>VFSX01000632.1:2500-50000 GCA_016618255.1 Chlamydomonas sp. UWO 241 | reverse complement strand
CGCAAGGACGCACCGCCAGTTCCGAAGAAGAACGCCAACGTGCCTGCGTGGCAGCCGGGAGACCCCCTGCTGGTGTGTGTGTGTCTGTGTGTGTGTGTGGCCGGCCAGTTCCGAAAAATAACGCCAACGTGCCGGCGTGGCAGCCGGGAGACCCCCTGGTGTGTGTGTGTGTGTGTGTTTGTGTGCGTGTGTGCGCGCGTTTGTGTGTAAGTGTGTGTGTGTGCGTGTGTGTGTGAGTGTGTGCGTGTGCGTGTGCATGTGCGCCTGTGTGTGCGTATGTATTGTGGTGTGCATGTGTGTGCGTGTGTGTTTGTGCTATCTAGGTCTGCCAATCAGAGTTCTCTGTAACGATGCGTCTCTTTATGTGCGCGCGCGTTTGTGTGGTTGTGTGTGTGCACGTGCGCGCGTGTGTGGTTGTGTGTGTGTGTGTGTGTATGTGTGCTTTCTATAGCTATCTAGGTCTGCCGTCCAGAGTTCTTTGTAACGATGTCTCTCTCTCTGTGCGCGCGCACACACACACACTCACACACACACGCACACACACACGCGCGCAGGTGGTGGCCCCCATGCGCGCCGGCAAAGCGCGCAAGAAGCGCCACCCAAGGACACACACACACACACTCACACACACACACACACACACAGGTGGTGGCCCCCATGAGAGCCAGCAAAGCGCCACCCAGGAATACACACACACACGCACACACACACACACACACGCACGCAGGTGGTGGCCCCCATGAGCGCCAGCAAAGCGCGCAAGAAGCGCCATCCTGGGGCGCACGTGCCCGACAAGGACGGCGTGTTCGGGAGCGGGTGGGTGTATGTGTGTGTGTGGGGGGGGCAGCGTTTACGGATATGTGGTGGGCGTGTGTGTGTGGTTTGTGTGTGGGTGTGTTTGTGTGTGTATGGTCAATTTCGTTTCCTGTATGCTGTGGCTGTTAATGGTGCGTATTGTAGTGCGTGCGTGTGTGTGTGTGTGTGTGTGTAGGGAGGGTTGAGGCACCTACCCAAGGGTCGCACGTGCCCGGCGAGGATGGCATGTTCGGTAGCATGTGTGTGTGTGGGGGGGGGGGGGGGCTATGGGCAGCGGTGGCGAGTGTGCGTGGTGTGTGTGTGTGTGTAGGGAGGGTCAAGGCACCTACCCAAGGGTCGCACATGCCCGACAAGAACGGTGTCTGGTGGTGGGTATGCGTGTTTGTGTGGGGAGTGTGTGTGTGGGGTGTGTGTGTGTGGGGGGGGGGGGGGGGGGGGGCTACGCTCGTCCATGCACGTGCGCACCGCTGCAGCATGTGTCTTTTCCTCTTTGGCAACCAGTCTCACGAGGCAGATCCCTCAATCCCACGCCCCGAGGGCGCGTTCTGTTAACTTTTGAACTGTCAGCTGTTTTGACTCTTTTGGCGTACGCGCCCTCCTTTTTGCCCAAGTTTGAGCTCCCGTGGCAACCGCCTGGATTCGAATTTGAACAATCTAAGTCCACCTGCAAGTAGCCTGCAGTGTCAGCTTTGCAACGTGCCCACCCTCATCAGATGGGACTCTGTGTGTCAGCCCTGGCATGCAGACAAAAAAACATGGTTAAAGGTTTCCCGGATCTGGGACAAAACACCCTCTCCCTAGCACTATTACTAGTTACACTAGTACCACGCATTGGCAGGCAGACAGCTGGTGGCTACCGCCCCTCACAAGTAGTTGTTAGGGCCGGAACTGGACTTGGATCTAGGCGGAGGTACTCGGACTAGAAGGTCGTCTTCGCTGGCAAGCCCATGTCACTGTTACTGCTTCTGACGTGCGCACGCAGGTGTGTGTGTGTGTGTGTGTGTGTGTGTGTGTGATGTGCACACGCACGCGAGTGTGTGTGTATGCACGTGCGCACCGCCGCAGCAGGTGTTTTGACTCTCTTGACGTGCACACGCACGTGTGTGTGTGTGTGTGTGTGTGTGCATGCATAAGTGTGTGTGTGTGTGTGTGTGTGCGTGTGTGCGTGATGTGCACACGCACGCGAGTGTGTGTGTGTGTGCGTGTGTGTATACACGTGCGCACAGCTGCAGCAGGTGTTTTGACTCTCTTGACGTGCACACGCACGTGTGTGTGTGTGTCTGCATGTGTGTTTGTGTGTGTGTGCGTGATGTGCACACGCACGTGTGTGTGTGTGTGTGTGTGTGTGCATGCACGTGCGCCCCGCTGCATCAGGTGTTTTGACTCTCTTGACGTGCGCTATATGCGTCATACCATAGCTCTCCCTTTTGCTCTGGGACTACACGTTGGCAGGCAGCCGTCTGGTGGCTATCGCCCCTCACAAGCAATTGCTTGGGCCATAACTGGGTCTCGGCGGAGGTACTAGGACTAGACGGTAGTCTTCGCTGGAAAGCCGATGTCACTGTTACTGCTTCTGACGTGCGCACGCAGGCAAGGCCGACAGCCCACCGTGGGGGAGGTGCTGCGTGCAAACGGGCTGTCGCTGCCACGGCTGCCGCGCGTCGGTGACGAAGAGGTTTGTGTGTGTGTGTGTGTGAGCGTGTGACACCTATCTGGAGCGGGTGCGTGCGAACGAGCTGTCGCTGCCACGGCTGCCGCACGTCGGTGACGAAGAGGTGTGTGTGTGTGTGCGTGTGTGTGTGTGTGTGTGTGTGTGTGTGTGTGCCACCAAACGGGAGGTGCTGCGTGCAAATGGGCTGTAGCTGCCGCGGCTGCCGCGCGTCGGTGACGAAGATGTGCGCGTGTATGTGCATGTGTGTGTGTGTGTGTGCGTGCGTGTGTGTGTGTGCGTGTGCGTGTGCGTGTGCGTGTGCGTGTGCGTGTGCGTGTGTGTGTGTGTGTCAACAATGTGCAGCTGCCGCGCATCGGTGACAAAGAGGTGGGCACCCGGGCACACAACACACGCACGCGTTGCACTCGCACACACGCAGGCACGCACGCATTGCACACAACCAACCAAGCGTTACACGAGGACGTCCGCATGCACCGGCAATGCCTGTACTACCAACAGCAATCCACCCCGGCAATCGTTACGAAGTCTGACCCGTGCACTGGGATGTCTTTCGAAGAGCGGGTGACTAACCAGCGCCCGCATTGAGTGGATAGTATCCTTGGTTGGGGGGGTCATTGCACACATACGCGCGCACTCACACAACACGCGGCGCTGATGGAAGGTCTCTCGACGTCTCTTGGCCCCTGCGCAAGGTCATCCCACTGGACCCTCTCTCCCTCTCTCTCTCTCTCACACTCTCTCTCCCTGCCTCGCTCTCTTTCATTCTCCCTTCTCTCTCTCTCTATGTCTGTCTCTCTCTCTCTCTCTCTCTCTCTCTCTCTCTCTCTCTCTCTCTCTCCCCCTCCCCGTCCTCACTGCCTCTCTCTGTCTTTCTGTCTCTCACACACAAACGCACTTTAACACAGGTCCCGGACGACTCCTGGTCGCTGCGCAAGCTCATCGCCAAGGGCGAGAAGTTCGACAAGAGGGCGCGGGTGGCGGAGCGCGACGCAGCGCGCACGCTGGTGCGACTTGGGGTTTGGGGTTTGGGTGATGAGTTGAAAGGGCCATAGGGGGGGGGTCATTCAGGGCTGCTGCGCCCTTACAAAAGGTTTGATTTTAGCACACACGAGAGCTCTGACAAGAGGTTCCGGGTGGCGGAGCGCGAAGCAGCGCGCGCGCTGGTGCGATTTGGGTGAAGGGTTTAGGGTGTGATTTCGGGGTTAAGTGTGAACAGCCATTGGGCGGGGGGTTCATGTAGGGCTGCTGCACCCTTAACAAGGGCCTAGGGTCAGTCTAGGGTTTGTGTTTAGAAGCATGCGCGCTTCGACAAGAAGTCGCGGGTGGCGGGGCGCGACGCAGCGCGCGCGCTGGTGCGACTTTGGGGATTGAGGTTAAGGGTGTGATTCCGGGTTAAGTTGCCAGGGCAATCGGGTGGGGGGTTGATTCATGGCCGATTCACGGTCGCTGCACTCTTTATAAGGGTCTGGGGTTTGGGTTTAGAAGCATGCGCGCTCCGACAAAAAGGCCGTGGGCGGCGGAGCGCGACGTAGCGCGCGCGCTGGTGCGACTTGGGGTTTTGGGTTTAGGGTTTAGGGTGTGTTTTGGGGTTTAGTTGGATGTCCAGGGACATCGGGTGGGGGGTTCATTCAGTGTTCCTGCACCCTTAATACGTGTCTAGGGTAAGTCTCGGGTGTGTGTTTAGAAGCATGCGCGCTCCGTCAAGAGTTCGCGGGCGGCGGAGCGCGATGCAGCACGCGCGCTGGTGCGACTAGGGGTTTGGGGTTCAGGTTTAAGGTTTTTGGGTGTGATTTAGGTTGAGGATTAGGGTGTGATTAAGGTTTATGGTGTGATTCATGTTTAGGGTTTAGGTTGTGTGCTTTCGGGGTTGAGTGTGAAGGGCCACATGGCGGGGGGGTTCATTCAGGGCTGCTGCACCCTTAATAAGGGTCTAGGGTCAGTCTAGGGTTTTCGTTTAGCACACACACGAGCGCTCCAACAAGAGGTCGCGGGCGGCGGGGCGCGACGCAGCGCGCGCGCTGGTGCGACTTGGGGTTTTGGGTTTAGGGGTTAGGGTGTGATTTAGGGTTAGGGTTTACGGTGTGATTTTAGGGTGTGATTAAGGTTGAGGGTTTTGATTTAGGTTGAGGGTTAGGGTGTGATTTGGGTTAAAGTTGAAAGGGCCATAGGGCGGGGGGTTCATTCAGGGCTGCTGCACCCTTAACAAGGGTCTAGGGTCAGTCTAGGATTTGGGTTTAGCACATACACGAGCGCTCCGAAAAGAGGTCGCGTGTGACGGGGCACGACGCGGCGCGCGCGGGTGTGTGTGGTCGATTTAGGAGTCTTGTCGGGTCCGCGCCTTTGATGGCGTGTTCAGGCTTGTGCGCACTAAATCCCCTGGGCATGCAGACAGCACCCGCACTAGTCCACTGAGTGGACACGCATTGGCGTGCATTGTGTGTGGGGGGTGGCGGGGTTGGGGGGGCATGGGCTGGTTGGCAGCACCCGCACGAGTCCACTGAGTGAACACACATTGACACGCATTGTGTGGGAGGGGTGGGGTGGGGGCATGGGCTGGTTGGGCGGCTTATTTGCGCTGCTCGCCACCACTACACGCGACCCCTGCCCCTGGCGTGCTCTAGTGTTGACGGCACAAGCAATCGAACGGTGTCTAGGCGTCGACCCGACGCCTTTGATGGCGTGTTCGACTTGTGCGCACTACATCCCTGGGGCATGCAGGCAGCGCCCGCACTGGTCCACTGTGTGGACACACATTGACACGCATTGTGTGGGAGGGGTCGGGTGGGGTGAGGAGGGGGGTGGGGGCACGGACTGGTTGGCAGCACCCACACTAGTCCACTGAGTGGACACGCATTGACACACATTGTGCGTGTGCAAGGGGTGGGGAGGAGGCATGCAGGCAGCACCCGCACGAGTCCACTGAGTGGACACACATTGTCACTCATTGTGTGTGTCTTTTAGGGTTAAGGATTCAGGGTTTAGGGTTTTAGGGTTCAAGGTGAGGGTAAGTTGGCATGGGCTCATTGGGCGGCTTATGGCGCGCCACCACTACATGCGACCCCTGCCCTGGCGCGCCCTTACGATCAACCAACCAACCAAGCGACCACTGCTGGCTGGGCGAAGCAGGCGGCAGCAGCGGCACACACACACGCACACACGCACACGCACACACACGCACACACATACACACACACACACACACACACACGCGCGAACACCCACACCCACACACGCACAAACACACACCCACACACACCCACACACGCTCACACATGCCTCCCATCCCCACCACACACGCACACAAGCGCTTGCTGCGCTCCCGGCCGAGGGCGCAGCCTCTGGCAGCGGCACCACACACGCACGCACACTCACACACACACACACACGCGCGCAAACACACACACACACACAGGCGCTGGCTGCGCTCCGGCCGAGGGCGCAGCCTCCGGCAGCGGCGCCGCACACACACACACAAACACACACAAACACACATACACACACACACACACACACACACACACAGGCGCTGGCTGCGCTCCCGGCCGAGGGCGCAGCCTCCGGCAGCGGCGCCGCACACACACACACACACACACACAGGCGCTGGCTGCGCTCCCGGCCGAGAGCGCAGCCTCAGGCAGCGGCAACACACACACACACACAAACACACACACAGGCGCTGGCTGCGCTCCCGGCCGATGGCGCAGCTCCAGGCAGCGGCACCGCTGGCGCCAGCGGCAGCGGCAGCGGTGCCATGGCCCCGCCGCCGCCGCCGCCGCCGCCGCCGCCGCCGCCGCCGCCGCAGCGCCAGTCGCAGGTCGGGGGGCCGCGCGTGCAGATCGTCAACGGCCAGATTGTGCTCGACACGAGCAGCCTCACGGTCACCGCCCAGGTGAGCTGTTTCTTTTGCCCCTTTTTCGGTTTAGGCCAGGTTTGAGGTCTAGGGATGTTCAGCTGGGGGCCCAGTGTGCAGGCCGGGGGGGGGGGGGGAGGAGCGCGTGTAGATCGTCAACGGGCTGATCGTGCTTGACACGAACAGCCTCACGGTCACGGCCCAGGTGAGCTGTTTTTGGCCCTTTTCAGTTGAGGCCAGGTTTGAGGTCTGGTTCAGCTAGGGCCCAGTGCAGGTCGCGGGAGGGGGAGGGGGGGGGAGCACGGGTCCAGCTCGTCAACAGGGAATATCGTGCTGCACACGAGAAGCCTCACGGTGACGGCCCAGGTGAGCTGAATTTTTGTTGTTGTTTTGGGAGCGATTGAACCGACAGGTTTTAGCACAGGTTTGGGGTGTAGGTGTTCCCGCAGCGCCAGGCGCAGGTCGGGGGGCCGCGCGTGCAGATTGTCAACGCGCAGATCGTGCTCGACACGGGCAGCCTCACGGTCACGGCCCAGGTCAGCTGAGCCTGTTTGTTGTTGTGTATCTAAAACAACAACAACAACACCAAAAGCAACAACAACAACAACAACAACAACAACAACAACAACAACAACAACAACAACAACAACAACAGCAACAACAACGCCACCACCACCACCAACAGCAACAACACCAACAACAGCAGCAACAACAACAACCCGCAAACCCCGACTACTCAACCCAAACCCCTTGCCCCACACCCAAACCAGCGGCGCGATGACGTCGCGAACTACACGCGCGTGGAGGAGGACAACCGCCTGATCAACACGCAAACCTACCTCAAGAAGCAGACTGGGTGAGCACAGTCACTGAGTGCTTTCCTTTTGGGGGTTTTAATTAATTATTCCACTGGCGGATTTTGCTTTGACCGCGGTAACCGTTGACCTCCCGTTGACCGTTTGTCCTCATGCACAGGTAATTTGAAAGCTGTTGACGTGCTCGGCCTGGCGGGCTTGTCAGACTAGCAACCCACTGGATGGGTCGAGCTCTCCTATGCAATGTCAATGTTCAGCCGGAATACAGCCAAATGGCTGTGGACAGCCGAAAAGGAAATCACTGGGTGAGCATGAAGGGTTTCCCTGCCGATCGAATCCCGATGAGGAGACCGCCCGAAGGGCGGGTTGCCGATGGGGAGCGAAAGGGGGTTCGAAAAAGCCTGATCAAGACGCAGACCTGCCTCAAGAAGCAGACTGGGTGAGCATCACGAGGTTTCCCCGCCGATCGGATCCCGATGAGAAGACCGCTCGAAGGGCGGGTTGCTGACGGGGAGCGAAAGGGGGTTCGGAAAAGCCTGGTCAAGACGCAGACCTACCTCAAGAAGCAGACTGGGTGGGCATCAGGAGGTTTCCCCGCCGATCGGATCGCGATGAGAAGACCGCCCGTAGGGCAGGTTGCCGATGGGGAGCGAAAGGGGGGTTCAGAAAAGCCTGATCAACACGCAGACCTACCACAAGAAACAGACTGGGTGAGCATCAGGGGGTTTCCTCGCCGATCGGATCCCGATGAGGAGACCGCCCGAAGAGCGGGTCGCCGATGGGGAGCGAAGGGAGAGTGCTAAAGGAGAGTGCCAAGGGAGAGTGCAAAAGGAAAGTGCGAAAGGATAGTGCGAAAGGAAAGTGCGAAAGGAGTGTGCGAAAGGAGAGTACAAAAGGAGAGTGCGAAAGGAGGGTGTAAAAGGAGAGTTCACAGGCCCGCAGGGCCTGTCTCTGGCGTGGCCAAAGGCCAGCCTGGAGAGCAAACAGAGAGCTCCACCGGATGCCCGGAGAGTCTGGGAGGCCCTCTGCAGGAAAATCGACAGTCTGGCAGCCGCCAAGGAAACCCCTGGTGAGCATGCAGCGCCAGGGGTGGCTTAGGGGCCCCCAGTCTGATCAGCAATGGGGGGCAGTTGGTGTGTGTTTGGGTGTCGGTTGGTGAGTGTGGAGGGGGGCGCTCGGCTGGTCAACACGCAGGCGTGCCTCAAGAAGCAATCGGGGTGGGTGCTTTGTTGTTGCGAATGTGCTTGTCCTTGTGCTTTGTTGCTGCGGCTGCTTGCTGCTGCTGCTGCTGCTGCTGCTGCTTGCTGCGGCTTGCTGCTTGCTTCTGTTGCTGCGTCCGCTTGCTGCTGCTGCTTGCTGCTGCTGCTGCCGCACTGTCACCCGTGCAGCCGTTCCCCTCGCACCGCACACACACACACACACACACACACACACGCGTACACACACGCGCGCGCACACATACGTACATACACGCATGCATTCAGGGAGCGCTGGACGCCTGAGGAGACCGACCTCTTCGACCGCTCGATCTGCCACTTTGGCACCCCTAGAACATACACGCACGCACACTCACACTCGCACTCACAAATACAAAATGTATTACACATGCACGCACACGCGCAGGGAGCGCTGGACGCCTGAGGAGACCGACCTCTTCTACAGCGCGATCTGCCACTTTGGTACCGCTCCAAACACACACACACACACACGCACACACTCACATGTATGCACATATTCAGCCCGGACCCCCCCCCCTGTTGCTGTTGCAGGGAGCCCTGGACGCCTGAGGAGACTGACCTCTTCTACCTCGCGATCTGCCACTTTGGCACCCCTCCAAACACACACACACACACACACACATACAGTTACAGTTATATGGCATTCCAGCTAAGACAACACTAGTCCTAGTGCCACCGCCCTGTGAAGGACGATAGCCACCAGCCGGTTACCTGCCGTCTAGACTACCGCTCCCGCCGGCTAGTTTAGACACAAACAAGTCCCTGAGGGACATGTCTGGCAAGGAGCGTATAGGAAAGGACCGTCCTCCTCCTGGCCTTTGAGGCCAACCACGCCGGCTGTGCCGACTGGCGGCGCTGAAGCAGAAAAGTTCCCGCCTGACATGGTGCATGGTTGTCCAACTCCATGCATGGGGCTCTGCCTGCGCCCCATGCGTCATGCATGGCCAGGTCCCACCCTCCAGGGGGGCCTGGGCAAACAGAGTCGTCATGGCAGGCTGCCTGAAAACCAATGCCGACGCCAGTCACCGGCAGACGAGTGCCCCCGAGGATGAGCGCGGTGACAAACGCTGCGATGGTGAAGCGGATAAACTCTGTTGTTGCCTCGGCGGTCACCACCGCTGAAACCCTGATGGTAGCTCGCCCCCACGAGCAGCCATCTTGACCGATGTCCAGCATGCATTGACGGGCGCCCGCTCCTCCGCTCGTCGATCAACTCGTCGAGATCGGTGCCGCATGGCGTCCTGCATGGGAGGAGGATAAGGGCCGTCTCCCAGCACGGTTCGCGGCAGCGCCGCGGCTACTCGCCAAGCCATGACAGCGCCGGGCAAGCCGCTCCTGTAGTTTCCACCGAGGGACAGTCTAGCAGGAGCCAGGCCAGTCGTATTTTATCCCGCTCGTCAGCGGCACGGAGATCCTAGTCACCAGCAGCGCCGCATTGCAGGGTCCAGGGCTCGGCGACGAGAACGCGCCTCCGTTAATCGAGCCCCGCACACACATGTATGCAAATATTCAGCCCGGATCTCCCCCCCCCCCTGTGTTGCCGTTGCAGGGAGCGCTGCACGCCTGAGGAGACTGACCTCTTCTATCGTGCAATCTGCCACTTTGGCACCCTTACAACACACACACACACGCACGCACGCACACACTCACACTCACACATACACATGCACGCACACGCGCAGGGAGCGCTGGACGCCCGAGGAGACCGACCGCTTCTACCGCGCGTTCTGCCACTTTGGCACCCTTACAACAACCAACCAACCAACCGACCAACCAAGCGTTACATGAGGCCGTCCGCATGCACCGGCAATGCCTGTACTACTAACAGCAGAACCCTTACAACACACACACACGCACGCACACACTCACACTCACACACAAATGCACGCATACGCGCATGGAGCGCTGGACGCCTGAGGAGACTGATCTCTTCTACCCGCGATCTGCCACTTTGGCACCCTTACAACACAGACGCATGCACACTCACACTCGCACTCACAAATACAAAATGTATTGCACATGCACGCACACGCGCAGGGAGCGCTGGACGCCCGAGGAGACCGACCTCTTCTACCGCGCGATCTGCCACTTTGGGACCGACTTCACGCTCATCGCGCAGCTGTTCCCGGCGCGCGACCGCAAGCACATCAAGAACAAGTTCAACAAGGAGCAGCGCGCGTCACAGGACAAGGTCGGTTGGTCAACTCACCAGTTAGTTAGTAGAGGCGGTGCTGCCCTGTGCTGGGCACTGTGTGTTGTGTTATGCCAAGTTTTAGACCTGCTACCCCAGTGTGCGCGACCGCAAGGCCATCAAGAACAAGTTCAGCAAGGAGCAGCGCGCGTCACAGGACAAAGCGGGTTTATTCGTGATACGAAACCGAAACAGCATTGCCCTGTATACAAGCAAACACAACAAACGTCCAGACACTGGCACACGTCAATGGCGCACTGTGCGGCCGCGGCAAGGACCCCGCAGAGACCAAGCACGCTCTCACACGCACTCTCTCTCACTCACTCACTCTCCATTCCAAACGCATGCAGGTCAACGGCGCGCTGTGCGGCCGCGGAAAGGACACCGCAGAGACCAAGCACACTCTATCTCCCTCTCACACACTCACGCTCTCTCACACACGCGCACTCTCTCTGGCACACACTCTCTCTCACCCTCTCTCACATGCACGCAGGCTAACGCTTTGCGGCTGCGGCACGACCCAGGGACCAAGAAACCCCTTTCTTCATCTCACCCTCTCACTGTCTCACTCTCTCGATCTAGTACTCTCTCACTTCCTCACTCACTCTCTCACTCTCTCACTCTCACTCTCTCTCACTCTCACACACGCTCTCTCACTCTCTCACCATCACACACGCATGCAGGTCAATGGCGCGCTGTGCGGCCACGGCAAGGACCCCGCAGAGACCAAGCGCACTCTCACTCCCTCTCACACACTCGCGCATTCTCACACACGCACTCTCTGGCACACACTCTCTCTCACTCTCTCACACGCACGCAGGCGTGCGTACGTGTGAGACGCTTTGCGGCTGCGGCACGACCCAGGGACCCATCACACTCTTACTCCCTTTCAGACAATCACGCTCTCTCTCACACACACGCACACTCTCTGGCACACACTCTCTCTTTAGTCTCTCTCTCACGCACGCAGGCTAACGCTTTGCGGCTGTGGCACGACCCAGGGACCAAGAAACCCCTTTCATCATCTCACCCTCTCACTGTCTCACTCTCTCGATCTAGTGCTCTCTCGCTCTCTCACTCTCACTCTCTCACTCTCACTCTCTCACTCTCACTCTCTCACTCTCTCACTCTCTCACTCTCTCACTCTCTCTCTCTCACTTCCTCACTCACCCTCTCACTCTCACTCTCTCACTCTCTCGCTCTCTCACTCTCTCACCATCACACACGCAGGTCAACGGCGCGCTGTGCGGCCGCAGTAAAGACCCCCCAGAGACCAAGCACACTCTCATGCACGCACTCTCTCACGCACTCTCACCATCACACACGCATGCAGGTCAACAGCACGCTGTGCGGCCGCGGCAAAGACCTCGCCGAGACCACACTCTCGCACACGCACTCTCTCTCTCACTCACACACACACTCTCTCTCTCACTCACACACTCTCTCTTTCTCTCAATCTCTCAATCTCTCACACACACACACTCAAATGCATGCAGGTCAACGGCGCGCTGTGCGGACGCGGCAAGGACCCCGTAGAGACCACGCACACTGTCGCACACGCACTCTCTCACACACTCACTCTCACTCACTCTCTCGTTATCTCATTCTCTCGCTCTCTCTCACACACACACTCACACGCACACAGGTCAACGGCGCGCTGTGTGGCCGCGGCAAGGACCCCGCAGAGACCAAGCGAATGTTTGAGGCCATCAAGGCAAACATCGCGAAGGAGCAGGCGGCGGCAGGTATGTACTTAGGGCTAGAGTTTTAGGGGGTTTAGGTGTGCATTGCAGGTGTGTATTGAGTGCGTGTTGGGGGGGGGGTGCAGATGGAATGTGCGCAACACTCATTCACAGACACGCACACACACACACACACACACACACACACACACACACGCACACACACTCATATGCGCACCACCACGAAGCCGCGAAAGCAGTCATGCTTGGCCAGCAGCCACGTCGTCTTCGTCTCTCTCTCTCTCTTCGTCTCTCACTCTCATCTCTCACTGTCTCTCTCTCTCACCCTCTCTTTCACACTTTATCTAGCTCTCTGTCTCACACACACACACAAACACACACACACACATCCCGCAGCCCTGAAGGCAGGCCTGAACGGCCAGCACCACAACAACGACAGCGACGACGGCGGAGACGGCGCCAACGGGGGTGACGGCTTCGACGCAGCTGGGAGGCAGCTGCCGGCGGCTGCGGCAGGGAGCCAGCGCGCGACGCAGGCGCACGCGCCGGGCGGTGGCGGGCGCGCGGCGCGCCAGGCACAGCAGCAGCAGCAGCAGCAGCAGCAGGAACAGCAGGAAAAGCCGCAGCAGCAGGGCGTGGACGAGACGCAGGAGTACGCCACTGGTGCGGACTACGGGCTCGAAGGCATCGACGACATGAACGAGGAGGGCTACTGGTGATCGTACGGTCGGAACCAGGTTCTCACTGAGACTGAAATACCGCCATGCGAGTCCAGTGGCGCAGGTCCCGTCTCGGGCGGATGAGTTTTGCGGCATGGGTTCAGGAAACAAGTGTTCCACCCCCCACCCCCCACCCTTGGTCGGAACGCGCTTGCGGCAACCGCAGCGCTTGCCTGACCACTTCCCCTGGGCGCCGAAGCCCTCCCGGCCGGAGGGCCATGGAGGCGTTGGTGTGCCCCCAAAGGAATAAAATCGAGCCCCATTTGAATCACATCTTTAGATCTGGCGGCGTTTGACCGCAGGGCGGATGATAAAGAAATGTACAGTCGCGTGTGTGGCGCACTCGGGGGCGACCTGGCTGGCATTGATCCCGCCACCAGGAGGGCCTCTGGTAGAGAACCGGTAGCAGTAGTCGCGTGAATACCTAGTCATAGGAGGAGTGTAGTGGTGTCACACAGATTGTAAAATCCATCATCTTCAGCACTGGGTCATGCCTGGTGAGCTTAAGGCGGGCGCTCACTGAGTCTGGCAGGCTCGCAGAAGGAATCTTTCCCTCGTGCCACGACGCCCCATCACCAGCATTAAGAATTTCGGGGCCGTGAGCAGTCGTCAGTCCTTTATGCTCTTGTAAAAGGGGTGTTGATTCAACTGAAAACTCCAGTTGAATGGGGTGTGTGAAAGGAACAAGAGCCGTGACAGGCCCTTTCAGTTGAATCAACTGCAGTTGATTCAACACGCTGTCAACTCCCTGCGGCTGTTGAGCGACTGTTGATTCAAATTCCCTCTCTTCCTCTCTCTCTTTACATCACTTGCGGTCGTGTGCCCATCCACTTGCCATGGATCATGCAGTAACAGTAACACGGGGTTTCCAGCTAAGCAGGCTACTCTTCTGCCATGGATCATGCACATGAGATATAAGAAATCAAGGCCAAGCTGTGGGCCTGAACGGACGGTGATGCCCAACGGGACACGCCGGCACGGTGGTTTATGTATTGACACTGCGAATATGGGCAACATTCTGGGGTCCACTGACTTGCCATCATCATGATGGTGGATTATTGCACTTATTAGCAGCTTATTCGCAGTTTATTTGCAGCTTATTGTTGCAGTTTACTACAAGTAGTAACTGAATCAGGCGTGTGGGCCTGCAAAGGCGGAGGCGCGATGACGCGTCTAGGAGTCGAGGACGGTAATGCCCACCGGGGGCGAGCACAGCGCGCACAGAGCCCACCTCAGCGGCAATCATCTCGCGCGGCCTGCTGGCCCTGTCCTGGTTGACCTAGGCTAGGCAGCGCCGAATGCGCAGGCACACAAATGCCAGCTCCCGGCTCGGCATTGGCGCCGCGTCTCTTGAACGCGGAGCGCAGCGCTGCAAACGACGCCCGTCGATGCAAACGGGACAGTGTGGTCAGATGAGCGCCACGGTGGCGACGCGCAGGGCTCGACGTTGCGGCCCGAGACACTGAGCTTCTGCGTCGCCCGCCGGATGAAGTCCCGTCGCGACTGAGACAGATCGCTCCACTCCTTGCCGATCTTGGCAACAGACGGCACAGATGGTGTCGCGTTGTTGCAGCAGCGGTCCCACTGCGTGTAGATGCAGCAACAGTGGTGGCAGCGGCGTGTGTTAGCGGCAGCGTTTTGCTTAACAGTTACAGTTACAGTTACATCGGCTTTCCAGCAAAGACTACCTCTAGTCCTAGTACCACCGCCTAGACCCAAGTCCAGTTCTGGCCCGAACAATTACTTGTGAGGGGCGGTAGCCACCAGCCAGCCGGTTTTGCTTAAGTGGGAGCCTTTTCAGGCAGGTGGCAAGTGCGTGGGGGGGGAGTGGCAGCCCACACGTGCTAACACGCATGAGATAACCCACCACGTTGGTGGAGACCTGGTCCAGCTGGGCCTTGAGCAAGCCGGTGAAGACCTGGTAGGCATCCTTCATGTGGGGTGGGTGGGCACCAAACGTCGCCGCAGTGGCTTCCCAGACTCGGATGCCGCGCATCACCACAAATGTGGCAGAGCGGCTCGCACCAGTGTCGTCCGGAAGGAACAACACATACGTGTGGATGGCCCTGTGTTGCGCACAGAGGTGGCGGTGGTGTGTGTGTGTGTGGAGGGGCACTGGGGGAGGGGGGGGGGAGGCAGAGGCGCACATCAGTTGAGGTGGGGAGGGTGGGGAGCGCTTGCGCAGAGGGGGGCGTGGGGGTGGAGGGCAGTACGCGCGCACACGCATACGGGGGGAGGGTGGGGACGCGAGATGGGGGCTGGGTGCGCGCGAGGGGTGGTGGTGGTAGGCATGCCTGCGTGCGAGGGGGGGCGGCACGTACGCAGAAGTGGTGAGGCTTGTGTGATGACATACACGCGCGCACCTCGTCAGCATGGTCGCCCTTGCTTGGTAGACTGGACGATCCGCCTTGACCTGGAGCTTGGTCTGCGGATGTGCATGGGCACTTTGCCATGCACCCCCCATGCGCACCATGCGTGTCTGCACACTGCGGCACTGCGAGACGTGCTGATCACGAAGCTGCAGCTATGTGATCAACATGTGACCAGGGCGCGAGCCAGGGCCGGCAGGATTCGACTGCGTGATTTGACCTCCCGACCGCCGCCGACTGGCCGTCCCGATACCCCCGTGCAATCTGCCCATGCGAAGTGATGAACATATAGCGCGGCGAGGGGCGCCGCCGAGGGGCGCCGAGCCGCAGGCCGGCTGTAACCTCGCGGTCAAACTGCGACAACCGAGAGCGCACTCAGATGCATTGCTGCGTGCCCCACTGCGTTCCATGACTGCTTCAGCGGCTCATTCATACCCAGCTGCAGCTGTCAGTAGCTACTCTGTTTTGAGGCAGCAGATCAAACCTGGCATATTTATGCCATGCCACCACCAATAAGGCAGCCCAACGCCCGACTCGGAGTGTGGCGAGTCACGGTCCGTCTCACACGTTTTCGGCGAAGCCCCCCCTTAGGGGCGTAGCCCCAGTGGTTGCTTTTGACAAGCTCTCATAACGTTGTCGCCTTCTGAACCGGCATCCTCGTGGGGCAGCAGATGTGCACGCGTGCGTGCGTGTGCACACGTGTGTATGCGAGTGTGTGTGTGTGTATGCGAGTGTGTGTGTGTGCGTGTGTGTGCGTGTGCGTGAGCGAAAATGCGCAGGTGTGGGTGGCTCAGCTTCATGGGGCAGCAGGTGCACACTTGTGTTCGTGTGTGTGTGAGGGGGGGGGGGCGCCCGTCTGAGGGGGGAGCTTCGCCGTACTTTCACGCCGCCTCGCAGCGTGCTCGGGCCTTGTCCTTCCTTGAACATATCCTGCTGCATTCATCCCACTGGATCTTTTGAAGGAGAGCCTAACCTCAAGCACGTATAACTGCACGTATATGCAGCAGCAGCAGCAGCATCTTTATCATCAAAGATGCCGCATGTTATTACCGGGCGCGAGCGCGCTGGGGGGGAGCGCCAGCTCAAGCCCCGCGCCAGCTGGTAACCTGCTGCAACATACACACACTACCATTTGCAGCTATCACAGTTGTGCACGCTGGCGGCCATCATGACGATGGTGGTCATTTCCTACAAGAAATCGACATGTGTTGGTGTTTTGAATCGGTCCCGCAGGCCCAGTTACAGTTACAGTTACATCGGCTTTCCAGCAAAGACTACCTCTAGTCCTAGTACCACCGCCAAGACCCAAGTCCAGTTCTGGCCCTAACAATTACTTGTGAGGGGCGGTAGCCACCAGCCGGCTGCCTGCCAACGTGTAGTCCCAGAGCAAAGAGGAGAGCTATTGTGCGACGCCTCCAAAATAGGTCCTAACTGCTTCTAGGGAATAGGGGGTCAAGTGACGCTTGCCAATCTACTTGACCGCCGTCCCTGAGGCCCAACCACCCCACAAAAAGAAACTTTGTCATTTCGTCTCAAATTTCGCACACAGACTGCTGCCAACCCCATTAAGCTATCTCTCAAATCTCCAGTTATAATCCGCCCATTTACAGGACGGGACATCTCAAGCCCCCCCCTGCAATACATGGTGTTCGACGTGTAAAACCAGGTCCCCCCTACACCCCAGCAACCCACCCCCCCGGGCACATATGTTTGCAGAGCACCCCTGGAGTCATTCCCGCCTGTTGACGGCCTCATCGCACCAGTAACGAGCCAGAAAACTCACACTAGTGTGGAGGTGTTGAAACCGTGTTGATTCAACCCGGGTGTTGAATCAACACGTCAACCCTGTTGAACGCCAGTCGCATCAACTCCGTGGTGATTCAACTCGCATTCAACAGCGTTTCAACTGCATTCAGCCGCGATTCGACAAGAGCATAAAGAACTGACGCAGTTGGGCACAAGCATCAAGACTTGGGGCCAGCGCCAAACCGGGTGCAAGAGCGTTTGGCGGGGCAGGGGGTGGCTGCTCACAACAGGCGCAACACGAGGTGGATGGCCCTGGAATTCACAAAGCTTCGCGGAGGGCAGTCACAATAGGCCACGCATATCGCTTTTGACCAAATGAGCACGAAATGATACGGACTCGGCGCTACAGAGCTGTTGAGATCAACAGAGAGCGGTGTGACGCACGCACGTGCACACGTGGGAATTTGAGGAGTTGTGAGTGGAGCGGTGTGACGCACAAGCGAGCATAAGTGTGAATGTTCAAATTGAGGAGTTTGGGGGGACCGTGTGGCACGGAGCGAGCGCGGGAAAGCCTGGTCGGAGACTGGGGCTCTGGGGGAAGAGGTAGACGAGCTGAGTCGCTTGGGACTGAGACAGAACCGGGATCCGTAGAACACAAGTTGCAACACAAGTCGTAAGTACCGTTGGCAGTAGGGGAGGGCGGGGTATGAAATATCCGGGGTATGAAATATCTCTGATCAGTTCCTCAGCCCTAGCCGCTGCTAGGGGCTCTCCCCCCATCTCTCCCTCAGCAGAGACATGGGTCACATATATGAAGGCCTCCAGAAGTGGGGGGGGCGAGGGGGGGGCTGGTGAGAGCCATGGAGCAGCTGGCGTGTGGGTGTTGCAACAGGGCCTCAGCCCATCACTCCCATGCAACAGTTAGGGATGTCCGTGACGTCGCGAGTCGAGCCTCCGGTCACCTCGAAATCGAGCGAAATGTGAACTAGACAGTACGTCGACCTTTTTCTGCCTTTGCGACGTGCGACGGCTGCTGTCGCGATGCACACGCGATGCTGACGTGGGGCGTACCATCGAGGCAAATGCTGCCCACCGATCCCCAAATCGACCCCTGCAGGGACAGCAAGGCCCCCCCAGAGCCCCCATTTGGCATACACATTCACTATATTGTAGTCAATCTGGCCCACAGGCGCTGGACCAGTAGAGGGTCCAAAACCATGGCCTGTCTCATGGTGCATGGTGTTGTTGCATGCGCCACCCATGTGCGCATGAACGCATGCACGCCATGCACCCCTGAGGCTGCCCCAGGGCACTTGGCGGCCCCCGGCTTGGCCCAGGCAGGCCAAAGGTATGTAGGAACAATATAAAGGCCAAATGATACCAGGCTCAGGCCATCAGCAGCTCCAGTGACACTGGAACTGACTAGGGATATTTCATAACCCGGAGGCCATTTTGGGCCGAGGCAGCACCCAGCGCCTTACTCGTACAGTTCAGCCTCCACACTTGGACTGTCACGATGAAATTTCATAGGATGATAGATTACAGTTAGGGTCACTCCCACCTGCGAGGGCAGGATGTAAAACGAAGAGACGCTCCATCGACAGCAATCCCTATAAAAACATGGGATATTTCATACCCCGCCCCCCCCAGGATATCTCCTTAACTCCACACTAACTAATCCACACCCATGTCAGTAACATAACGCGTGGGAATTTGAGTAGTTTGGATGTTACCTTTTGAAGGCCCATGCGGAAAGGAGAGGGGGGGGCGTACAATACGTCACGTGCACTGGTCGGTGGGGCGTGGACCCCGGGCGGGGCACCAACTCAAGAGTGATGAAAGCCTAGATCTGAGCAAGGTGTGCGTGCGCGCAGCTTCTCTCGCGCGGCCAACTGTGCACGCATGCGGTGCGTGTGTGTGTGTGTGCGTGCACACGCGTGTTGAGAGTTTGCATGCGTGTGTGCAGGTGTGCATGTTTATGGGCGCAGTGTGTGCATGTTTATGGGCGCGCAATGAGTGTGTCTGTGAGACGGGGGGGCACGCGGTGTGTATGTGTGTGTGTGTGTGTGTGTGTGTGTGCACGCATGTGATTACACAGGTGTACATGTGAAGGTGTGTGCTTGTGCGTGTAGTTTTTTGTTTACGTGTGTGTGGGCGGGTGTGCTTGTGTGCGTGCGTATATTAGGTTGTGTGTGTGTGTGTTTGTGTGTGTGTGTGTGTGCGTGCGCGTCCACGGTTGCCCGAGTGTTTTCACCTCCTCAGGACCAACGATGATGGAGCTGATTTCGAAGCCGCGCTGTGTGTGGGGGGGTTTGTGACACGGGACGGTGTCCCCCGTCCCTCCTCGGCTCCTGAGTAGTCCTCGATGACTCCTCCTCATATCCAGCTCACTCGAGCAGACCTAGCAGCTTGGTGCGTTAGACCTTATGGGCCCCTCTCTGACGCTGTACGCTAGTGCTAGGGCTAATGTCCCGTGACAGTTTGTGTATGGTGGGTGGGTGAGGGGATGTGCGTGTGTGTCGGCGTCTGACCTGCGACCCTGAATGTCCGGGACATTCAGGGACATTGCCCTTGCCCCACCGCCAAGCCCACCTAGGGGGTCCTCCCCTTGCAACAGCACCTGCGGGCAACCTAGCCTCACCCGCACCTGCAAGGACGTGCGCTGACAGGACCCACGCACAGCGCACCACGGCACTCGTCCCGCACGGTGCGCATGTCAACCCCGACTATGTGTGTGTGCCTCATGGACGGACTGTTGACAGGCGCGTCTGCTTGCTGTCTCTCTGCCAAGGCAGAGCTGCCAAGCTGCCCGCTGCCAAGCAGTGCTTCTTCAATTGATTTAAATCAATTAATTCTTTCAGCCCGGTTGCAGATGGCCTGTGCCAAAATCGGCCAAAATCGGCAAAAACGACAAAAATCGGCAAAAATCGGGCGGTAAACCCTAAAAAAAAGTCAATCATTACCGCCCAGAAACCGCCATAAGCGGTAAACCGCCCAATCGAAGAAGCACTGCTGCCAAGCTGCCCGCTGTCTGTCTCCCCCCCTTGTAGTGGAAAGCTCTTGAGCATGCGCGACTCTTGCATGAGCAGTCCAAGCCACGAGCACTTCGTCGTCGAATGCATTACACAACGGGAGCACCTAGACCCTGAGTAAAATCACAAGACCCTAAAGCCAGCGAGGCGCACACTTCCCCCACAGCACAGTCCCTCGTGGTGACGAACCGCAAAGAACTACTACCCCACGGTTATGAGAGCCAGCCAGAGGCACACAAGCCCAAGTCCACACTCAACAAACACTGAGGCGGCCCTAACTCATTCCCACCTCAACTCCTTCACCACCCCTGGGGCCTCACACGGCCAGGAGTGCCTCAGCACCATCCCTCACTCTCCTCCTGACAAAAGCAGTATTGCCCCCCACAGGAGCACTCCTGTGGTGCTGGGTTTGCTGTGCACGCATGTGTGAACAGGCCTGAAGGCCTCCAGGCACCTGTGCGTAGGTGACAGCACTTGCAGGGTGGCACAATACGGCCGTATTTGTTTTTGTCCTCCGTATTCCGTATCCAGCGCGATCGAATGGCGATGTCGGTAAAGTCGGGGTGGCGCGTTGCGCTCAAGACCGGCAGCTGCAGCCTGGGCTCGCTCTTGGACACACTCACGGCCGAAACAGGGAAGTCGCTCGTGTTGATGATGAAGTCGCAATCGCACCCACGAGCCCGCACCGCCTCGCCCGACGTCTCCCATCACCTGAAAAAATCCAGGTACTCGACGGTCCACCAATCCGGGGGGTTGGTCATGTTCCGTGGGCGCTCGTCCAGCCAGCAATGGTTCACGAACCAGGTGCGTGGGTCGCGTGCCCATGTCCGTCGCGATTTTGAGTCTATGTCGACCGCGGCACTATCCGACTTCGTGATCACACAGTTGCGGTACCATCGGTAGCTGAACGGCTGGTAGATCGCAAGGCGTCCCGCCCTGATCGACACGAAGACACCTCGCTTGTGCGCTCTCATGTGCGTCTCCACCGCACGGATAACGTCTTCCACGCGAGTCGGTTTCCACCCGTCCGGCAGTGCCCCGAGCGCCCGCTTGCAGTCGGCAGAGAGCGCCTTGGTTATTTCCCCCGGAAGCAGGGTCTTACGACGCGTGCGTGAAGCAGCCGTGGAGGAATCAGGAGCAGCCGCCGCGGAAGCTCCTGCATCCGCCGCGGAAGCAGGAGCCTTCCACCCCCCCTGTGCCACGTTGACATTCTCAAGAGCAAGAGTGACGCGCCCGCTGCAGTCATGAAATGCCTCAACGACTGGATGACGTTCACCGGCAACAAGGTTAAGGCGTTCCGGTCTGACGGCGGCACCGAGTACATGGGCGACCTGCTGCCTTACTTCTCCGACAAGGGCATCGAAAAGCAGATGACCACGCGCTCAAGCCCGCAGACCAACGGCCGCGCCGAGATCAGGAACCGCACACTGCTCGGCGGTGTGCGTGCCAACCTCGTCGACTCAGGTCTGCCCGCCGAGCTTTGGGACGAGGCTGCGCGCGCCGCCAACTATACGCGCAACCGTACCCACTCCTCCGTCACCGGCGACACGCCCTACCGCCTGTTCACCGGAGAGGACCCTGATCTGTCCAAGATTCGCGTCCTTGGCTCGTCGGCCTGGGTCTACGGCTTCCCCAAGAACAAGCTGGCGCCCCGCGCGATCAAGGGTATTTTCGTCGGCTACGAGCCCGTACCGCATCTACCACCCCGAGAGCGGCAAGATCACCGTCGAGCGTGAGGTCCGCATCATCGAGGGTGCCCGCGCCGCCACCTCTATTCCCTACAGCGGGCTCTTTGAGGAGGAGGACGGCGAGCGCTGCTTCGTCTGCCACTCGCCCGACAGCGCCTACCCGTCTGTCATGCTCCTCTGCGACGGCTGCAAGCCCGACGGCAACCCCTGTGGTAACGCATACCACCTCAGCTGCCTCAAGCCGGCGCTTGACAGCGTCCCCGAGGGGGACTGGTTTTGCCCGGGCTGCACCGACAACGAGGACGACCGCATGTCCGACCTCGTCAACACGTCCGACGACGACAGCGACGACGACGACCCGCCTCGGAAGCAGTCGTCTGGGGGGCAGGCTGTTGTGCAGCAGCCGGCTGCTTCCTCGTCCCCCTCCCTCTCCCCTCCCCCGCCCAGCCCGTCGCCGCCCGGCTCGTCTCCTCCGTCTCCCATGCATGCACTCGCTCCCCAGGCAGCCAAGACCACGCGGTCTGGCAAGTCCTATGGCGGTCAGCTCAGCGGCGTTGTGTCGTTCATCGCCAAGAACGACCCGGACCCGATCAGCCTCAAGGAGGCCCAGTCACGCGAGGACTGGCCCCTGTGGGAGGAAGCAATCCACGAGGAGTATGCCAGCCTCGTTGAGAAGCTCACATGGAACAAGGCGCGCATCCCCCCCGGCCAGCGCCTGCTGCCCGTGAAGTGGGTCTTCGAGCGCAAGTACGACGAGCATGGCAACCTGGAGCGCTACAAGGCCAGGCTGGTCGTCCAGGGTTTCCGTCAGATCCCAGGCATCGACTTCTCTGAGGTCTTCGCGCCCGTGTCCAAGTACACCACGCTGCGCTGCCTCATCGCGTTCGCTGCCGACCACGACCTCGAGATCCACCAGATCGACGTGCGCAACGCGTTCCTCAACGGCCGCCTCAAGGAGAACATCTGGATCGAGCAGCCGTCGCTCTTCCACGATGGCGACTCGTCGATGGGCTGCCACCTGCTGATGGCTCTCTACGGTCTACGCCAGGCACCCAAGGTCTGGTACGAGGAGATACTCTCGTCGCTAACCAACCTCGGCTTCGTCCCGAGCGTCGCTGACCCCTGCTTGTTCATCCGCCCGGCCAAGTCTCGCTCAGACTACGTCTACCTGCTGCTGTACGTGGAGGACATGCTCATCATCGGCCGCACGAGCAGCGTTCGCGAGGTCGTCGAGCAGGTGACCAAGACGTACGAGTGCCGTGACCTGGGCCACGCCAAGCAGTTCCTGGGCATGGCGATTACGAGGGACCGTGGGAGCCGCACCATCCTTCTGACGCAGGCTGAGCTGACCAAGCAGCTGCTCCTCAAGTTCAACCTGTCTGAGTGCCGCACGCGCGACGTGCCCCTCAGCGTCGGGGAGATTCTGCGCAAGGACAGCGACAACCAGCTCCGCACCGGCCAGTTTGCAGAGCTCGTCGGCTCGCTGCTCTACCTGTTCAACTGCACCAGGCCCGACATCACGTACGCGGTGAACAAGCTCTCCAGGTACATGAGCTGCTCCACGCCGCAGCACATGCAGGCCGCGCTTGGCGTGCTGCGCTACCTGAGCGGAACCGCCGGCTTCGGTCTTCTGTACGGCCCGTCCGCTGACGGCTCCAAGCCAGTCAAGGGCTACGGCGACGCCGACTACGCTGGCTGCGTCGACACGCGCCGCTCTACCACCGGCTTCGTGGTAACCTACAACGGCACCGCCGTCTCCTGGAAGTCAACCACGCAGCAGACGGTCTCGCGCTCGACCACAGAGGCCGAGTACCAGGCATCCGGCGCCGTCATTGGCGAGGCGCAGTGGATGATTCAGCTCTTCCCGGAGCTGGGCATCCCGCTGCGCCCCATGCTGATCTACAGCGACAGCCAGGGCGCCCTCGCTGTGCTCAAGAACCCGGGAGGCTCCAGCCGCTCCAAGCACATCGACGTGCTGCACCACGTTGCACGCGAGCGCGTGATGCGCAAGGACGTGCTCCTGGAGTACATCCTTACTGCCCGCATGGTGGCAGACATTCTGACCAAGGCGCTGGCTTAGGTCAAGTTTGAGTGGTGCCGCAAGCACATGGGCATGATCTGATTTTCTTAATAGTTGACTTTTGCAGCGGCTATCGTGCCGCGTGGGAGTGATAAGATTCAGTGCTGCAAGCACTGAGTCATACGGCATGCCAGCCGTGCATGGCCCTAGTTGGTTGGAGCGTCGGTTGAGCGCCCACCCGGGCCAACCCACCCTGTTTGATGCGGGTCGTAGCAGGTGTGGACTTTCCTTAAGTTCCGGGAGTCGGGTGGTCAAGTCACTCTGTGTCTCTGCTGCCCCCTTGCCTCCCCCCAGGTAAGAGAGAGAGGTTGTCCTTGCAGTCTGGTGCCTGCGTGCCCCAGCCTTGCATCAGCCCGAGGGCTCGCTCTGCACCCCACCCGCAGCACTACGATCTTGCCCCACGACCCATTGTAATACTCTGTGTCTCTGCTGCCCCCTTGCCTCCCCCCAGCGTCCGCTGATTTCTATCAGCTGTGCCTGCGCCCGCGCCCGCGCCCGCGCCGGCGCCCGCGCCCGCGCCCGCGCGCGCCCGCCGCCCGCGCCGCGCCGGCGCCCGCGCCGGCGCCCGCGCCGCGCCCGCGCCGCGCCGCGCCGGCGCCGCGCGCCCGCCGCGCCCGCGGCGCCCGGCGCCGGCGCCGCGCCGGCGCGCGGCGCCGGCGCCCGCGCGCCCGGCGCGGCGCCGCGCCGCGCGCCGCGCCGCGCGGCGCCCGCGCCGGCGCCCGCGCCGGCGCCCGCGCCGGCGCCCGTGCCGGGGCCCGCGCCGGGGCCCCCGCCTGGGGCTACGGCTGGGGCTACGGCTGCGCCTGCGCCTGGGGCTGGGGCTACGCCTGCGCTTGGGCCTACGCCTGCTGCGAGGACGAGGACGAGGACGAGGACGAGGACGAGGACGAGGACGAGGACGAGGACGAGGACGAGGACGAGGACGAGGACGAGGACGAGGACGAGGACGAGGCGGGCGGCTCCGACGCGGGGGGCTTTGCCTCCATGTTCCGAGCATTCCATGACACATTGTTCGCTACCTGCGACGAGTTCTTCCGCTCCGAGGAGGAAAAGCGCAAGTCGATGGCCGCTGCCGAGGAGGACGACCGCAAGTCGGTGGCACTCGCCGAGGAGAAGGCTGCCGGTGACGTGGACGCTGCCCAGAACAGGAAGGTCAAGGCGGCAGAGGCAAAGGCCGCTGCCGATGAGTTTGCCAAGGTCGCTGCCGATGAGTTTGCCAAGGCGGACGCTGCCGAGGCCGCTGCCAAGGACGATGCGGTTAAGGCGGTGGCCGCTGCCAAGAAGAACGCGTGTGAGGGCAAGCGGCTGCGCGACGCCGACAGCAACGAGAGGGTGAAGCGAATGCGCACCGCCATCTCGAGCCTAGGCGTTACGCGCCCCGAGTTCGCAGGCGCAGGCGCAGCCGCAGGCGCAAACGTGACAGGCCGCAGGCGCAAACGTGACAGGCCGCAGGCGCAAACGTGACATGTCCGGCAGGCGCAGCCGCAGCCGCAAACGTGACATGTCGATGCTCGGACGGGCCCTGCTGCAGCTACGACAGATAGAAACCATCCTCACGCGCGACCTCGTGCATGTGGACCTCAAGCAGCTGCGCGAGCGCAGCGATGGCGCCCAGGTCTCAGAGGACATCGCCCCGCTGTGGAAGCAAGTCCTGGTCGCGGTCGCGATGCCCATGGCCGAGCTGGCCAACGAGATAGACCGCCGCGACGCGTACGTCGAGTAGCGCAGGCGCTCGCTCCTAGCGATCAAGTGCGTCATCACAATCATGGAAGGTGTCGCTCGACGAGGACTTTAAAAAGGTGTGGATGCAGATCCACACACCCCTGACGCTCGTGCACCCAGGTCGGAGGGGGGGGGGGGGGTAGATGTGCCGGTCATGTAATGTCATCACGTTTTACCCGCGGAGCTGGGTCTTGAAGTCGTCCATGCTCATGGTCCCCGTCGACCTGTTGCATGTGCGACACATAGGGCGAAGGTTGTCGATGCTGTTGCCGCCACCGTTTGCGACCGCAATCACGTGCCCGCACTCAAAGTCCTGCTGCGTGATCGTGCGGTCGCAAACGTGGCACGGGCCGGAACCCGCATACGCCCCGCCCTCCTTCCAGTTGTTCCATACGGTCATGCGAGCAGCGTGCGACAGCGGCTGGCGCCGAAAACGCTGCTTCTCACCCTGCACCTCCTGTTTCTCCTCCTCCTGCATTATACAAGACGATTGGGCGTCTTCGTCGTCCCTGTTCGCTGTCACAAAGGACGCTCCACCAGCTCCACCAGCTCCACCAGCTCCACCAGCTCCACCGAATGCGGGTTCCTTTTGCTGTGCGACGAACTTCTCGATGGCGTCCACGTCCCGGGTCCAGGCGTGGCCGAGGCGTGCCATCCGCGCGAGGAACAGTGGTTCCGCCAGGCCGTACCGATCAGCCATTGCGCGCGCGGTGCGAACCTCGGCCGCCTTACCTGCGGACAGCTCCAAATGGTTGCAGTGACACAGGTAGTTGAAGGCGGAGGTGTGCGTAAAACGACGAGCGGATGGTGCCCATGAGAAGCTCGTACGAGATGAGCGGAGCACGGGGGCGTCGGCTCGCAACGCCCGTGCCGCGAACGAGGAACGGACCGTACGTCTTCAAGAGACGCTCGCCCAACGATTCGACCTGCAGACACCACCGAGCGCTTTTCGCACTCATTGATCGCGGGACGGCGGGAACGCCGGGGATGCCGGGGATGCCGGGGATGCCGGGAACACCGGGAACGCCGGGCGGACATCCACTCGCATCTTCATCTTGACAAACATGCCGGACACCCCCACTCTTTCGCTTACCACATGCTCCTCCTGCAACTGCTGCAACTGCTGCTGCTGCTGCTGCTGCAATTGCTGCTGCTGGGATGACAGGTGGTGGTGAGGGGGTGTTGCGGCGTGGGGGGGTGGGGCTCGGGAACGATCTCCCACCGAAGTGGGGGGGGCGTCGAGGTGGTGGGAGGTCGCATTGTGATGCCGCTGTAAACGTTGTGGATACGTTTGGCCTCATATCGGAACCGGGGTGGAATACGGGCTCAAAGGTGTGGTCGATGAACTGGTTGGTCTCAAACCCCTGCGCACACTCCATGCGCTCCTCGTCCAGCTCCTGGACGACCTCGGTCCAGGGGTACAGCGCCAGAGGGGACACCACGGGCACATTGCTGACCGCAAGGTTGCTGACTCCGAATGTCGTTGTCATGACGTGACGCTTATTGATCTTCCGCCGTGGTTTGCCTTATATGTCGGGGATGCCGGGGATGCCGGGGATGCCGGGGATGCCGGGGTGAGAGAGCGGGTTGGTTGACACATTTTTAATGGGAATAGCTAGGTATATAAGGAAAATATAGATGCATGGACGAGCGCTGCTCCACCTACGACAGGTCGAGACCCTCCTGAGGAGGGACTTGGTGCATGTTGACCTCAAGCTGCATCGCGCGCGGAGCAGCGGGACGACGATCACCGACGACACCGCGAGCACGTGGCGGGACGTGCTGGTCGTCGTGGCCGCGCCGCTGACGGAGCTCTCTCTCGAGCTGGGACGACTCGAGGCTGCGCTCGAGCGACGCGAGTCGGCGCTCCTTGCGATGAAGCGCGTCCTCCTCATAGTCATATGACCTGCACGGTCGTGTTGGCGTACATCGCCATCGCGCGCGTGTACATGTCCACCCCCCAAACCATCATGGCGAACGTCTCCGCGGGGACCGTGATGTTCGTCATGATGGTCATCTTCACGCTGCTCGGGACCTGGTCCGTGTCCCTGGACGAGGACTTCCGCAAGACGCGGGCACAAACCAACTTGCCGTTGCACAAGTCGCTCAAAGTGTACAAGATGCACCTCTCCGACCGCTTCATCGTACGCATCATGTCGTCCATCGTGACGGGGGGGGATCCCATCAAGGACGTCATCGACACGCGAGACGACGTGCATGCCGTCCTCGACCAGGACGACTCGTGCGCCGGGGAGGGGGCGATGAACGTCACGTGCGAGACGGCGGGCTTCGATGCGTGCGACCCCGCGACCCGGAACCTCCTCACGATCGCGGTATCCAGAATACGGAATACGGGAAACGATACTGAATACGTAGTACGAAAAAAGTACGAAACCAATCCCCCACACTCCCCAACTTTCGATAGAATCGTCCGTTTTGAAGAATTTCGAGTGGAATCGACATCAGCTTGACGAGAGGAGTTCGGAACTGCTCTCACATGTTCAATCCGTATTCGCTTACGTGTATAGATCCGAGGGTACAGTTTTGACTTTTGGGGGGGGGGTAGCTCTACAGCCTGTAGGCATTCCTGTTTTGTGAATTCGTTGGGGTTGAGGGTGGGGATGATGAAGCATTTGTGCTTTCTGCAAGGTTTCGTAGGGCCACACCTCACGGGACTAGACGACGACGGTCGAGGAATAGGATGATGTGGCCGTTCAACTCCGACCGCGCGCACGGCGACCTAGACCTTAGCCCTTGGCCAGTTCTCGGGTATAAAGGGTGGGGCTAATAGTGCAGGACTAGTGGTGGTAGTATGGTGCACGTGTGTTGACACCACGGTGATGATGCGCGTGCTCACGCACGTGTGTGGCCTCAACTGCAGCACCGTATTCTCCACCGTATTCCCCCAACGTATTCCCCCATTTGAAACCCGTATTTCGTATTGTATTGTACTCCGTATTCGTTTCCGTATTCCGTATCGTGCCACCCTGAGCACTTGCACCCCGCAGTGCAGTCCCGCGCATCACGCAGACAGCTGAGATGCAGGCAGCTGCGGCTCATTGATTGTACAGTGAGTCCACCCAGCCGCCGGGTTACATGGAGTGGGGGGGTCACTCCACCTAGCCACACCTTGCTTCTGCCACTACCGCACGTCAGTGGTTCCATTAAGGATAGTGCAAAAATGATGGCTCAACCCGAGCCTCACGCTCATTTCGCCAATCTCGACGGAGGCGAATTTTGGCGGAAAAGTGTGGAAACATAGATTTCACACTTTTTCGGCTCGGGTGGAATTCGCGCAAGCTCAACCCGACGCGCCAGCACAAATCGGCCAACCTCAACCCGAGATTGCACTTTGTCGGGTTGCGGGTTGGCTAACGGAAACACTGTCGCACGTGATGTGTTGTACGCCCCGCCCCCTCCTTTCCTCGTGGGTCACAGAATGGCTGTCCACTTGTTGTCGAGAGGCCAATTGTTGGCGAGCCACACCCGCCCTCTGCCACGACAGCACGTGATGTGTTGTAAGGCACCCCCTCTCCTCGTTGCAGGTACCCACTCTCCTTTCCGCAAGGGCTATCAAACGGGCCATCAAACGGTTACACTCAACAACTCAAATTTCCACATGAGCTCGTTCGCCCGTCACACCGCTCTCTGTTGATCTCAACGGCCGAGTCCGATTCGGTATCGTTTCGTGCTCAAAAGCGACACCCATCGCCTACCGTGACTGCTCCATGTTGCCCGTCGCCTCATAGCTACTCAAATTCCAGGGCCATCCACCTCGCGTTGCTTGTGTTGCCTGTTGTGAGCGGCCAACACGCCAGACGCCTCTGCCTCTCCCCCGCACTCGGTTAATCGCCGGCCCCCCGAGTCATGAAGCCTGTGCCTAAGTGCTCGCGGCCCAAAAAGTCACGATGTTGGTGCCCAACTGCTGTCGTGATGGCGCCATGGCACGAGGAAACAACTCCTACGCGACCGCCAAACTCTGCGAGCGCGCTGCTTTCACCTTTTCAGGCATGACCCAGTGCCGCTGCTGATGACGGATTTTACAGTCTGTGTGACACTACTACGCTACTATCCACACGAGTTGTCACACCCTGCCACACTTGTGTGGAGTATGACAAGGGGTCAGCTTCTGCTCAGAGCCGGGTTAAGGGTAACAGGTTGAGAATCCTGTGAATGCTGGTTGAAATCCCAGTTAGAAAACCCCTTAACACGTTAGAGGTTGCGGCCCGGCTGGATATCCTTTTCGGCCACGTCTTGGCCTTTCTCCCCACGGGGGGATGTCTCTTCTGGCAATTGGCGACGAACCTGCCTTGCGTTTTCCGTTTCCCAACATGCGCTCACCGACTTCAACAAGCGTTTGCTGCCGCTGCGGTAGGGGACCTAGGGGTGCGCCCACGCTCTTTACAGAGTTGGGGTTCCCTACCACCAACAGCCAGCCATCTCAGTAAGGTGCTCGGGCCATATGGCGCCGAGCACGGTCTTATACGCCTTTAGAGGTGTCCCTGACTGTAACATCCATCATGACCATGTGGAGTGAGCCTGCCGGCGCCGACGCCGATTATTGACATCTGCAACACCAAGTACTACTTTCGAGACCGCCAGGACTTACGAGGTGGGTAGCCCCTCTCGCACTGTCTCGCACATGCCGACCCGCAAGCCTAAAACGGCCTCTGCAAGCAAACCCAACGCGGCCTCAGCTCCACCACGCGCTCAAGGCTTTGCAAAACCGTTAGCTTAGCCGTGGCCTCCAAGTGATCACCAACAACAACGACAACAACAACAACACCCGCACTCTGAGACCGTGCACGCCCCAAGCCCTGTGCACCAAAACCGCTCACACAGAGCGCTCACAAAAGCACGTGAGGATCACCACGCGCGAGGCTGAGGCCCACGCAGTGAAGATCAGGTGCCAAAGGAAAAACACCCGCACGCCCCAAATTGAGCACGCCAGAGAGCCTCGGCACCCAATCCGCCGGCACAGAGACTAGCAAAAACCCTCGGGTGTTCCTGCATGCGAGGCACGTCTCACACACACATGATACCACCCGCGCTGCAACACCGCTTTAACACCATGGTGTTGTGCACACCCCACAACACCATGGCTGCCCTTGCACCCCCCACGGGCACAAGGGCAGCACAGAACACGTGGGTAGCGCATGGGCACCGCGTGTGCGTGGAGCATTGCGTCCTGCATCGCAGTGGCGTCGCGCCGTCATCTGGCAACTTGCTGAACACCATGATGCTCCACGCACGCAGCGCACGATGTGGCTCGGAGGTCTTCTGCTGCTGCTTCTGCTGACACCGCAAGCGAACGCCATCACCGCGCAGCCGCTGTCACCCCCAAGCCCCCCGCCCTCCCCCCCTGGCTCCAATCCTCTCGCGAACCGAAACATCGTGCTCACCAATACCGACAAATGGGGCTACGGGGCTTCGCACGAGGTGGGTGGTGTATGCTTCGAGGGTGCGCTGGACGTAGGGTGCTGCGCAGAGGTTTCGAAGGGTTGCCGATTCTTACTATCCAGCAACTATACCTACTATCCAGCAACTTGCGAGCACCGGTGGATTTTAGGGGGCAACAGTCCTGGTCCGTGCATTGCACCTGCTGGCACGCCACGGCCCACGGCTCACCGCCCCCCCTATTGAGGATTACTCTTGGCGGTTCACTCTCTGAAGGCAATCTTTGACTCACCGTTGATTATACGTGCACAGGTTGTGGGCACTACCAAAGGCTTCTCCATTGTGATGGACCTTTCCGCCAGCAAGTACATTTACGCAAACGGGACCCTCACCCCCAGTGGCAGTGAGTCCGTGGGGTGCATGTGGTGTTGCATGTTGCGCGTTGCGTGCTACCTCTGTGCCCCTTATAAACGCTTCCCTCCCCCGCCTGGGGGAGCAGCATGTCCTCAGATCGCACTGGTAGGGGGGGTCCGATACACACCTGCACACCCCTGCACTCAGCCCCCCCGCCCCGCCCACCTGCCCACCCACCCCACCACGCTGCAGTTGAGCTTCGCAACAACACGCGCGAGCTCCTGGCAGTCGCGTTCTGGGTAGCACACACCCCTGACAACACGCCCGCGTCTCCCATCTACGTGCGTGGTGTGAACAGCGTGGCAACCCCCGCGTCCAACGCAACCGCGCGCTTCACGAACCGAGACTCCGTTATGATCGAGTTTGATGCATCTGCGGCACCCAACTTCACCTACAGCGGAGCTTCCATCGCAGAGTCCGCCAACCCCCTGCTGTGGTGGACGCTCGCGTGCACGAACTCAAACGACTTCATCACGCCGTGCCTGTCGTCCTCGCTCTTCACAAACGCTGCCTGGTTCAAGACCAAGTACGGCCTGTGTGCTGAGGGCACCGCGAGCAACAACGCGTGCGTTGTTGGCGGCCGCATCGACTCACTTTCTCCATCCCCGCCGCCCAACCCACCGCCGCCACCGCCCACACCCCAGCCCCCTCCCCCCGCCTCCCCCTACGCCGCCCGCTATCGCCTCCCCTCCCCCCTCCCCTCCCTCTCCGCCACCGTCGCCATCCCCTCCCATGCCACCGCCGCACGCGCCGCCATCTCCCCGTCCACCGAGGCCTCCCTCGCCCCCCCCTGCTCCTCCGGCCCCTCCCGGCTATGTTGCGCCCCCACCCCCGTCCCCACCGCCCCCGTCGCCACTCCCGCCGTCTCCATTAGGTTGCCAATCAGGTGAGCGGAAGCCGTCCCATGCACACGCCGCTCTGCCATCTTGCGTGCGATACGCGCACCAAGGAGGTCGGCATGGTTTAAAGCTAGGCTGTTGTTGCACACCCGCCAAATTACACCCGATCTCTCCGCACGCGATCATCTCATCGGTACATGGTCGCGATCGCAACAACAGAAATCGCTCGTACCGCCCACCAGTGGTGTCCTTGAGGACTGAGAATTTCCTGTTTGCCTCCGCTACAAATGTAGTGTACATGCCAAATTGCCCCCCGCACAAGACACATTTTTCGAGTGTGAAAGTGCTGTTTTCACACTTTTCTCAGCGAAATTCCCGCGATTCTCCCCCGCAATTCCCCCCCCCTCCCCAATTTCACGGTTTCCCGGGCGCGAAGGACATCACTGCCACCACCTAACCACAAGGCCACCCACTGTGCCACACAGAAACCCAAATTCACACACACACACACGCACACACACTAACACACACACACACACACACATGCACGTGCATGCACTCATGAGCGCCATGCAAGCTATCCCGGCTTCGTAAATTGCTGTCCTCCGTTGGCATTTGCGCAGACGGCGATTGCAGCGCTGAGCGACGCCGACTGAATTTTCTACTTCTACCAGGCAGCACGCCGGTTTGCGACCTTGCGACCAACCAGTGCGTTGAGTGTGCCGACGGTGAGAGTGAGGAGGGGGGGGCACGATTGACCTCCCACAAGGATTTGCACGCGCAACATTGTTTATTATGACTAGCTTGGCTGAGCCTGTCACATCTCTGAAATGGAGACTGGAGCAGAGTCGGTTCAGAGGGGCCGGCCGCACCCTCCTACCAGATAGGGATTCAACAGGTCGGATCTAGAGATGTCGGGCCACTGCCTGGTTCTGACACATAGCTTGCTTGGTGCTGTATCTGTTTTTGGTATTCACAGAGGAGCTGCCGCTACGGAGATGTACGGTGGAGCTGCTACGTAGCTGCTTTGACGGAGACTCTGTGGCTAAGCCATGGGGCAGACTGTTGCGATATGAGGCAGGGTGGAGGAGAGTGTCAGAATGTTAGAAGCTTTTTCTCTGCTGCGGTGGAGGTCTAGGGTGTGCGATCCCGCGGGCCTGTGAACCCTGGCCGTCCTCCCACGGGGAGGGAGTCAGATCTGGGGGCCGAGTGCCCTGTTTAGGTCCAGCCCCGACCCACTAGCCCCCCACCACTAGTGGCCAGCCACCTGTCTGTAGCGCTCGGGCGCTATACGCCGAGCAAGGTCGAATACGCTGCCTGTTAGGTGTGTCACACACGACTGTAAAATCCATCATCATTATCAGAGGTTTAGGAAATCACTCATACCACTCACCCACCCACAAGACCACCCACTGGGCCACACTGAAACCTGAATTCACACACACACACACACACACACACACGCACGCACGTGCATGCACACATGAGCGCCATGTGAGCCAGCTCAGCTTCCTGAATCGCTGTCACCAATGCTCCTCTGTTGGCATTTGCGCAGACGGTGATTGCGAAGCTCCGACGATTTGCAAGCTTGCGACCCACCAGTGCGTAGAGTGTGTCGTCGGTGAGAGTTTGGGAGGGGGGGGCGGGTGTGCACGCTCGCGTCTGGCATCACACGATTGATGCTGGTTGATGCGGGCCCTGGTGCTTGTGCTCTTCAAACCTGCGAGCTGCCTGCGTGACGTGAGTGGCAGCCGGTGCTTCCTCGGAGCGGCGGTATACCGCCTTAGGCGGTGAGGGGGCGGTTAAGCACGGCTGGCCAAAGACCATGCCAACGTCGGAAACCGGACTTCCTGAAAAGTGTGAAATCAACGTCTTTACACTTGTCCTAAGAAAACACGGTGCCTCTGTAATCTACCGTACTGATCAGAAGATTTGGTGAAACTCAGTTTGGGGAGATTTTTTTTGCCATTTAAGCGTGTTATGGTGAAACACGCTTGGGGAAATCTGGCTGCCGCATTTGGTATGCGCACTGCCGGCACGCCCACATGGTTGGCGCGCGCACACATCACACCACACCACAATGCCAGTGGTTCCGCTTAGGATCTTAGGGGAATCATGACTCGACCCGGGCCTCAAAGCTCGCTTCCTCAACCTCAAACCGCCGGGTCGATTCTTGTGTAGGAAATGTGTGAGAATGTTGATTCACACTTTTCGGGTCAAAATTTGCGCAAATTTCGACCGGCAGTGCCAGCCGACATCATCGATCTCAACCCGGTGTTGCTGGTTTGCGGGTTGCGGGCTGGCTTGGAAACAGAAGCACTGATCACCACACAAGCACACACACACAAAACACACACACACACACGTGCACGCATCAGCATACAACTGAGCCATTCCGTGCTGGCATGGCACCTTCTGACTCACTTTCGCCTGTGCACCCACATTGGCATTTGCGAAGCGAGTGACTGCACCGACAGTGACAAGCCAACGTGCGAAACTGCAACAAACGAGTGTGTCGCTTGTATTTCTGGTGAGGCCGTAGCGCGCGGGTGTGTGTGTGGAGGGCACGCCTGCCCACTCACACGGATTTGCACGCGTGACATTGTTTATGACTAGCTTGGATGAGCCTGTCACACCTCTGGAACGAAAACTGAAGCATTGGGTTCTGAGGGGCCTGCCGTACCCTCGTACCAGATAGGGATTCAAAAGGTCGGATGTAGAGATGACGGGCCACTGCCTGGTTCCAACATATATCTCGCTTGGGACTTTTCCGTGTTTTGTATGGACAGGGGTTTAGGAAATCACTCGTTCTCATCCCACCCACCAAGCAGGGCCACCCACTGGGCCACACAGAAACCCGAATTCACACACACACGCACACACACACACACACACACACACGCACATACACACACACACACACAAACACACACACACTCACACACACACACACAAGCGCGCACGTGCATGCACACATGAGCGCCATGCGAGCTAGCCCGGCTTCCTGAATCGCTGTCGCCAATGCTCCTCCGTTGGCATTCGCGCAGACGGTGATTGCGGCGTTGAGCGACGCCGACTGACATTTGCACCATCTCTCACCACCTGTGACCTTACAACCCACGCGTGCGTCGAGTGTGTCGTCGGTGAGAGCGAGTGTGCGTGTGTGTGTGTGTGGTGGGGGGGGGTCGCGCCCGCGTCCGGCATCACACGCTTGACGCTGGTTGATGCGGGCCCATGTGCCTGTGCTCTCAAAACCTTCGAGCTGCCTGCGTGACATGAGCGTCAGGGGGTGCTTTCTCGGAGCGGCAGTGTACCGCCCTGGGCGGTTTGGCGGCGGTGAAGCGTGGCTGGCCAAAGGCCGTGTCATCGCTTGAAAATCACATTAAACAATTTGTTTGTTTTTGCCCAAAAAGTGTGAAATCGACGTTTTCACACTTGCATTGAAAAATACAGTGCCTAAAGCGGTGATATAATCATCCATCAGAATATATCCAGGAGGCACCGGCGACAGCCCCCCACGCAGCTCTGCCTTTGTGCGCAGAACTCGCATTTGTTGTGCGGCAATCTGATGATCCCATCAGAAACAGTTCGAGAGCAAAGAGCGAAATGACCTAGATTTGAAAGTCAACGGTCAACGGTCGATGCTTTCGAGGGGAACGAACTGCTGTGCGCTCAGTTGGCGTGCACACCACACACCCATCACCGCCAGTCGTTCCGCTAAGGATCTTGGGGGAATCATGGCTCAACCCGGGCCTCAGACCTCTCTTCTTCAATCTCAACCCGCCGGGTCGATTCTTTTGTGGGAAATGTGTGAGGATGTCGATTCCACACTTTTGGGGTCGAGATTCGCGCAAGTTCAACCGGCAGCGCCAGCCGGCACTGTCGATCTCAACCCGGTGTTGCAGGTTTGCAGGTTGTGGGTTGGCTCGGAAACAGAGGCACTGATCACCACACACACACACACACACATACACGCACATACACACACACACACACACACGCACACACGCACGTGCGTCCGCATACATCTGAGCCATTGCGTGCTAGCTTGGCACCTTCTGACTCACTTTCGCCTGCGCACCCCCATTGGCATTTGCGTAGAGAATGACTGCACCAACAGCGCCAAGCCAAAGTGCGTAACTGCAGATAACGTGTGCGCCGAGTGCATTTCTGGTGAGGTCGTAGCGTGCGGGGGGAGGGGGGGGCATGATTGCCCGCTCACAAGGATTTGCATGTGTGGCATTGTTTATGACTAGCTTGGCTCAGCCTGTCACATCTCTGGAACGGAGACTGGAGCAAAGCGGGTTCTGAGGGGCCCGCCGTACCCTCATATCAAATAGGGATGTAAATGGGCGGATATAAGGATGTCGAGCCACTGCCTGGTTCCGACATGTAGCTCGCTTGGTGCTATATCCGTACTTGTCATGCACAGCGGTGGCTGTTACACCGTTGATTGCATATCAGTGCATGCGTGGGCCGTGTTGTTCTTGCTCGCTTTACCTGCGGCAGCAGCGTCATGCAGGTGTACAGGGGTGTGAACGATACGAAGCGATCGCACGCCACACCGCACCGACCCTCTGACACGCACACGATAGCACTCGAGCACCTAATCATTGCATGGTCGCAAGCGCAACAGCGGAATTTGCATTAACTTCAGGTAACCCACGGCACCTGATAGCACACGCGTGTGCCCACACCCCACCAACCACACGCACACACACACACAGACACAAACCGTGGTTGCTATTTCGTGCTTGACCAGCACCCTGACTCTCCGTTGCATTTGCCCCCCCCCCCCCCCTGTTTGCGTTCGCGCAGATTCTGACTGCACGGTTCCTTATCAGGGGAATTGCCAAGGTGACAACACTTGCAATTACAGCGGCAAGTGAGTATGACAAAACGAAGAGGCAACGCGGCAGCAGTTTGACTTCATGCTCGTTTCAGCTCGATGAAGCCTTGTCAGGGCCACTAAGATTTAAAAATGCAGTTGTGGTCTGCCATCGACATCGCAACATCTGGTTGCACCATGATTGTGAGTTGCCCGTTGCCCGTGTGTCACGACTCTTGAAGGCGATGTTCACGCCCTTGAGGTGTCACTGTAAATCAAGGTGCCTCTCGCCGACCCTGGGTCGTTATGACTCTGTAAGGCGCTCCTTGCCGCACCTTTGCCAGTTCCCTGCCCCCTGTGTTATGATGAAGGCACTACATGTCCCATCCTTGTCCCTCGCAACCAGCCAGCCAACTTCCGCGCAAGCCGGCTGCTGCCTCCCTAGGGCCTTGCCCCAGGTCTGATTGCATTGCCAAGCCTCTGTTGTGCTCTCTCCATCCCCATTTCCCTCAGAGCTATCAAATCCGGTCCGGCAGATCTAGATCTCCCACCCGCAGGCTAAGCTCAACGGTTTCCAATCGAGTCGCTGGCCTGGCCAGCTACCGACAAGGATGGAAGCCAGCGGTAGCTGGCTCCGCAATGCATTTACACGCCAGTGTTCTAGTTTACTCTCATGTCACCTACAAGTAGAAGTTACTTGTGGCACCGTTCACCCTTGTCAATTGAAAGCCAGCAGACGCAAGCCAGCAGATCCCATTCTGACCATGCCTGCCACCTCGGTGCCACCGTCGCTTCCACCTGGCCTGCCGGAGTGAGCAACTGTCTCTGGGCGCCTGCACCCGTGCTACACGTTGCGCGCACAAACGTCCAATCTGACAGCTTGACCACCATGCGTGTCAAGTTGTACCTCGATACCTGGTAGGCTGGCGCGCTGCGTGGCCTTGAGGGCTCTACTAGTAGAGCTCCCCTAGACGTGTAGTCTTGGCCTTAACTCACGTCCCGGGGTCCTCCGGGCACGCCCCGGGGTCCTCCGGGCGCGTACATGTAAAACTGTAAAAACTGATACCTCGATACACTACTACATTGACCGCCTGTGAGCTGCTGCCTCCTTGGAGGTAGTGTGTGTGTGTGTGTGTGTGTGTATGTGTGTGTGTCTGCAGTAGATTGAGGAATCACGTGCAGCCCTGTCACAGCTGCTGCTGCCCCCAGATGCAGTGAATGATAAGCAGGCAGGCACCACTGCCAGGTCCCCACGGCCTGGGCCCAGCTGCGCCAGCAGGTGGGGGTGTGCTTACGCGCGTGCATGCATTCCATGCGCCATGGGACGCTGCGCTGCGCTCCACGCGGCACGCGCTGCTCACCCCCCGATTCTCTCCCACCCTAGGCACCTGACGCATGAATGTTGGGCAGCTGCGGCATCGAGCTACCGCCGCCACTCGGCTCTCTACCCCCCCCGCACATCCACGCCCGCCACCTCCTCGCAGCGCGTGCTTCCCACCCCTGCTCCTCTCCCACGCCGCCGCCGCCAGCTTCCCGTTATACTCGTTGACGAGCTTCTCGTACGCGCGTTCCACCAGCTATTTTTTTTTTTTTTTTTTTTTTTTTTTCCCACACCCCACACTTCCCCACACCTTCTGCTCCGCCGCCAGCTTCCCGTCGTACTCGTTGACCAGCTTCTCGAACCCGCGCTCCACCAGCTCCTCGCGCGTGATCCACCGGTTGAAGTTGATCGACGAGAGGCCGAGCCACGCAATCTCGTACTCGTACGAGCGTCGCTTCTTGCGGCGGCCGACTGCGGGGTTGTTGCATGGTTATTGCATGATTGTTGCATGTATGTGCGGGGGGGGGGGGGGAGGAGGTCGAAAAGTCAGTGACCCGTGCAAGAGATATACATCTCGCGGGGAGAACACTGATTGATCTAGACTTGCACCGCTTCTACGTTCTACTAGTGCGCTCGGGGGGGTGGCAACCCCCCGGGCGCGCTGCGATCCAGGTGTCGACGACGCGAGTCCGATGACCCTGTAGCGTAGAGCCAACCCAAGGAGGGCATACCGGCCCGGCATCACAGACGGCCAAGGACGCCTCGCGGACTTGAGCTGGCTGGCCGCGGATGCGAGCAAAGGGGAAACAAGGCACCCCATGCATGCAGCCTTTTCCTGCCCAGTCCCCGCGTGTAGCGGGGCACGCCTGGCGACGCGTCCAAGTCGTCAATCAGAACACCAGAGTGGCTACGTTCAACGTGCGGACATGTCCTGCAGAGGACGAGGGACTGGTCAAACTGGCGAGTCTGGTGCAAGATTGCGCCAAGCTTAGCGTCGGTGTTGCAGCGCTTCAGGAGCTGCGCAGGACCGGCTCCGGGGAGGCGCAAGTGGCTACGGGCGACACGTCGTGGACGCTGCTATGGTCGGGTGGGGAGCACCGGCAGCGTGGGGTGGGCTTGCTGTTGTCCCCTGCATGGGCATCGGCACTCGTCTCCTGGGAGGCGGTGTCCGACCGCCTCATCCAGGCCCGCTTTGCAGCGGACCGTGGGCAGATGATCACCATCGTCAGCGCCTACAGTCCAACGGAGGCAGCGAGCGACGAGGAGGCTGGCGACTTCTACCTTCGAGTAGCGGCGCTCGCGGACAAGGCCAACGACAAGCGCGATCTGCTCATCGTGGCAGGTGATTTCAATGCAGCAGTGGGGAGGGATTCGGTGTCCGACCACGAATGCGTTGGCAAGCACCTGCCCCTCACGGAGCCAGCGGTGGCCAGCAGGAACGGTCGCCTGCTCCTTGACACTGCCACTGCTTGCAGCCTGCGCGCTGCCAACACTCTCTACCCCCACAGGCCTGAGCACCAGTACACCCACATCAGCCCCATGGCTGTTGCACAGAGCAGACGGCATGCATGCTCTGTGCGCCGCCTGCACAGCGTCAAGGACTACATCCTGGTCGCGCGCCGCCGCATGCATGCGGTGACAGACTGTAGGGTGCGTAGGAGCCCAACCTGGGACAGCGATCACTGCATGGTGGTACTGTCCATGCGCCTCCGCATGCGAGCCTCCCGCCATGCAGGCGGCTCTCAGCGGCGCGCATGGGACTCTTCACAACTGCGGCGCCCGGCTGTCCGTCGTGAGTTCAACCTCCAGCTGTCCGATCGCTTTGGGCTGCTGGAGGCTGTGCCGCCCGAGGGCGCTGATGCCCAGGCGGAGTACGACGCGATGGCTGCTGCCATTCGCGAGGTGGCCACCAACCACCTCGCTCCACGCGGCAGCCGCCGGCGGCGCGGCTGGCAGTTCACTCTGTCGCAGCGCACCCTCCGGCTCATGGACGCCCGGCAGCGCGCGCACACGGCATGGCTCAGGAGCAAGTCTGCTGCTGCCAAACGAGAGCGCAACCGCGCCAACCGCGCGGCCGACGCAGCTGTGCAGAGAGACAGGGAGAGGTGGATCGGCCAGCAGGTGGCGGAGGCGCAAGACATGCTACGCAAGAAGAATCTGCGCCAGTTTGCGCGCGCGTGCGACAGGCTGGCGGGCCGCAGCCGCAGCCATCAGATCCCACCTGCCATGCGGGACGTCTCGGGCGCGCTGCACAGCGGTCCAGACGGGGTGCTGAAGGCCATGACAGAGTCATTCGACAAGCTATATGGCGGGGAGACCAAGCTCAGCGACGAGACCCTGAACCAGCTGGAGAACGATGTAGCGGCGTTTGAGCTCACACGCGCCACAGAGGTGGACGAAGCGCACGGGCGCCCCCCTGACCTGGCTGAGACGGAGGCGTGTGTGCGAGCGTTGCGCTCGGCCGCCGCTCCGGGCGGTGACCAGCTGGACGCCATGCTGTTGCGGTGCCCACCTGCCATCGCATGGCTCCACCGGGTCATCATCGCCGTATGGCGGTCGGGGAGAGCCCCGAGGGAATGGAAAACTGCTATTATCACACCGTTATATAAGGGGAAGGGTCCGCGTGACTCCCCTGGTAACTACCGCGGTATAAGCCTTCTCTCTATTGCCGGGAAAGTGTACGCTGCCATACTTCTGCACCGCGTCTCCACGCAGGTTGATGGTCAGTTGCATGAGGCTCAGTGTGGTTTCAGAAAAAGCAGAGGCACTGTTGATGCAATTTTTACTCTGCGCTCGCTGAGCGCGGCACATGCCGAGTACAAACAATGCATGGCTGTGGCATTTGTCGACTATTCTAAAGCTTACGATTGCATAAACCGTGCGGCACTGTGGAGAGTCCTTAGATTATATAGTGTTCATCCGCACATTATTGATCTGTTGGAGGATCTTCACACCAACACAGCAGCTGCCGTGCGGCTGGCTGGGAAAATCGGGCACGAATTCCCCGTGTCGTCTGGTGTGCGACAGGGGTGCGTCATTGCTCCTGTGTTGTTCAATGTTTTTATTGACCACATAGTGAAAAAGGCGCTAGACATGACGCCAGAGGGGGCTGGCGTGTCAGTCGTGACCCGAGCCGGCGGCTCTGTGTTGTCGTCGTCGGTTGAGCGTATAGTAATGCTGATGTATGCCGACGATTTATGTTTGTTCTTGCATGACCCAGCTCAGTTGGCGCTTATGCTGAAAATCCTTGACAAAGTGTCCTCTAGCTTTGGCATGCAAATCAACGCCGCCAAGACAGAAGTGATGATTTTGCCAGCAGATTTTGACGCGGATCTGCCCACGTTTGCGCTGACTGGTGGTGAAGTGAAGACCGTCTCTGCATTTAAGTATCTAGGGAGTTGGATAACCCAGAGTGGTGGTGTGGAAAAGGAGATCGGTGTGCGTGTCGGTCGCGCGCTGGGCGTGTTTGCGTCTTTTGATAAGATTTGGGCCAGCAAGAAGATGCAAGTGCAGTCTAAGATGCGGGTTTACAACACTTTCGTGCTGCCCCACTTTCTGTACGGCTGCGAAACATGGGCCCCTACTAAAACACAACTGACTCGATTGGAGGTTGCCCACTCTAACTGCCTTCGTCGCATTCTGGGTGTGCGCCTGGTCGACCGGCACAGATTAACTTATATTCGGCAGGCGTGCGACACTGAGCCAATTGAGAGCCTTGTGGCAAAGCGATCAATGCAGTGGCTAGGCCATGTGATGCGCATGCCGGCTTCTCGTCTTCCTCGTACGACTTTTGACTGCACAATGGATGTGGCTCGGCAGCAAGGCCGGCCTCCAGCCTCCTCCCGACACTATTTTCTTAAGCTACTGATTCAGCAGCTAGGCGAAACTAGTGGCACTCGTTCTGATTGGAAGACTTTTTCGGACACGGCGTTTGAGCGTGCTCAGGATAGGGTCGGGTGGAGAGCCGTGGTGTACGGTCCGGCTGCCCCTCAGACGCCGGCCCCTCCACCACGGCGGTCAAGTAGATTGGCAAGCGCCACTTGACCCCCTATCCCCTAGAAGCAGTTAGGACCTATTTTGGAGGCGTCGCACAATAGCTCTCCTTTTTGCTCTGGGACTACACGTTGGCAGGCAGCCGGCTGGTGGCTACCGCCCCTCACAAGTAATTGTTAGGGCCAGAACTGGACTTGGGTCTAGGCGGTGGTACTAGGACTAGAGGTAGTCTTTGCTGGAAAGCCGATGTAACTGTAACTGTCGTCTTCGTATCATCGCCAGCTGTAAGTTCAATGGCACAAGGATGTCGACTGCTCCAACGATGGGGGGGAGGGGGGGAGAGACAGCTTGGCAGCGCTCGGCAGCAGTCGGTCCTCGTGCCTCTTCAAGTCCTTACACCAACACCTGACCGACTGACACCAGCTACTGCAGCACACTTAACTAGCCGGCCCCACCGCAACTAATGCGTCGCTGACACCAGGAGGCCGCTCGTGCTCACCGTCTCGGCTGACACTGCTTAGGCTGCGAGAGAGAGGCGCCTGCCTGCTGCGTACGGTGAGGCGGTGCGAGGCTGTGCCATGCGACCGCCTCACCGCAGATGCGTCGCCGACCCCAGCCGGCCGCTCGTCCGTGCCAATCTTGACAAAGTCCCCGAGCGGGCTGAGCGTGCCGGCGCACTCGGGCTGGAAGCGTGCGCCGGTGTAGGCGTCCTTGACGTACTGTGTGTGTGGGGGGGTGGGGGGGTGAGTGTGTGTGAGTGTGTGGGGTGGTGGTGGTGGTGGGGGGGGTATATAGAGAGAGAGGCGCCGGCGCGGTGTGACCGGTGGGCCGGTGTAGGCGTCCTCGACGTACTGTGTGTGTTGGGGGTGGGGGTGGGGTGGAGGTGGGGGGTGGTGGAAGTGGGAAAAGGTTTGTGTGTGTGAGAGAGAGGGAGAGAGAGAGGGAGAGGGAGAGAGAGGGAGAGAGGGATGGAGGGAGGGGGAGACAGGGATGGAGGGAGAGACCTACGCCGCACACAAGGGGTCGTCTGCAACCAACCAATGAACCAACCAGCAGCGGGGGGAGGGGGGGGGGACACCACCACCACCACCACCACACACCATCGCCACCACCACCACACCACCGCCACCACCACCATTGCTACACACCTTCGAGCCCTTGGAGACGAGCATGAACGTGGATGAGCAGAAATCGAACGGGCACTCCACTCCACCTCCCTACACCCCCCCCTCCTGGCACGCCACAACCACCCAACTGACACGTACGTGCACCTGGGAGCCCTTGAAGATGGGCGTGAACGTGGACGAGCAGATGTCGAACGGGTAGCGCGGGTCGTAGTTTATCTTGAGCGCGTTGGTCGGCGACTTCTCGCACGTTGCAAGCACACCGCGCACCTGCGTGTGTGCGCATGCGTGAGTGCGTGTGTGCATGTGCATGTGTGTGTGTGTGTGTGTGTGTGTGTGTGTGTGTGTTTATCTTGAGCGCGTCGGTCGGCGACTCTCCATTCGCTTCCAGGGGCTCGAGATCTTCTTCCCCACCCACCGCCATCATCAGTGCTTAATGGCCGCCAATAGCTAGTCTGTTTACAATCGGAGTGTCCATCCGACGGATAAATGTGGATGGGGATTCATCGGCCGACACCGGTCGATCGCTTCTGCGCAGCCACATCTGGCACCATGGAAAGAACTGAGTCGCCCTCGTGGCTGCGTCTGACGGACGCAGGCATCCTGGCAGCACAGCTAACGGTGACGTGCTCAACTATCCTTGAGCACGGAAGTGTCGAAAGCATGGCATTCGGGCTCGCCCTCGTCGCGATGCTCATCTTCGCGCTCACCTCCAGCAGATACTCGCTTCAAGTGCACACGACCGCTCTGCTCATGCCGCTGGTCGTGCTTGCGATGGCGATGGCGGCGCAAGTGATCTCGGCAGGGAAGTTCGTTCGCGGGAGCACGCCACTGTTCGACTTTTTCATGCAAGGCCCGGCGCCAAAGTTCATTGGAGGGGCGTACTTCATGATGATCTATCAGGTGGGGGTTGGGTGGGGTGGGGGGCAGCACACTCACGCATACACACGACGAAGACTCGCACAGCACGCACGCACGCACGCGCGCCGAGGCCTCAGCCCACTCCTCCACCAGCTACCACGTGACAGCGACGGGTAGCAGGCGGCGCGATTCCGTGACGCGCACGCCAACGCTGACCTCACGCCACCACCTGCCGCCGCGGGATTCTCATTCGCAGATCGCGACCATCCTGCTCTGCACGGAGAGCGGCCCCTCGCGCCGTGCGCTCTCGCGCTGCCAAGCGTGGGTCAACCTTGTGAAGCACAGCCTTGTGCACTGCATCCTTGCGACCCAGGCTGCCCTCGGCTCCCCCACCGACTCGCCAGTCGCGATCGCGGTCGCCTCCGCGGCGCACGTCGCGGCGCCGCTGCTGCTGCTGCTGCTCACGCCCAGGGCCGGCCCCGCGGTGCGTCGCAAGGGCGAGCGCCAGCCCAGTTCGGCCGTCGCCTGGCCTACCGACGCGCAGGCTGACGCCGACACGCGGGCCTCTGCTCCCGCCAGCGATCCCGCCGACGCCGGCACGTCCACCGTTGCCCGCTCCCGCGCCGACACCACCACCGTGGCGCCCGGCGTGCCCACCGCATCTGACAGCGCTGAGCTGCAGTTCCGCTCCATCCTGCTGAGTCGTTCGGTGTCATTCACCGCCAAGTTCCTGTCGCTGCACCTGGCCGACCACCCGCACCTCGCCACGCCCGAGGGCCTTGCGGCCCTGCGTGCACGGGTTGAGCGCAAGGTCAGTGAGCGCGCAAGTGTGCACGCCGGAGCGCCGGTGTCGCTGCGACTCGTGACGCTGCATGTGGGCGCGGGCTGCGTCGTGGTGCACGGCAACGTGATCGTGGATGGCTCCGAGGATGGCGAGGCGGAGGCTGAGATGCTGCGGGCGGTGATGGCGTCAGAGCTGCTGGATGAGCTGACGCCAGAGGGCACGCACGTGCTCGATGGGGGCACCGCAGTGCTGCAGCTCGGCGACGCCACGGCTCCGATCGAGCTGGCTTTCATCGCAGCTGGGGGGCGCTTTGCGGAGGCTCCTCCACGTGGTGCGCCACGCCCGGCGTCCCCGCCGGGCGTGCCGCTGCTGTCTGCCACGTGCCCGTTGCTGGCACTGCCATCTGGCGGCAACGGCCGCGTGCACCTGCAGGTAAAAGACACTCCCAGCCGCCCATGCTTTGCGCTTTGCATAGAGAGAGTAGTGTTACACATCCACTGCCGGCGGTCACAATGAGTTCCAAAGTTCCAGCGGGACTATCAGACAGCAGGCACACGGCCCGCCAAAAGGTCAAGCTACAAAAGTAGCCCACAGTAGCGCCACCCACACTAGGTGGTGGGCGCCAAGCAGCAGCACAGGCCACAGGCACCCCACCCAAACCCCTCCGCAGGGTGGAGGGCAGCCCTTGCATGGAGCGCCCTTGGCCTTCCAGTCTTCTCCACTCACCTACTCGTCTCCCTCCACACCCGCAGTTTGCAACGGCGCTCCTCACACGCGCGCTCGGACACAACCCTGAGCTCGTGGTGAGCTGGGCGCCGTCGGGCGCGTCCACAGCGCATACCCTGCTTGTGCGTGAGAACGTGGCTGCACTGCAGGCAGCCGCACGTGCACGCGGCAGCCCCCCAGACCTGATCGACATCGACATCGACCTCGGGCCACGCCCTTCCCACGGCATGTTCATCGCCCAGGTGGTCGACGGTGACGCCCTTCTTGCCGCGCATTCTGTGGCCCTGCTTCCTGCTTCAGCAGCGGCAGCGGTGGCGGAGCTACTTCGCGCACGCCTGCCAGCAGACACACTGCGTGCCGTGGCCCACGACCTGGGCGTGCTCCTGTGCGGTCCGCGTGTGCGTGCCGCTGGCGATGCAGCGCTGCTGCGTCGTGTCGTGCTCGCCCTGGTGGTGGCTGAGAGCGCGAGCCACCCTGCCCTGCCGGCCCTGCGAGCGCTGCTCAACGGCTCCCTGCATGAGCTGGACGCTGCTGAAGCAGAGCTGGAGGCTTCGCCGAGCAGCAGCAGCAGCCCCAGCGACGCCGAGACCGATGCCGACCGGCCCCGCCCGCCCTGCGTCAACCGCCCACCGCTGCTGTGGTGCTGGGCGTGCGTCATCATTTGTGCAGTCAGGGCAGCGCAGTCTCTCATGGAGCTCTCTGGCGCGGCCGCCACGCTGTCGATGCTCGCCGCCCTGCCGCACACCCTCCACATCCTCGCGGCCAGCACTCGGCTGCCTTCGCTCCTGCCGCGTGTGCTGCGCGGCGTCGACAGCTGTGCCGCTGAGCGCATCTACGTCTCGGCTGTCGTGGTTGCCCATGTCGCGACTGGCATCGACCCCGGCCCCAGGGCGCCCGAGCAGTTCAAGTTCAAGTACGCGGGCGACATCGCCATGCTGCTCGCGGTCGCGTGGCTCGAGACGCTGCGGTCGCCAGCCGTGGTCGCCGCGCTCTCGCTGCTCGTCGAGGTGCCGAGCGCGTGCCTGTTCCGCTGGCATGCGCTCGCCAGCTGCGGCCATGTGCTGAGCGCTGGCCAGGCGCTGACCCAAATCGGCATGCGGGTGGCCCTCCTCACTGCTGTACACGCCGCTGTGTGGGCGGCCCGCGTGCGCGCCGTCCAGCAGTCAACGCACAAACTCAAGGGTGCGTGAGCGGGAAGGGAACGCCGCTGTGTGGGCAGTCCAGCAGTCCACGCGCAAGCTCAAGGGTGTGTGAGCGGGAAGGGAATGCTGCTGTGTGGGCAGCCCACGTGCGCGCCGTCCGTCCGGCAGTCCACGCGCAAGCTCAAGGTGGCGTGAATGGGAAGGGACCACCTGAATAGATGGCTGAATGGAGGTCTCATATATGCAGGTTGTGCCTGTTGCACCAAAGGGCGCGGCTATGTGGCGGGCTATGCAGCTGAGAGTGGGGGGCTAGGCTGCGAGGCTGTGTGGTAAACTGCGGCGAAGCTATGAGGATGGTTGCACACCTACAAGGCAGATTGATGGGTCGGAAGACTGTTTCTGCCCCCCCCCCTTACTTTTGTGCAAACGT
>VFSX01000267.1:237500-245180 GCA_016618255.1 Chlamydomonas sp. UWO 241 | reverse complement strand
AACCCATCCCCCCATCCCCCCCCCCATGTACAACCCCCCCCCCCCGCCTCGGCCATGAACCACCCGCGTCGCAATTGGCGCAGCGGGCGTCGACCGGTCGTTGAGAAAATCCAGAATTCGCCGCGCGCTCCATCTCAATCCATCTCTGTGCACTGTGTGTTGTGCGCAACGTGAGCAAGATCCCTGCCGATCAATCAATCGCCTGCTCCGTCGTGAGCGCAGACAGCAGTAGTCGGCCATCCAGCAGCCATCCGTCCAGCAGCCATCCGTCCGTCCAGAAGCCAGCCAGCCGTCCCTGTACCAGCCGTCCCTGTAGCCAGCCATCCAGCGGCCAGCCGTCCAGCAGCCGTCCGTCCAGCAGCCATCCGTCCAGCAGCCAGTCATCCACCAGCCAGCCGTCCATCAGCCATCCATGCAGCAGCCAGCCATCCATGCAGCAGCTGGCTATCCATGCAGCTAGCCAGCCAGACGTCCAGCAGCCAGCCACCCAGTATCCAGCCATCCAGTGGCCAGCCGTCCATCCCAGTTAGGTGCGCGTGCACTGCGCACCGAGCACGTTCTTGAACGCCGTAAGGTAGGCGAGGTGTCCCTGACGGCATCCATCAGCGACCCCCCCCCGGCGCGCTCTCCATGGTCCATAATGGGACGCGTGGATGCCATGGTCCGTCACTTGACGTTGTGCGCGTCGAGCAGGTCCTTGATGCTGATCGCCTGCCCCATGAAGATCGTCTGTAGGGGGCAGGGGGGGGAAGGGGGGAGGGGGGGGGCGCGTCAGCCAATGCGTCCAGCCTAGGACACACATGCGCAGCAGGGAAGCATGTGTGTGTCGGGGAAGGGGGGGTGCATGTCAGCCATTGCGTAGCCTAGGGCACACACGCAGTAGGGGGCATGTGTGTGTGGGGTGGGTGGGTGGGTGTGTGTGGGGGGGGTCGGCCATTGCGCGTAGCCTAGATTAGATAGGGCACTCGTGCACGAGGGGGGCAGGTGTCATGTGCGTCACGCTGATCGCCTGCCCCATGAAGATCGTCTGCGGCACGCAGCGGGGCAGGGGGGGCAGGGAGGGCAGGAGTTTTTTTTTTGGGGGGGGGGCAGCCATTGCGCTTGACGTAGACAGGGCACGCGCCTAGGCTAGGTTCGACGAAGCGTACGCACGCAGGCGCCGTGCGCACACCCGCCCTACCAAAATCCCAAAGTCTGATCCGCGCCATGGAATGCGGCCATAAAGTCTGAGACGGTCCGGGGTGCGCCTCAGGCGGTGGTGGGCGCCTGAGGCGGTCGGTGTGGCGCCCGAGGTGGTTTGGATAACGCCTAGGGCGACGCCTGAGGCGATCTTGGGTGCGCCTCAGGCGGCGCCTCAGGCGGTCGGAGCGCCTAAGGCGCCGCCTGATCCGCGCCATGGAGTGGGCCGCCTCAGGCGCCGCCTCAGGCGTTGTGAATGTGGTAGGGCCGACACGCGAGCTCGCCACCCTTACCCAGACCCCAGCAAAGCGCGAGCCCCAAACACACACCTTGAACGTCGTCTCCCAGTCTCTTGCCCCGCTCTCCCAGTCTCTTGCCCCATCTCCCAGTCTCTTGCCCCGTCTCCCAGTCTCTTTCCCAGTCTCCTGCCCCGATCGCCCCGTCTCCCAGTCTCTTGCCCCCCGTTTCCCAGTCTCTTGCCCAGTCTCTTGCCCCGCTCTGATCTCCGTCCAACCGTAGACCTCCCCCTCCCCCCAAGCGAGAGCCCACCCCCAAACACACACACACACGCACACACACACACGCACCTTGAACGTCGTCTTCCAGTTCTTGCACGGCCCCTGCCCCGCTCATACCTCTGCATCTCTCTCCGCTATATAGGCCTACAAAAACTCAAAGACAAAGCCCCCCCCAAACGCAGAACTTGGACGAAGTCTTCCAGTTCTTCTGAGCACGCCCCCTGTCCTGCTCTGATCTCCACGTCTCTCTCCGCTATAGACCAAATGCTCCCCCAAGCGAGAGCCCCCCTCCCCCCAAAACACACACATACACACACACACACACACACACACACCTTGAACGCCGTCTTCCAGTTCTTGCACGTCCCCTGCCCCGCTCTGATCTCTGCCCAACCCTAGACCTAATACTCCCCCCCCCCCAAGCGAGAGCTCCCCCCTAAAACACACAAATATACACACACACACGCACACACACCTTGAACATCGTCTTCCGATTCTTGCACGTCCCCTGCCCCGCTCTTATCTCCGCATCTGTCCGCTGTATGGAACTCAAACACTGAAAGACAAAGCCCCCCCAAACACACACCTTGAACGTCGTCTTCCAGTTCTTGCACGTCCCCTGCCCCGCTCGTATCTCCGCGTCAGACGGCTTGAGCCTCGCCCCGGACGACTCCTCCTCGATGCAGTCCGGCAGGTGGCCCTTTGGGTTGATGCGCCCGAGGTACTCGTGCAGGTGAAACGTGCCCTGCATTTGTTCAATTGGTGCTGGGCGTAACGAAAATTGCAGGGCAGTGCAGTGCAGGGGTGATGTCTGGTGAGTGTGGGAGGAGGGGAGGAGGGAGATGAGGTGGCCCTTTGGGTTGATGCGGTCGCGGTACTCGTGCAGGTGGAACGTGCCTTGCATTTGTTCAAAGGGTGGAGGGGGGAGTTGTTTTCTAAGTGTGGGGTGGATCACGACCGTCGACCTTCCACAACTGCCCCACAACCCTACCCAAATCCCAACGTCTGATCCGCGCCATGGAATGCGGTCATAACGCCTGAGACGGTCCGGGGTGCGCCTCAGGCGGTGGTGGGCGCCTGAGGCGGTCGGGGTGGCACCTGAGGCGGTTTGGATAACGCCTGAGGCGACGCCTGAGGCGATCAGGGTTGCGCCTCAGGCGGCGCCTCAGGCGATCGGAGCGCCTGAGGCGCCGCCTGATCCGCGCCATGGAATGGGACGTCTGAGGCGCCGCCTCAGGCGTTGTGAATGTGGTAGGGCAACTGCCCCACAACTGACCCACAACCAACAACTTACCCACAACCGACCAAAACAGCAGCGCACCTTGAACACCCCATTCGACAAGAAGATGTCCATCGTCTGCGGCAGGCTCGGCACCGCCTCCTGCCCCACAACTGCCCCACAACTGCCCCACAACTGACCAACAACCAACCCACAACCCACCAACAACCGACCAAAACAGCAGCGCACCTTAAACACTCCATTCGACGAGAAGGTGTCCGTCATTTGCGGCACCCGCCAACCACTTCAACGAAGTGGGAGCGCAGGCTCGGCGCGACGTCCTGCCCCACAACTGCCCCACAACTGCACCACCACTGCACCACAACCCACCCACAACCGACAAAAAATTAACGCACCTCGGAACACCCCATTCGACAAGAAGATGTCCATCGTCTGCGGCAGGCTCGGCACCGCCTCCTGCCCCACAACTGCCCCACAACTGCCCCACAACTGACCGACAACCAACCCACAACCCACCAACAACCGACCAAAACAGCAGCGCACCTTAAACACTCCATTCGACGAGAAGGTGTCCGTCATTTGCGGCACCCGCCAACCACTTCAACGAAGTGGGAGCGCAGGCTCGGCGCGACGTCCTGCCCCACAACTGCCCCACAACTGCCCCACAACCCACCCACAACCGACAAAAAATTAACGCACCTCGAAACACCCCATTCGACGAGAAGATGTCCATTGTCTGCGGCAGGCCCGGCGCCTCCTCTGCCGCAATAACTTCCTTGCAACTTCCCCACAACTGCCCAACAACCGACCAAAACCGCAGCGCACCTCGGAACACCTCATTCGACGAGAAGGTGTCCATCGTCTGCGGCACCCGCCAGCCACTTCATCGACGTGGGAGCGGAGGCGCGGCGCGACGTCCTGCCCCACAACTGCCCCACAACTGTCACACAACCCACCCACAACTGCCCCACAACCGACCGAAACATCAACGCACCTTGAGCACCCCGTTGGACGAGAAGATGTCCATCGCCTGCGGCAGGCTCGGCGCCGCCTCCTGCCCCAACAACTGCCCCACAACCCACCCCCAACCGACCCAAGCAGCAGCGCACAACTGCCCCACAACCAACTCACCACCCCCAACCGACCGAAACATCAATGCACCTTGAAAATCCCGTTGGACGAGAAGATGTCCATCGCCTGCGGCAGGCCCGGCGCCGCCTCCTGCCCGCGCACGCGTCGCACCTCGCGCAACATCTCTGCGTTCGGCTTCGGCTCTCCACCACCACCGCCGCCGCCGCCGCCGCCGCCGAAGTCGTCGACGACGCCGGCGGCGCCGCCCGCCGCGCCCCCACCGCCCGCCGCGCCCCCGCCGCCCGCTGCCAAGTGCGTCGGCCCTGCACCACCGCCGCCTCCGCCTCCGCCGCCGCCGCCGCCGTTGCCGCCGGAGGCAGCGGGCTGCACGGAGAGAGGTGCGCTGGCTGCGCTGTGTTCGCCGCCGCCGCCGACGACGTTTCCGGCGGTGCCGCCGGAGGTGGGCGTTTTCTTTGGATTGGGGGCGTCGACGAGCACGGCGGTGCCCTCGACGCGCAGCTCCACCTGGGGGTTGATACACGTACAGACGGTTAATGAGGGTTGAGGGGGGTTAGCTGGTGGCGGTGGGGAGGAGGCAGGAGGAGGACGTTGGAGGTTGGAGGTGGTGGGTGGGTGGCGTTGAGGTGGGGGCTTGGGTGCGTCGACGCGCACGGCGGTGCCCTCCATGCAAAGCTCCACCTGAGGGGTCGAAGCAAACACAAATTTAGGGATCGGGGTTTTAATCCCCTAAACCCCCTAGATGGAGGTTGGACGGCGGTAAGAGGGGTGTGTGTGTGGAGGTGGGGAGGGCTTGGGTGCGTCGACGCGCACGGCGGTGCCCTCGACGCGCAGCTCCACCTGGGGGTTTGACACACATACAGAGTGTTGAAATGAGGGTAGGCTTGGACGGCCACGCGCACGGTGGACATGCATACCTAAGCGTCCCATATATATATATATAGGTCCAGCCACGACCCACAAGCCCCCCACCACCAGCAGCAAGCCCCCCGTCTGTAGCACTCGGGCGTTATACACCGAGCAAGGTCGAATACGCTGCCGGTAGGTGCGCCACACATGACTGTAAAATCCATCATCATCATCATCATCATGTGCAGATGGATCTCCCAAAGGATCCCACCTTGAGCAGGTGGTTGAGGCTGATGACCTTTCCGTTGAACATCGTCTTGAGTGAGAAGCGCCAGTCGCGCACGTTGGCGCACCCGCCGCGCGACTCTGCCTGGCTGGGGGTCATGCGTACTCCGTCGATATCGACGCACGCTGGGGCATAGCGACCACCTCTCTGTGGTGCAAGGGGGAGGTGTGTGTGTGGATGTGCAGACAGGGGGGAGGTGTGTGTGTGTGTGTGTGAGTGTGTTTGTGCGAGTGAGTGTGTGTGTGTGTGTGTGTGTGTGTGTGTGTGTGAGGGAGCGTGCGTCATGCGTGCTCCGTAGATCTCGACGCAGAGTGGGGCGTAGCGGCCGCCCCTCTGTTGTGGGGGTGCGCGACAGGGCAGGAAGTGTGTGGCGGGCTCTAATTTCCATCGTAATGTAATGAATATGGGAATTTGGGTTTGTGTAGGAAGCTGTGGCTCAAAAGTTTGTACTCCCAGAGCTCCAACCTGCTCTCTCCTCTTTGTTCTCATCCTGGATTCGTACAAAGGGAAACTCTCGTTCTATAATAAGCACAGCTTCATCGGCGTCTGCCTTGAGCATAACCTCGTACAACCCACCCACTCGCGCCGCAGCTGTTCAGACGTCGGCGCGCTGGTGTAGCACACAATGCTGGTGCCGTGTTGCGTGTCAAAGTGCCCCTGCTTTGCACTTCGACTGTCCTGCACACTTCTCTTAAGTGGTGACTCCCCGATCAGGGGAGTTGACAGGCCCAGTGGGAACCCACGCTTGGGTCCCACGCCTAGCTAGAGGGCGTGGACAGTGTGTCTACGCCACTGCAGAGCCTTGGCCCAGCAGAGGGGCACAGGCATGAAGATCCCCTTCCCACTGCAAAACAATCAAAACAGTCAAAACAGTCGAGTTCGGCTGGGAGAGAAGGGGCTCCTAGTGTGACAGCCACGAGCCCACGGCGCATGCACCGCCACGCAGGACGGAAGTCTGCATGGTTGCATGCCGACCAAGGCGCCGCCGTGAGTGTGGCACTCTAGTGCAGCTTTGAAACGAGTCGGTCTCCCTTACTCGTCCGTGCGGGGTCAATCTTGAGCGGGCGAGCGACACGATCCAAGCAGTCAATCCAACATATCAGCACAACAGTGCAATGAGCAAGCTCCGCTCCTTAATACGAACGTAAGCTGACCAGCTGTACCAGTACAAAAATTGATAGTACAGTCTGTGGGACGCCGATGTTGGCGTATTATACCTGCGCTGGCGCACCCTACCTAGAGGGGAGGCAGGCGGCTGTAGGACCTGTAGGACCCCTAGGAGACTTCTAGCACACACACACAACACACACACACACACACACACACACACACACGTGCGCACACACACGCACGCACGCACCTGCAGCAGCTCGTGCAGGTGCAGTATCCCGGACAGCTGGTGGTTGGCGGTGAAGATCTGTGTTTGTGTGTGTGTGTGTGAAGCATCCCAGACAGCCGAATGTGCATGCGTGTGTGTGTGCGTGCGCGTGGCGGGTCAAGTGCGTGCGTGCGTGTGTGCGTGCGTGCGGCAGCTTTCGGCAACAGTCACACTCTCTCTTGTGTGCGTGCGTGTGTGCGCTCGCGTGTGTGTGTGTGTGTGTGCGCGCGCTCGTGTGTGGACGTGACGTGTTGCACGAGTCCGCACCTCGATCGCCTCCGGCATGTGTGCCCTTGTTTGCGTGCGTGTGTGTGTGTGTGTGTGAGTGTGTGTGTGTGTGTGTGTGACAGACCCGAGCCCAATCCCGTAATTACGGATCTGATGGATCAAGGCAGCCGCGCGCACCTCGATCGCCTCCGGCACGACCGACAAGTCGAGTGCGTGCGTGCGTGTGTGTGCGTGTGCGTGGCAGCTTTCGGCAACAGTCACACTCTCTCTTGTGTGCGTGCGTGTGTGTGCGCTCGCTTGTGTGTGTGTACGCGCGCGCGTGTGTGCGTGTGTGTGTGTGTGTGTGTGTGTGTGTGTGCGTGTGTGTATTGCTGTTGGTAGTACAGGCATTACCGGTGCATGCGGACGGCCTCATGTAACGCTTGGTTGGTTGGTTGGTTGTGTGTGCGTGTGCGCGCGCGTGTGCGCGCTCGTGTGTGAACGTGACGTGTCACACGAGCCCGCACCTCGATCGCCTCTGGCACGACCGACAGGTCGAGCCTATGCGTTCGTGCGCGTGTGCATGCGTGTGTGCAGCCCCGAGGCATCCATCCATTTAATAACTGGTTGGCTGGGTGGATGGATCGATCGATCAAGGCAGCCGCCCGCACCTCGATCGTCTCCGGCACGGCTGACAGGTCGAGCCCCGGGATCACTTCGAGCCGCTGGCGCCGCGCAGCGCGCTCTTCGCCCACCCCGCCTCCGCTATATCCGGGGCCGTCGCCAGCGGGGCCCCACGCGCCCACGTCGTCGCCGTCGCCGCGCGACCCCACGCCGCCGCCGTCGCCGCCGCCAGAGCCTGGGGTGTAGTCCTCGTCGGCGCTACCCTCCGCGCCGCCGCGGCCGCGCTTGGCGCCGTGGCTGCTCCGTCCCC
>VFSX01000267.1:160000-232500 GCA_016618255.1 Chlamydomonas sp. UWO 241 | reverse complement strand
AGATCGGTGTACGTGTCGGTCGCGCGCTGGGCGTGTTTGCGTCTTTTGATAAGATTTGGGCCAGCAAGAAGATGCAAGTGCAGTCTAAGATGCGGGTTTACAACACTTTCGTGCTGCCCCAATTTCTGTACGGCTGCGAAACATGGGCCCCTACTAAAACACAACTGACTCGATTGGAGGTTGCCCACTCTAACTGCCGGCATCACCCCCTCACTCGCTCTGGTCCTGTATCAGGACGAGCCGCTCGCGCCACCCAGCGGCTATGACGAGGGCATGCAAGGCGGGGAGGGCATGAGTGCCCTTGCACGGCAGCATGCGGCCATGCACGAGGTGGCCATGCGCCAAGCGGATGCCATGCGGGCGGACGCCAGGCGCAACCATGCAGCCACGGAGACACGCCCGTCTGGGCTCGAGACGGCGCTTGGCGGGCTCGGCAGCGGGTACGGGCGCATGAATGCAGAGGTGATCAGGCTGGGGCTAGGACTAACGGCCATGGAGGAGCGCACGGCGGGCCACGAGGCCCTCGTGCGAGAGGACACCAAGGCGCGGCAGGTGCAGTACAGCCGCGACCTGGCCAGCAGGGCAAGCAAGGACGATCTCGGTGCACACGCCGCAGCCCAGCAGAGGGACACGGCTGCTCTGCGGGACGAGATCAGGCAGGCGGCCGGCATGGGCCCAACTGGGAACGTGCGAGCCGCCATCATCGCAGAGCGGCGAGAGACTCGCTGCAACCGCATGTTCAAGGTCATCATCCCTCAACGGGTGACCGACAGACCACTCGAGCTCGCGGACAAGCTGCACACGTGGCTCATCCGGCCGGAGCTGCTGGGGAAGCCAACACCTGCCGCGGGGCCGCTGGTGTTTGAGGACGCGTGGGTGCTGCGGCCGAAGAGAGGGGAGACCAGCAGCCAGGAGGGCACCAAGGCGGCGTTTGTGGTGGCGAGCCCCCTGCTGGCGCGCTGGGTGCACAGCCGCCTCGCGGCGGTGTCCGCGGCGGGGGTCAGCATCAGCGTGGAGCGGACGCCTGCGCAGCAGCAGGCGTGGCTGCCGCTGAAGGCGCTGTTCGCGCAGGCGATGCAGGAGGGGAGGAAGGTGCTCTCTGCCAGGGGTTGCCTGTGGGTTGATGACAAGCAGGTGCTCGCGGGCGGGGTGCTGCCGCCGCGGGAGCCGGCGCAACAGGGCGGGGGAGAATACCCACCACCACCACCACCAGGGGCGCAGCATGCCGGGGGGGGACAGCCAGTGGACACGGGGCCGGACATGGGGCAGCTGCCGGGAGCGGCGCTGCTGCGGCCGGCCGGGCCGGGGCACCACAGGGGACAGGCACTGACACTGCCACCAACAGGGGCGCAGCAGGCAGGGGGGGGCCAGGCGGTGGTCACGGATCCGGGCAGGTTGCAGCTGCCGAGGGTGGCGCAGCAGGCAAGAACGGGGTACCAGGGGTGGCATGCACTAACACCACCACCACCCGGGGCGCAGCAGGCATCGGGGGGGCAGATTGGGGGCACGGGGGCGGGCATGTGGCAGCCGCCGGGGTCGGGCATGTGGCAGCCGCCGCTAGGAGCAGGGTTCCAGGGGGATGCAGGCACCAACACCAACGGCACAGACCGCAGGTGGGGGGCATCCCTGGGGCATGGGTCCGGGCATGTGGCAGCCAGGGGCAATGCAAGAGGGGGCAGGGACGGCAGCACTGCAGCTTCAGATACACCATCTGCAGCAGAAGCTGCAACAGCTAACGGGCACGGGGCAACAGATGGGCATGGGGCAGCAGCAACAGGCTGCAGGGCTGCAGGCATTGCGCGTGCCGCAGCACACAAACTCAAGGCAGCAGCACATGGGCAATGGCGCGCAAGCACAGGCACAGGCGGCACAGGCACAGGCACAGGCACAGGCACAGGCACAGGCACAGGCACAGAAGGCACAGAAGGCACAGGCACTGGCACAGGCACAAGCACTGGCACATGAGGGCATGGGGCAGGCGCAGCAGCAGACGCAGCACCAGATGGCAATGGGGATGCAGCAGCAGCTGCAGCAGCAACATCAGCAGGCGGGGGCACAACCATGGGGGCCGCAACACATGGGCATGTGGCAGCACCAGCAGGCTGGGGGGGCCAGCATGCGGGGACGGGCGGGGGGGGGACACCACTGGCGGCGGGGCCGCCGCATCAGGTGATGACTGGGCCGCCGGCATGGGACCCCATTGGCGTAGGGCAGCAGCATGCTGGAATGGAACAGCAGCATGGCATGGGGTCGGCGAGGGGGGGGGCAGGGCCACTGGGGGCGCTGGGGGCGCCCCGTTTTGGGGGGTTTTGGGTTTTGGGGTGGGGGGGTGTGGGGGGGGGGGGGGGTGGGGGGGGGGGGGGTGGTTGGGGTGTGGGGGGGTGTGGGGGTTGGGGTGGCGGCAATGGGCCCCATGCACGACGCGGAGCACACCGGGATGGCCGGGCACGACGGGGCCGGGCCCAGCCGGCCGGGCCACGCCCCGGCATCGGGTTACGCGTACTGACGTGGAACGTTAAAGGGCAACACTATCACATAGACCAGAGCGCCGACGTCAGTAACTGGCTCTGGGCCACAACGGACATCATCGCATTCACTGAAACTGGGCATCCCGGCGAGGCCCCCGGGGCTATTAGGGGGTTCAAGTGCCTAGCATGCAGCCGACGCCCATACACCGCTAAACACGGGGGGGTGGCGCTTCATGTGCGCTCAACGATCGCGAGCCACGTCAAGGTGGTGGAAGACACCCCAGCGCTGGGGATGCTTTGGTTCAGGATTAGGCTCAAGGGGGGGAGGGACGTGTACGCGTGCGCGGTCTACCCCCCCCCCCCCACCTCCACGTACCTGAAGCGGGAGGGCGGGAGCCTGTCGGCGAAAGCCCACATGCTGGCTCTCGCCCAAGGGATAGCCAAGTACAGGGAGCTGGGGGAGGTGCTAGTTTTGGGGGACCTCAACGCCCGCACCGGCCAAGCGGACGACAGGGGCGGGCACGACGCCGAGGGGGGTGACCCCGCCCTCGCGCTGACCGCTTGGGACATCACACGGGCTGGGCGGGTAGGACAGCGGACGTCTGCCGACCACGGGCCGCAGAACGCGCAAGGGAGGGACATGATTAGACTGTGCCGAGACACCGGGATGGTGATTCTGAACGGGCGCTTGCCAGAGGATGAGGGGGGAGCACACAAATTCCATGCAACAGGCAGGAATGCGCACAGCGTTGTTGACTACCACGTTGCATCGCCGGCACTCATGTTTAGCGAGACGGGGGCCCCGCGGGAGGGGGCCACGCTCAGGGTGCATACGATCCCCACCCTGCCAGGCTGGAAGGGGTCCTTTGACCACTGCCCAGTTGTGCTAACCATGGGCGAGGCGGCCGGTGAGGCGGCCGCCACGCCACACCCTACCATGCCATGCACCACGCCAACTAGATTTAGGTGGCCTGAGGGGGGGGCGCGTGCCTACGCACGGGAGCTGCAGGGGGTGGCGGCAGAGATCAAGGGGGCGCGGGATGCCCCCACGGTAGATGAGGAGCAGGCGCTCCTAGAAGGGGCGGTTGAGCGGGCAGCGCTGGCGCTGCACGCGTCAGGGGCGGCTGGGGCGGTGCTGGTAAAACCAGGGGGGGGGGGCGCATCAGTGCGACCACACAACACATGGTATGCCCAGGAGTGCAAGGAGGCACGGCAGGCGTATCGAAAGGCCGAGAGGGCGCACGGGGCGCAGTCGACGCTGACCTCAGCAGCGTTCAGGGCGTCTAGGCAGACCACGCGACGCGTGCGCCGGGCATGGGAGGCCCAGGAGTACGACGCTATGCTCAAACACATGCATGGCGCCCCCAGGAAATTCTGGCGCAAGGTTAAACCAGGGAGCCAGGGAGGGGGCTGAGGGATGTAGAGGGGTGGACGACCTACTTTGAGGGCCTGGTTGGGGGCGAGCATGCCCATGGGGAGCTGCAGGAGGGAGGGAACCCGTTTTCGGATGCCTCCGAAGGAAATAAGCAGCGGGCACGAGTACTCAACACTTGGATCACCGAGGACGAGGTGAGCACAGCCCTCCTGGGCATGGCGGCGGGCAAAGCGCCGGGCGTGGACGGCGTACCGGTGGAATTTTATCAAAGGGAATGGACTGGGGAGGGGGACACAGGGGGTGGGGGAGATGTGGAGGGGAGCGAGCCGCAACACGCGCTGCTTGAACCGATCACACATCTACTCAATCGGGTCTTCCGCGAGGGGTATCCAAAAGCATGGCACATGGGGGCAGTCACGCCGGTGCCGAAGAAAGGCAATCTGGACGAGCGGGACAACTATAGGGGCATCACGGTGGGAGGGGCGCTTGCTAAGCTCTATAGTCTGGTGCTACTCCGCAGACTAGACGAACTTGCTGAGAAGGGCGGCCATAGAGCCGCCGGGCAGGCAGGGTTCCGGAAGGGGCGGGGGAACCCTGACAATGCCTTCATCCTACAGCACATGATTGAGAGGCGCAGCCATGAGCGAAAACCGCTGTATACTGCCTTCATCGACTTTAGAAAGGCATACGACTGCGTGCATCGGCAGCTCATGTGGGAGTGCCTTAAGAGCTGGGGGTGGGGGGGGCGTTTTTAGCAGCCCTGACATCACTGTACGATGGGGCTGGCATGTGCGTGCGCATAGACGGCACGGTGGGACCAGGCTTCACCACAAGCCAGGGGGTCATGCAGGGCGACCCAATGTCGCCGCTTTTGTTTGGGCTGTTTATCGACTCACTAGAAGGGGAGCTTGACGCACAGATGCCAGAGGTTGGGGTCCCCCTAGGGACAGGAGCAAACAGGCGGCTCCTACGGTTACTCTTGTATGCAGATGACCTCGTGCTCATGGAAGAGACGCCGGAGGCGCTCCAGCGCTTGCTAGATGCACTTCACGTTTTTTGCAGGACGCACGCTCTCACTGTCTATGTCCGCAAATCTGAGGGGGTGGTGTTTAACGACCAGTACTGCCCGGTCACGAGCGCCAGGGGAAGGGTGACCCTGAAGTACGCTGGTATGGACCTGCCCATCAATCACGAGTTTAAATATCTGGCCATGCTTTTTGGGAGCCGTCGGGCAATAGGCGCGGGGCTGGAGCAGAGGCAGAGGGCGGGCGAGCGTGCACGCTTCGCCCTAGCGCGCAGATACGATGCCATGGGCCTTCACAACGTGGGAGTAAAGGCGCACCTGTTCAACGCACTGGTGCGACCTGTAATTAACTGCGGGTGCGAGATCTGGGGCCCAGGGTTGATGGCGGGGGCGGGCATGGGGGTACAGGGGATCTTCTCGGGGGCAGCCGACAAGTGGGGGTTGGCTGGAGGGGACGGGGGCCCCTCCAAGGCGGCGCGCCGCAAGTGGCGCGCCATGGAAGCCCTGCACTTGCAATCTGTGCGCGCGGCCCTCCGTATTCGCAGGTGTGGGCAACAGCTATCGCTGCTGGCGACGGAGGTGGGCTGGCGACCGCTGTCGACCGACTGGCTGCGGCAGGCGGGGCGCTTCTGGGCGAAAGCGCTACGGCGGCCGGATGGCGATCTGCTGAAGGCGGCAATGCGGGAGAGCTGGGAGCTAGCGGCGGGTGGGGTGCGAGAGAGCTGGGTGGCACAGCTGAGCGAGTGCCTCAGCACAGTGGGGCACACGCTGGTGTGGGGCAGGAGGCGGGGGGCATCGCCCGCCTGCTAGAGACAGCAGCGGCGGGTTGGCTGGCATCAGAGACCAGCATACCAGAGCTGCCCGAGGACGCCAACCAGCTCAGCGTCGTCCGCTCAGTGCCTGACTCATGGTCACACCGGTTCAAGATGCTTACTTACTTGCGGTGGATGGCGGACGACTGTGGCGGCGCACCAATGCTCTGGACGGGGCTGAACAGCGCCGCCCAGATCACGACACTCACACGCTTTAGAATGGGGCTGCATGAACTGCAGATAGAGAAGCGGCGCCACACGGCGCAGGCAGAGCCACGCAGCCAGAGGCTCTGTCGCCTTTGTGGCATGCGGGAGGATGAGGCACACGTGATTTTTGAGTGTCCAGCGTATACGGAGACACGCGTACAGTTCCACCCCCTTTTCCTGAGCGTCCCTGGGGACGATAAAGGCTTGGATGCGAAGATGCGGGCGTTTATGAACCCCAGCCCGGGGCTACTTTAACCTTGTTTTTGGCGTGACATGGCCAACTTTCTGGTCTCGTGCCTTGATATACGTAACACAAGCCTGGAGATGGTAGAGGATCGGGAGGAATAATTGACTGAAGCGAACGATGTTTTGAATTAGGAGTCAATGAGGCAGCCACGATAGTGGCGGGGACCCAAGCGTGGGTTCCCGAGGAGCTGCGGTGGACTGTGCCGTTTGCAGTGCACCGCAGCTGGCGCACCTGAGAAATGCCCACGCTGGGTCTCACACGTGAAAGCTGCCTCAAAGATGACGACCTCAAAACGGAGTATGCAGAAGGAACATATTTATCCGCTATAACCGGGGGGCAAGCTTGCTTTCTAACCTATCACCAAATCCCACACTGTTGGTCACTACTGACCGCCTTTTCCAGCCCCTTTCTAGGTAGTTAGGCTTAGGGATGTGCCCCTCACCGAGTCCTTCTGTGCCTCCCCCCTTCAGCAGGGGGGGGCCTGCGACACGTCCAATGTCGTGCTCGGTGCAACTACAAGGGGTCAGCTTCTGCTCAGAGCCGGGTTAAGGGTAACAGGTTGAGAATCCTGTGAATGCTGGTTGAAATCCCAGTTAGAAAACCCCTTAACACGTTAGAGGTTGCGGCCCGGCTGGATATCCTTTTCGGCCACGTCTTGGCCTTTCTCCCCACGGGGGGATGTCTCTTCTGGCAATTGGCGACGAACCTTCCTTGCGTTTTCCGTTTCCCAACATGCGCTCACCGACTTCAACAAGCGTTTGCTGCCGCTGCGGTAGGGGACCTAGGGGTGCGCCCACGCTCTTTACAGAGTTGGGGTTCCCTACCACCAACAGCCAGCCATCTCAGTAAGGTGCTCGGGCCATATGGCGCCGAGCACGGTCTTACACGCCTTTAGAGGTGTCCCTGACTGTAACATCCATCATCATCATCAACTGCCTTCGTCGCATTCTGGGTGTGCGCCTGGTCGACTGGCACAGATTAACTTATATTCGGCAGGCGTGCGACACTGAGCCAATTGAGAGCCTTGTGGCAAAGCGATCAATGCAGTGGCTAGGCCATGTGATGCGCATGCCGGCCTCTCGTCTTCCTCGTACGACTTTTGACTGCACAATGGATGTGGCTCGGCAGCAAGGCCGGCCTCCAGCCTCCTCCCGACACTATTTTCTTAAGCTACTGATTCAGCAGCTAGGCGAAACTAGTGGCACTCGTTCTGATTGGAAGACTTTTTCGGACACGGCGTTTGAGCGTGCTCAGGATAGGGTCGGGTGGAGAGCCGTGGTGTACGGTCCGGCTGCCCCTCAGGCGCCGGCCCCTCCACCACGGCGGTCAAGTAGATTGGCAAGCGCCACTTGACCCCCTATCCCCTAGAAGCAGTTAGGACCTATTTTGGAGGCGTCGCACAATAGCTCTCCTTTTTGCTCTGGGACTACACGTTGGCAGGCAGCCGGCTGGTGGCTACCGCCCCTCACAAGTAATTGTTAGGGCCAGAACTGGACTTGGGTCTAGGCGGTGGTACTAGGACTATAGAGGTAGTCTTTGCTGGAAAGCCGATGTAACTGTAACTGTAATAAAAGGAAACCAACCAGGTATAAGGAAACCGGGTGTGCGGGGTAAACCCACAACCTGCCAACACCTGACAACTGGCAATAACACACCTCGACTCCCTCGGTCACCGTCATACTCGACTGCCTCCAGTTCTCGCAAGTCACCATGCCAGGCCTTTTGATCCAGGTAATAAAAGAAACCAACCAGGTAATAAGGAAACCGGGTGTGTGGGTTAAACCCACAACCTGCCAACAACTGACATCTGACAATAACACGCCTCGACTCCCTCGTGCACCGTCATACTCGACTGCCTCCAGTTCTCGCACGTCGCCATGCCAGGCCTTTTGATCCAGGTAATAAGAGGAAACCAACCAGGTAATAAGGAAACCGGGTGTGTGGGGTAAACCAGCAACCTGCCAACACCTGACAACTGGCAATAACACACCTCGACTCCCTCGTGCACCGTCATAATCGACTGCTTCCAGTTCGTGTACGTGGCCATGGCTGCCCTTTTAGGCAGGGTAGTGTAGTAGGAAGCCAAACAGTGTGTGGAATAACAAGGAAGGGCCAACAACTGACAATAACACACCTTGACTCCGTCGTGCACCGTCGTGATCGACTGCTTCCAGTTCTTGTACGTCGCCATGCCAGCCTTCTCCTCGGCCTCGCCCGGCGTGATGAGAACGTCGCTGCCGTTCTCCTGTATGTGTGTGTGTGTGTGTGTGTGTGTGTGTGCGCCCGGCATGCTGAGAACGTCGCTGCCGTTCTCCTGCACGCAAGCGTATGTGTGTGTGTGTGTGTGTGTGTGTGTGTGTGTGTGTACGTAATGAGAACGCCGCTGCCGTTCTCCTGCACGTGCGCGCGTGCTGTCGATTTTGCAGCCCGTCGGAGCCTGTTTCACACGCCCCCTTTACCCTAAAATAGCCCAGAACACCCCCCCCCCCCAGCACACACACACACACCCCACACGCGGCGGTGCGCCGGACCACACGCCCCGCCACGTAGTGGCGCCAAGCTTACACGGCACACGCTCATGCGTTGTCGTCATACGCCCCCTTGAAAACTAAACGCCCCCCGACACACAAACACGCCCCCCCGCCACCCCACACACCTTGACGCAAGCGACCGCGCGCCCCGCCACGTAGTACCGCCGTAGCTCACACGCCCCACGCCCCATATGCTTCTTTCACACGCTCCCGCCTCAGCAAAATCCGACCCAATCGCCCCCCTCCCCCCCCCCCCCGCCCCAGACACCTTGACGCACGCGACGGTGCGCCCGACCGAGCGCCCCGCCACGTAGTAACGCAGGAAGAAGCGCCCGTGGAACCCGCCGTTGTTGGACGCGATCGCGACAGACTCCGGGAGCTCCTCCTCCTCCTCGTCGCTCGGCGCGTGGCTGGGCGCGCGCGCGAGCGCGTGTGCGTGGGGGTATCCGTGCCCCGTGCCGTGGCTGCTCCCGCCGTGGGCGGTGCCGGTGCCGGCGCCGGTGCTGCCGCCGCTGCGGTGTGTCGCTGTGGCGGCCGCGCGGCGGCCGCTCCCGCCGCTGCCGCCCCCACCGCTGCCGGCCACGTCGGAGTGGTCGTCCTCCTGCCCGCTGTCGCCGCCGCTGCCGCCGCCCCCTCCCACGTCCTCGTAGTCCGAGCTCGCAAACTCAATCGGCTGCTGCTGCCCCGGCGCGTGGGGCGGCGCCGCGGCCGCGGGGCGGTGGCGCGCGGCCGCCGCGCCGCCACCGAACACAGACACGCCGGGCGCGCGACCACCGTCCAGCGCGGGGTCCGCCTGCCACGCGCCGCTGCCGCCGCCGCCGTGGCCCATGGTCCCACCGCCGTAGTTGTAGTCATCGATGCGCGCCGCGGACGCGGCCGCGCCGCGGGATCGCGCGGCCGCCGCGGCCGCGACCGCTGCCCACGGGCTCGGGCTCGGGCTCGCGCGGGCGTCGCCGTGGTCGTCATCGTTGTAGTCATCGCAGCCAGCATCAGGGGAGCGATACCCGCCGCCCGTGCTCGCCGCGCCGGGCTGCTGCCTCTGCTGCTGCTGCTGCTGCTGCTGCTGCTGTTGCTGCACGCCGGCGCCGAAGTCCGCGCCAGCTGACAGCCCGGACGGTTCGTCGTGGTCGTAATCACCGTAGTCGCCGCTGCCCGCGCCGTGAGCATGCGTGCAGTCGCCATACCCGCCGCTCGTGCTCGCCGCGCCGGGCTGCTGCTGCTGCTGCTGCTGCTGCACGCCGACGCCGAAGCCCGCGCCAGCTGACGGCCCGGGCGAGTCGGAGCCGCGCTCCCCCAAGGTCGTGGTGGCAGGGTCTGATCCCGTCGCCAGCTGCGCCATTGCATCTGCCGTGGCCGCCGACCCTGGCGACAGCACCGCGACGTTGCTGCTGCCCCCCGGCTGCCCGCCGCCGCTGACTCCGGCTGGCGCTGCTGGGGCTTGTGCTGCCGTTGCCGATGCTGCTGCTCCTGCTCCTGCTCCTGCTGCGCCCGAGTGTGCTGGCGCTGCTGCAGGCTCCGGCTTCAGTTGAGGCGGTGCCTGGGGAGGGGTGGCCCCGGTGCCTGCCTGCGTGCGTGCGTGCCAGGCGCTGTCACGATTGCATGCATGCGTGCGTGCATGCACCAGTTGTTGCTCAGAGGAAGGAGTGAGAGGGCTGCCTTGGTGAGCGGGGGAGGCGTCCATGCCATGCGCGCATGGCGCTGCGGTGTCCATGCGTGCCGCACATCCCTGGGCTGCCGCCCAGGGTCACTATCTTGCCCCCACGCCCCACCCACGACCCCGCTGCATGCACGCGGCAATGACGCGCAAGCACGTGCGTGCTGGCACGCACGTCCATGCCGTCTCCGTGCGGTGCGGAACCGTACCGTGTTACGAGCAGCCAGCGGGCGGCCGAGCAGTTGAATGCGCGCAGTCGCCTGCGTGGTGAGGCATGTGAGGCATGACACGCGCGCGCGACAACCCGGTGGGGGTCCGGTGCGGGACTGCACGCCTTTGGCCGCACTGCCACCCCTCTCCGCCGGAAGCGATGCAACCGGAAGCGATGCATGTGCGCGCGGCACATGCGCGAGAGTCGCATAATCATCATCGAACGACGCGGCCGCCACGTAACTGGCAGCCAACTGCCGCCCCGCGCCCCGCAACGCCGCCCTCCCTCACCGCTAATGGCTTAGGGAATAGACCCTCCATGTTGAGGCAGATGGCGCCAAGCTTTCGGGGCGGAACGCGAGGTTTGGCGCGTCGAGGCAGATGGCGCCGCGCCGCTCCCGCTGCTGCGGTGCGAGTGTCCCTGTGTCACTCGAGCAGAAACGAAAACTCGATAAAAAGGAACTCGAGAACGAGAGCGGACCGGAACTGGCGGTGCAGCGAACCGAGGTTCGCGAAACCCAAAAAAACCGAGTACAAACACGCCCACCTTCGTGTGCTATTAAGCCAACGCCAGGCTTCAGCTGAGCGTTGGCGTTTGGGGCCAAGTGTTCATGGTCTCGGTATTACTTACGTTTTTTTTATAAACTTTGGAGGTGTGGATGCTGCAATACAACTGCAACAGCCGTACGAGCGACTCAGCATATAGCATACCCACGCATGCATATCAAGGACCCATCGGTCAACGCTGATCAACGCAGCGAGATGAAGCCTGGTGGTGCAGCTGGTGGAAGTGACGACACCGCAGCGCTGGAGCGAGAGCGCTTGGCTCGAATAGAAGCCGAGCTTCGCAACGAAGATTACTGGGCGCAAAGAAGGGGATACAAGGCGCAGGTGCTCGTGTTGTGGTCCACGCAAAAGGTCGCAGCAACCCCGCCCCCTAGGAACACCACCCCGCCCAACCCACCACGCAGGACGCACTGCCCCTGTACAAGTTTATTATGACGTTTGAGGCTGACGCTGGGGGGCGGGTGAGTTCTCTCTCAGGCAACACGCGCGCGTGCCAACCAACCGCCGCTCAGTCTGCAGCTGCAGCAAGCTACTAGCCACTCATCACGAGGCCTCCACAAACAGCAGCAGCAGCAGCCAAAAACCACCACCACCAAATGCGGGTGTGATGCTGCAGCCACCAGGTCATGACACCACTAGGTCAAGCCCCCCCGGCCCCTCACGCATGCGCACACACGCACACGCGCGCACACACCCACAGGTCGACGCTGCGTACATGCTACGCTACCTGCGCATGAAGTCACACGGTATGCCGCTATCCAGTCTCGAATCACGCCTGCTCAATCGCCTGAGCGAGCACCAGCTGCGCTCAGTAGACACAAGTCGTGGAGGGGAGGAGCGCATGGGATTCGAGCAGCTGGTGGCACTGTTCCTGCCAGAGGCGTCGCCCCAGGATGTGTCCGCACTCGTGCGCTGGGTGCGCGCAGACACCGAGCACGACACACACGTGTGCGTGCCCGACGCACCCCACGCGCCAAGCAGCGCGGCGACGACCAGATTCGTGCTCGCAGCGAGCGCACAGCTGCACTGCGAGGACCGGCTGGCACGCGCCTGCGCAGGGCGCGGCGCGCCGTCGCTCATGAGGCGCATGGCAGGCGACGCCGACGCGCTGCATTGCCGGCTGCTCGCGGGAATCGCGGCACACCTGCCGGGCGGCGGTGAGAGAGGGCCGAGGCCGCCTGTCACCGGCAGTGACTGCATCACTTCGCGCAGCAGCAGCTCGTCGCCTGGCTTGTCCGCGCGGACCAGCCCTTCACACGCCGGTACCAACGGCCGCGAGACACCGTTCGCCGGGAGCAGCAGCTCGGGAGCAGCAGCTCGGGAGCAGCAGCAGCTCGGGAGCAGCAGCTCGGGAGCAGCAGCGGCGCCCACCCGGCGGCGGACGCGCCGCCATCGCCACGCAAAAGCGCCGAACCCGCCGCCGCGCGCGCGTGCCGACTGTCCCTCGCCTTGTCAAGCACCCCGGCGGCGCTCTGCCGCGCTGACAGCGAGATGGAGCATCTGCATTCTGTGCTGGTGGCGCGCAACGAGATGCGCGTGCCGCACGGAGTGGCGTCGTCGTCGGAGCGCCGGCAGCACACGCGGCCGGGTGCGTGTTAGCCCTCTTGAAAAATTCCACGGGGGGGGCAGAAAAGTTATTTTTGACACACATGATTAAAGTTTCTTGGGGGGGGTCCCACCCACCCACCCACCCTATCTCACTAAGTACGCCATGTATGGAGCCGGGACTGATGCGCATGGCTTCCTTACAGTTGGGGCTGTCCATCGCAATGTCTTAGTTTCCAGAAGATGGCCAATATTACCCCCCAACATCGCCATACCTTGGCCGACATGGCTGCCACCGGGAGTGTGGACTCTCCAGTTCACACTTTCTAGGCAGATTCAGGGTTGACTCTCCTGAGGTGTTTTGCTGTGCTCTCCAAGGAGATTCAGATGGCATTGGTCTCATATCAATCTGTGAAGGTTGCTCAAACCCTAGGTGGGCACTTGGTGCCCCGGAGGGAGCACGCGGGGGAGTTACGGCGTTCAGGGGGGGTGGACCCCCAACCCTTAACCCAGGGTCACATCTTAGAATGGATTCGTGCTCTTCTCATCAAGGCGGTTCCAATGGTTGTTTTCCCATCGAAATTGGCCCAGTGGAAAGAAAGTTCTTGGCCCCCCATATTTAGTTTGCCGCCCCCCCTACCCACCCCAACTTTGGACCTTCATATCTCGGCCCCCAGGTGTCCGAATTCAAAAATTCCGCTTGATTTGGAAGGTAGACGGCAGTGCTTCCCCTGTGAGCCGTAAACCGCTCCAAGCCTGATTTCCCATTTCCAAGAAAACCACTCCACACTTAGTGGGAGAGGGCGTGGAGCGGTGCGTTGGAAAGCTTTTGCCGAGCAGCACAGCGGCATGCGTTGCAGGAGTACCCGCTGTGTATTGTGCCTGGTGTGAGCGGTCAAAGTTGCTGGAGCCGGCAAAAAACTAATTACTAAAATTCTTCCCAGGGACCACTGGTAGACAGCAAGGAGATTGACAATCATCACATACGTACTTTTCTGCCCCCCCCCCCCCCTTGGCTCATCCCTTCATCCTGTAATAAATATTTCAAGCCTGAAATAAAAAGCCCCCAGTCAACTTCTCCCAGTCCACAGTCCACTGTGCCATGCGCACAGCACGGCAGCTGCAGGCAAAAGAAGGAGCAGGACACTTGCACGTGGATTCCCTCCTGTCCGCATTGCACCCGCTGTGTGCGGTGCGGTGGCGAGCACAGACCTTACACAGCCTCAACATTGGTGGCCAAAAAACCACCCTGGTGGAAGGATCCCGACTCTGGAAGGAGGTGGGCACTGTCACAGGGAGTGACAGCCCGCCACCCCGACACGCATTCCGGCGCGGATGGTGTGCGCTTCGCACTCCCTGCCAATGGCGAGTTAAACTGGACACAATCCGACGTACACGCCGATTGGTGCTGTCGCAAACCAGCAAAGCAGCCCTCGGTCGAACATATTATCGCCAGCGCATTCGGTTTGTTGCACCCGGCCATCGCAGCGCGTTCAGTATCGTCGGCGCGCAGCAGCAAACCAAGACAGTTTTTTTAGCGAAGCCGTTCGCCGTTGGAAGCAGCGACCTGCGGAGGCGTGGAGTGGGCAGCCGGCGCGGAGCGGAGGCGTCATTTGGCATGGCGCATGGGCGCATGGCGCGTGGTCTCCTGCTGGTGCTGCTGGGTGTCAGCAGCGCGGCGGACCCCTCCTCGGGGCTTGCAGGACATGGGATGATCGGGGGGGCTGCAGATAAAGCAAGAGGGCAAGGGCAGGTGCAACATGGCAACATGGCAGGCGGAGGCGCGGCAATCGACCACTTGACAGAGGTGGGTGGATGCACCGCGCTGCGTGTCGTGCTGGGCGTGTGTCCACTGTGCGTGTGCCACTCAGAGATGGGATTCGAACTGTGCATGCCCTGGCACATGCCCCCCGAAAACCCACCCCGATGCCACGGTGCTCACCAGGCACGGGCCCAGCGGCTTCAGAAACGGCTGGATTCATTTCAGCAGCACCAGCAGCACCAGCAGCGACAGCAGCAACAGCAGCAGCAGCCACTGGATGCCGGCTGGAGCTGGGGAAGAAGCGAGGGTGAGGATGGCGATGGGGACGTTAAGTACGCGGAGCGCGGGTCGCTGCTCGACCCGCTGCTTACCGGCAGCGTGCGGCGGTCACTCGCCAGCCAGCTGTTGGGCACCGCGATGATGCACATCCAGCTGTCAAAGGTGGATCCCGGCGCGTCGCTCGAGGTGCTGTGCAGGCAGCTCGCCCGCGGTGTCTTGCTCGCGCTGCAGATGGTCCAGGCCGACACACCGGCCGCGGCAGACTGCTTTCCAGAGTGGGGCATGGCGCATGCGGTCGCGGTCACGCTGATCTACAATGCGCAGTCGGGTGGCGCGGCAGCGGGCGTGTGGCGAGCCATGTCCCCCGAATTCCTCCAATTCGCGCTGAGGAAGGCAGGCGTGCGCGGCGTATGCGGAGGGCAACTGACGGTCGCCTACAGCGCAACAGGCGTCGTGAGCACGCGTCGCGTGTACGACTGCCGCAGCGGTGTCACGGAGCTGTGCTGCAGCGGCGGCGGTGCAGGGCAACAGGTTGAGAGACCGCCGCCATCTCCCTCTCCCCCGTCGCCACCACACCCGCCGTCTCCCTCTCCCCGGCCACAATACCCCACGCACGCATCTCCGCCCCCGTACCCCCCGGCAGTGACCGGTGACTGGAGCGAGTGCATTGACCGGCTGGCGGTGATGATCATGGTGCCGTCGACGCCGATCTCCGAGGCCGAGCGCGCGTGCAAGGCGCTTGCTGCTTTGGTGACCCAGCTCCTTGGCGTGGATGCGCGCTGCGACGCGGCGTCCGAGAGCCACGTGTCGGCATCGATCCCACTGGGGGAGGATGTGGGCATGGCTTGGATGGTGTCGAGACTGCAGGCTGGAGTGGTGGCCACGTTCAAGAAGGATGCTAAGTGCGGCGACGCGGTCATCATCCGCACGACGTGCAGCGGGCTCATACAGCCGATAAAGCCGGACGACTGCGGGGCGTGACACGCGTGCGTTCGCGTGACGTGGTCGTGCCTGCTACACATGATGCTTACGTGTTCTAGACTCGCCACGCGAACTAAGCACTGCCAAGCCAAGCCAAATGAAGTGTAATGTTATGACGCCAGCAGTGTAACGGCCACGCGCATGTCAAGTAAGGAGTTATCACATAGGGTGCTTATGTCAAACCAGAGCGTGGTTTGACATATCGAGATCCGACCCGAGATGTGACAGGCCGAGTCAGACCAGTCACAACCAGGAAGTCACCGCGCCCCTGCACCTGGCGCCTGCAGCTGGGGTATGAGAGCAGCGCAACGGGCCCACGACCGGCTGGCGATGCAGGACACCACCATCCAGGCGTGTTATCATCATTGTATTTGCATTGGTGCATTGAATCGAGCGGGGGGGGGGGAGGTGACATCATAAGTAGGGACGCCAGAGCAGAACATAGCTAAGTGCGTCACAGGAAAGCCAAAGGATCGCCATCAATTGAACCGCTGCTGAAGATTTATCGCCTGCTTTTTTATTCCCGATGCTCATTTTCCGCGGCTCGTGACAGGCGGCTGCAGCAGGGGCAGCAGCTCCGCCCACACCTGCCTCTCTCCTGGCACGCCTACCAGCAGGTCGCCCTTCGCCATTCGGCCTGCGTTGATCATACGGAAGATGCAGACCGCGTAGCCAGCCTCTCGCGCAGCCTCGTTACGGTCGAGCTCTACGTGGAGCTTGGCTAGCGCGCAGTGGGCGGCTTTGCGTGCAGTGTCGTTGCCGTCTTCGGCAGTTCCGGCCGCGCCGTCGTCCCCTGTGCTGGTGCTCGAGCGTGCGTCGTCAGCCAGAGCCCTGGCGAGCTCGACGCTGGGCACGTCTGGGTGCTGCGCCGCGGCGCTGCCGCTGCCCCCGCCCTCGTCTTGTCGCGGCTGTGGCTGCACGCTCTTGTCCATATGGTGGTTGGTGTCTGCGACCTGGGCGAGCAGCTTGAAGTGTTGCGGATCTGACAGCAGGCGCAGAAGGGCGTCACTGCGCGGGTGGCGCAGCGGCGGCAGTGCTGTTGGCCCACCAGGCGCAGTGTCTGGCGGCCCGGGCGCGTCTCCTGCGCCCTGCACCCCTGCCGCTCTGCTGCCCTCGCTCGGTCCGCATCCTGAGAGTGCGCCGTCCGATGGAGCGCTGCTGCTGCTGCCGCTGCCACGCCCCGCGCCTCGTTCCTCCGACTGCCGCCCTAGTTCTGACACGGCCAACGGGTCGCCACCGGCTGCCACGAGGAGCTGCGCCCCGGCCTGCCCCACCTCCTCCCGGCTGCCCGCCATGCGCGGCATCCAGCGCCACTGCCCGGCCTCACTGGAGAACGACGAGCCGCCCTGCATGCTGAACTTGAGCTTCCCGACGCAGCAGGGCGAAACGACGTACGCCGCGCGGTGCTGCTCGGCGCGCAGCAACGCTGCGTCGGTCGCGTTGCCGCACGCGTGCAGCGCGAGGGCGACATCGAACGGCGCCTCGTAGCCCTCGATCATGCCCACAAACGTGGACACGTTGGTCAGGCCCGCAGCCGCCGCGCGCTGCCTCAGGATGGCAAGCGCGGCTGGCTTCATCTCGACACCAGTACAGTGGCAGCTCGGGAACAGGCACGCGAGCGGCAGCAGCAGCGCGCCCGTGCCGCACCCAAAGTCAACGACGTGCCACTGCCGCTGCGGGTCTGCCTCCACCAGGCGCCGCAGCACGAGCACAAAGCTCTCAACCTGCCAGCGCTTGTGCAGCCCGCGCCGGTCTATCTGCTCATCCGCAGGCGCCGGCGCGTACTCGAGCATGGCTATCTGCTCCAGCACCCCCTTCCCGTGCTTCCTCCCGCGGTTCGCCGGGTTGCTCAGCAGCGCGCACGGCTCGCACGAGATGGGCATCGCCGCCCAGTCGACCACCGCGGGCGCTGCATGACGCATGGGGGAGCAGGTGCAAGTGATTTGCTGCGCGAGGGGACGTGGCCCTGGGGTGCGTGCCATGCCCATGCCCATGCCCATGCTTCGCCATGCATGCATGCGTGCGGGCAATGCATCCGTGCTGCTGAACCCACCTGACGTCCCCACCGCCTCCGCATGCTCCCCTCCCTCCAAGCCATCCTCATTTTGACCAGAGGGACTGGCCCAGAGGTGAAGCTGCCTATAGGACGCAGGCGCTGACCGACCAAATGGCGCTGGCAGGCCACTAACCAACTCCCAGAGTTCTTCCCGACGTCGTGACTCGTTCCGCCGCCGGGATTCATTCTTCACATGGGCTTGCTCTCTGGAGGAGCCAGCAGTCACCAGCATGAGTCGGGTATCCGTGGTACAAGGGGGGAGTACAAGGAGTTGCTAACACCACTAGTACTAGTAGCCCCACTAAGCCAGTTTAAGTCAGTCAGCCAAGTTAAGTCAGGCACTGGTGGAGCGGGGGGCTGCAGGGGCCCCTCTCCCTGGGGCGAGTGTGGGCAGTGGGGAGTGTGGGCATGGCAAAATGGCCCACTCCATGGCGCCATGCACGCCAAACCACTCCAGTCGACTCTACTACCATCTCAATCTCTCACGCGGACAGTGCAAGTGCTAGCAGCATCAGAGCGGACGAAGAGGAGACAAGCAAGAGAGAGGTTGGGGCCGCTGCTAAACGCCACGGCCTGCAGCGGCCCGTGCGGCACACGGGGAGGCGGTAGCTCGAGCTAGGGGGACTTTACCATGGCGCGCAACATCACGGGAGACGAGTGAGTGCGCGCTGCGAATGGGAGAGGGCCCATGCATGGGCCTTGCATGCATGCATGCATGCACCTCTCTTTCCCCCTCCACCCCGCGTGCTCACGCGCGCCGCGTCCGCATGCGCTGTACCCAGGTTTCGGCGGCAGAAGGAGCTTGATGACGCGCGTAAGGCGGGTCTGGCGCCGGCCGCTCTCGACGAGGAGGGCAAGGAAATCAACCCCCATATCCCAGAGTACATGACCACGGCGCCGTGGTACCTCAACAAGGACCATCCAACGCTGTCACATCAGCGCAACTGGAAGCAGGAGGGAGCACAGGACCAGTGGTACGACCGTGGGGCAAAAGCGTTCCAGGCAACCAAGTTCCGCAAGGGCGCGTGCGAGAACTGCGGCAGCATGACGCACAAAACAAAGGACTGCCTGGAACGGCCGCGCGACAAGGGTGCCAAGTGGACGGGCAAGAACATCGCCGCGGACGACAAGGTGCAGGAGGTGAAGCTCACGACGTTCGAGGCGAAGCGCGACCGCTGGAACGGATACGACGCAAAGGAGTACGGCCAGGTGTGCCGGTCATGTGGCGCACATACACACACACTCACTTGTGCGCGCCATGCACGCCCATGCATGCCCCCCCCCCCACACACACACACACCACACACACCACACACACGCAGGTGGTTGACCGCTATGAGAAGATTGAGGAGATACGAAAGGAGCTGAAGCAGAAGGAGACGATGGACGAGGTGTACGCCAAGCGGCAGGCGGAGAAGGCGGAGCAGGCGGACAAGGAGGGCAAGGCGGAGGGCGCAGCGGGGGCGCTCGGCGGGATCGACGAAGACGGGGACGACGACGCAAAGATTGTGGAGGATGAGGCGGCAGGTGCGTGGCGTGCGTTGTGTGTGTGTGAACACAAACTTAGGGGTACTCTTTGAAGGGCACGCTGTAGCAGGGCACAGATGCTCCTCTGGGTAGGAGAGAGAGTCTCCTATGTATTTGGGTTGGGACATCTTATGCCGGGGGGTGGGGGGGGTGCGCGTGCGGCCAAATGGTGGCTCCTGCGCGGCGAGCGCCGGGGGTTGCTGAAGACCGTAGGCACACGCGCGCGAGGCTGCTGCTGCGCCACACACCGCCCCCCTGGCGCACGCATGCGCGCGCGTGCGCGCGCACACCCTCCCCACCCTGCCCCCGCCCCACAAATGCGCACGCACCCTCCCCACCCTGCCCCCGCCCCACAAACGCGCACGCACCCTCCCCACCCCTCCCCCGCCTCACAAACACGCGCAGGCTTCTCGCGCGTCGCAAAGATGGTCCGCACGACGGGCGGCGGCGCGTCCGGGTCTGTGCGCAACCTGCGCATCCGCGAGGACACCGCCAAGTACCTGCTGAACCTCGACCTCGAGTCGGCACACTATGACCCCAAGACGCGCTCGATGCGCGAGGACCCGCAGCCAGACAAGCCGAACAACGAGAAGACGTTCCAGGGCGACAACTTTGTGCGGCACAGGTGATGACAAGCACCCGTCAAAAGTGGATTTGGTCCAGCAGGGACGCCACAAGAAATTCCCAAAGTTTGGTGTGGCCCGTTTTTGCCACTTTTTGGCCACTTTTTGCCACAGGTTGGGTGGGGATGGCCGATGATGCCGATGGATGTCACAGTCTCTGTGACACCAGTGATGATGTGTATGTGTGGGAGAGTGGGAGGGTGGGAGGGCGAGTGGGAGGCCCGCACCTACCCCCCCCCCCCGACCTTCCCCACACACTTCCACGCACACCAAGTCTCATACGCCATGGAAAGGCGCCCCAAAAGACTGTGACATGGACCACCGCACTCCCACGCATGCCTGCGCTCGCCCATGCCCCCACATGCACCCAATGGCACCTAAGGGACTGGATACGACCTAAATATCATCGCTGCAGCGTTGGATTCGCCGGGGAGGGCCTGGCGCGCACTTTTCTCAGACCCGGCACGTTTCCCCCCACACTAAATTGCTGTGCACGCAGCGGCGACTGCTCTGTGTGACAGCAGCTGCAGCTGCACAGCATGGGCTCACACTCTGTCACACACCCCAGGTCGCCCCACACACCCCAAGCCTTTCCACACACACCAAGTCTCTCCACACACACTGAGCCTTAGGAGCCTCCTATACGTCACCAACGCCCCCCCTCCTCCACCACGCAGTGGCGACTACTCTGTGTGGCAGCAGATGCAGGTGCACAGCATGGACTCGTTCGACAAGGGGACCAATGTGCACGGCGTGGCAAACCCCTCGCTCGCGGAGATGATGTACAAGCAGGTTGGTGGGGGTTGAGCGAGTCAAGGGGTTCAGAGAGTCTAGGGGTTCAGAGAGTTAAGGGGTTCAGAGAGTTAAGGGGTTCAGAGAGTTCAGAGAGTTAAGGGGTTCAGAGAGTAAAGGAGTTCAGAGAGTTAAGGGTCCCCTCTGCACACACACACACGCACGCACACACACACACACGCACACACACATTTCCAACACACACACACACACACACGCCCACGCCCACACGTCCGCAGTTCACAAGCAGAAGAAGGGCGTGTGCTGTCAAAGCAGGGACACGAGTGACTGACACGCCCAACTCTGCACACACACGCACACACACACACACACACACATCACACACACACACACTTCGCAGCTCAAGCAGAAGAAGGGCGTGTGCTGTCGAAGCAGGGACATGAGTGACTGACACGCCCCACTCTGCACACCCACATCCACACACACATACTCCGCAGTTCAAGCAGAAGAAGGGCATGTCCTGTCGGAGCAGGGACATCAGTGCGACACGCCCAACTCTGCACACACACACACACACACGTCTGCAGTTCAAGCCAAAGAAGGGCGTGCTGCACGCACACACACACGCACACGTCCGCAGCTCAAGCAGAAGAAGGGCATGTCCTGTCAAAGCAGGGACATGAGTGACCGACACGCCCCACTCTGCACACACACACACACACACGCACACGTCTGCAGTTCAAGCCGAAGAAGGGCGTGCTGCACACACACACGCACACACACACGCACACACACACGTCCGCAGCTCAAGCAGAAGAAGGGCGTGTGCTGTCAAAGCAGGGACACGAGTGACCGACACGCCCTACCTCCCCTCTTCACCCCCCACCCGCACACACACACACACACACACTCTCTCCTAAAACACACACACACACGCACTCACGTCCGCAGTTCAAGCAGAAGAAGGAGGTTCTCTCCAAACAGGGTGCCAAGGACGTCGCGCAAAAGTACGGAGACGCGGGCGAGAAGATGCCCGACGACGTCGCGCAGCTCCTGTCGACCGAGCGGTACGTCGAGTACGACCGCAACGGGCGCGTTGTCAAGGGACAGGTACGAGCCCTCTGATGGAAGGGGGGAGGGGGTTAGAGGAGGGCACGTGCGCGATACGAGGACGCCGTGTGCGTCAACCTCAACCACAACCTCAACCACGAGCACAACTACCCCCACAACCCTTATCATCCCCGGCCCCCCCCTGCCCCTCCCCTCTCAATGCGCCACAGGAGACCAAGACCCGGTCTCGCTAGCGAGGACGACGTTTGCATGAACAACCACCATTGTCACCACAACCACCTCCACAACCACCACCACCCAAACCCCCCCCCCCCCCCCACACACACACACACCCGCCCCTCCCCTCTCAATACGCCACAGGAGACCAAGACCCGGCCTCGCTAGCGAGGACGACTGTTTGCATCAACAACCACCATTGTCACAACAACCACCTCCACAACCATCACCACCCTAATCCCCCCCCCCCACCGCCCCTCCCCTCTCAATACGCCGCAGGAGACCAAGACCGTGTCTCGCTAGCAAGGACGACATCAACAACCACCATTGTCACCACCTCCACAACCACCACCGCCCAAACCGTCCCCCCCCCCCCTCGCTCCAACCGCCTCCTTCAGAACGCCACAGGAGACCAAGATCCGATCACCGTACGAGGAGGACGTGTGCGTCAACAACCCCCACAACCAACCCCACAACCAACCCCTACAACCCTAACCGCCCCCCTCCCCCCACCCCACCCCCAAAACGCCGCAGGAGACCAAGATCCGGTCTCGCCACGAAGACGACGTGTGCGTCAACCACCACCCCCCCCCTAACCGCCACCCCCCCTTCCCTCCACCGCCTCCTTCAGAACGCCACAGGAGACCAAGATCCGATCACGGTATGAGGACTGTGCGTCAACCCCCCCCACAAGCACCCCCATGGGGGGCCCCCATGGGGGTCCGCCGCCCCGAAACCCCAACCGCCGCCACAGGAGACCAAGATCCAGTCACGGTACGAGGACGTGTGCGTCAACCACCCCCACAACCACCTGAACCATACCCACAACCCTCACAACTACCCCCACAACCACTCCCACAACCCCCACAACCCCAACCGCCGCCCCGCAAACCCCAACCGCCGCCACAGGAGACCAAGATCCGGTCACGGTACGAGGAGGACGTGTGCGTCAACCACCCCCACAACCACCTGAACCATACCCACAACCACACCCACAACCCTCACAACTCCCCCACAATCCCCCCCCACAACCCCCACAACCCTGACCGCCGCCCCGCGAACCCCAACCGCCGCAGGAGTCCAGGATCCGGTCACGGTCTGAGGACGTGTGCGTCAACCACCTGAACCATACCCGCAACCACACCCACAACCCTCACAACTACCCCCACAACCCCCACAACCCCCACACCCCTAAGCGCCGCCCCGCAAACCCCAACCGCCGCCACAGGAGACCAAGATCCGGTCACGGTATGAGGACGTGTGTCAACCACCCCCACAACCACCTGAACCATACCCACAACCACCCCCACAACCCTCACAACTACCCCCACAACCCCCACAACCACTCCCACAACCCCCACAACCCCAACCGCCGCCCCGCAAACCCCAACCGCCGCCACAGGAGACCAAGATCCGGTCACGGTACGAGGAGGACGTGTGCGTCAACAACCACACGGCGGTGTGGGGGTCGTGGTGGAGCGACGGGACGTGGGGCTACGCGTGCTGCCACCAGAGCGTCAAGAACAGCTACTGCACGGGGGCAAAGGTAAGGCAAAGGCGGGCGGGAGAGCGTGCATGGGGGCACGTAGGCGAGCACAGAGAGAGAGAGAGAGGGAGAGAGAAAGACAGAGAGGCGCGTGCTCCTACCAGAGCGTCAAGAACAGCTACTGCACGGGGACAAAGGTAAAGCAAGGGCGGGTGCACATAAAGAGGGAGGCTCGCAGGCACGCACAGAGAGAGGGAGGGGGCAGTGTCGTTACAAGAGATGCTGTGACGGCAGACCGCACAAGGAGAACAGCTACTAGGGGGGAGGGGGAGAGAGAGAGAGGCTATGTATGGCAGACGCGCGCACACAGAGAGAGAGACTCGTGCTGCCACCACAGCGTCAAGAACAGCTACTGCAGGGGGGCAAAGGTAAGGCCAAGGCGGGCGGGAGAGCGTGCATGGGGACATCGGTGGGGCACGTAGGCGCGCAAACAGAGAGAGGGAGAGAGAGAGAGAAGGGAAGAGACGCGGGCTGCCACCAGAGCGTCGCTTCTGCACGGGGGCAACGGTAAGGCAAAAGCGGGCGCACTGATGGAGGCACGCGCGCACCGAGGGAGAGACTCGTACTGCCACCAGCGTCAAGAACGTCTACTGCACGGGGGCAAAGGTGGGGCGCGCGCAGAGAGAGAGGGGGGGAGGAGTCGTCACAAGATATTCTATGTACAGCAGACTGCACAAGGAGAGCACGGGGGCGGATGTGGGGTACGCACACAGAAAGAGAGAGAGAGGCACGCGGGCACGCACAGAGAGAGAGACGGAGAGAGAGAGTGAGAGAGAGGGGGGTGGGTGGGGAGATCGGAACAAGAGATGCTATGACGGCAGACCGCACAAGGGTCTGATGGCCCCAGCTGCGCGCGGAGCAGGGGGTTCTTCAGGTGCGAGAAGAGTCCAGGGCAGGCCCACGACCACACCACAAACCAGGCCCTCTCTAAAGACCCCCCCCCCCCGCACACACACGCACGCACACACACACACTCTCTCGTTGCAGGGCGCACAAGCGACGGCCGAGGTACACGACGCAATGGCGGCCAACATGGCCGCGCGCGCCGGGCGCGACGACGCGGCGTACCAGAAGCGGCGCGAGGAGTCGAAGCTCAACGACTACAAGGGGTACGCCGCTGGCGCGTGGGGCTCCGAGACTGCCGACCCCGCGTCGATCGACCCTGAGAAGGTCAAGGCCGCGCTGAAGATGCTGGAGGAGAAGGAGAAGGTGGGTTTGGGTTGGGTGGGTTGGGTGGGTGGCGGGGTGAGCAGTGGGGGTGAACAGTGGGGGTGGTGGGGGCTGTGCTTAGCCTGAGAAGGTCAAGGCCGCGCTGAAGATGCTGGAGGAGAAGGAGAAGGTGGGTTTTGGGGGGGGAGGCAGGGGGGGGGGGGGGCTGTGCTCGGCTTGAGAAGGTCAAGGCCGCGCTGAAGATGCTCGAGGAGAAGGTCAAGTGGGTTTGGGGGGGGGGGCTGTGCTTTGCTTGCTAATGGGGGGGGGGGGGGGGGGGGTGAGCAGAGTGGCGGTGGTGTGCGTGACCTAAGAATGGGCTCGGCCTGCGAAGGCCAAGGCCGCGCTGAAGAGACTAGAGAGCAAGGAGAATGTGGGCTGTGTGGGTTTGGGTGCGTGGTGGTGGTGGGCAGTCGATCGACCCTGAGAAGGTCGAGGCTGCGCTGAAGATGCTGGAGGAGGAGGAGAAGGTGGGTTTGGGTTGGGTGGGTGGTGGGGGTGAGCAGTGGGGGGGGGGGGTGCCTTGCAGCTAAAGAAGGTCGAGGCCGCGCTGAAGGTGCTGGAGGAGAAGGAGAAGGTGGGTTGGGTCGGCGGGTGGTGAGTGTGGAGGGGATGGGTGAGCGTGCCGCACGCACAGCCTTTCCTGTGCAAAGCTCGCGCATGTCCGTGCAAACCTCGCGCTTGCACGCGCATGCGCGCTCCGCCGGCGCTCCGCCGACCCACCACCTGCCCATTTGCTGTCGGCAGGCGGCGATGGAGGGCGACGCGACCAAGCGCAAGTTCAACTCGATTGCGGACGCGGGCGGCGAGCTGGTCTCGGCCGAGGAGATGGAGGCGTTCCGGCTCAAGAAGGGGCGGACGGACGACCCGTTGGCGCAGGCGGCGGCGGCGGCGGGCACGAGCGGCTACGACCTGCTGGAATAGCAGGCAGGAGCACGAGTACCAATCATCAGCAGCAGCAGCAGGCACCGCCCCCTTCCCGTGGATGGACGAAGAGCGCGTGGGTCGTGGCAGGCAGGCGGGCGTAGGCGCAGGCGCAGACACATGCAATCGTAGCCGTTAGCTTCTAACAGCCAAGTAACACACCACACACACATTGACTCTCCAGGCCTCGTGTTGGGGCACACACGACGGACGGCACCGCGGTGTAACTTTGTCGTATCTCCCCATGCAGTCGGCCGCAGCATGTGCATAATCGGCATGTGCGTTGCCTTGCCTTACACACAGCCAATTGCAGGCCAACTGCTGCCTGTTCGTTTGCGTTCCCGCAGCCACATATTCCAGAGGAACCAAGTGAGAGTGCTCCCACGTGTGCTCCTCCCTGCCGCCCCCCCTCTGCCTGCAGTGCCCCTTCCCCTTCCTCTGGCCCCTGCCACTGTCGCCCGGCCCCTCCTCTACAGCTGCGACACCTTCCTCCGCCTGCACCCCACCCTCTGACGCCCATCCGTCTGCCAACGCTCTGGCATCCTGCTGGCATTATTTTGAAACTTAACATAATATTATGTTATGAGGCTCTGCAGCTTCACCAGGGCTGCGAGGGGTGACAGATCGGGCACGGCGCTGCACGCCCACATGCTGAGGCTCTGCAGGTTCACCATGGTTCCAAGGGGCGCCATATCAGATAGTGCACTGCATCGGACAATGGTGAGGCGCTGCAGCTGGGTGCCCGCTGAAAGCGCGCCCACGTCCACAAGTCGCGACCCGCCAAGGATCGCCAGGCCCCTCAGCTTGCTGCACTCCGACAGCAGCGCAGCCATCTGCTGCGGCACAGCGGTGGCGCTGGCTGGGAGCCTCTTGCTCAGTTCGGTGAGCACACAAGCGGTGCTGGCGATGGCCTGGTAGTCTGCGGGATCCTCGATCGCGCTACAACCCTGCGTGCACGTGCATGCATGCAGCTTCGCTCAGAGGTGGCGGCATGCAGAGCGCACATTGTGCGTGGCATCCAGGCACCGTGCTAGCGCTGCGCCCCATGCGAGATACAGGGCATGCGCGCGTCCCCTCCATGCACTCTGCCCCCTCCATTCCCCTCCAGATCTGGCCCCCACCTGCAGCAGCAGATGCAGCGACTGCAGGCGAGGGAAGGAGACACCCGTTGCGACCAGCATGCCGCGAAGGGACGCAATGGAGCGCAGCGTCAGCTTGTGCACGGAGTGAAGGCGGGCACATGCAGACAGGGACAGCACTGGCGATTCGTGCTGCCCCTCCACGCAGCCAGCCTGCGCATCCACCGCGTCCCGCATCATCGTGTAGCTCTCGCGCAGAACGCGCCTGTCGTCGGTGCACAGGCGGGGCCACAGTTCACGGAGGATGGCTGGGTGATCGAGAGTGACTCGCCAACGCCAGAAGCTGCGCGTCGTGAAGCATGGCGGCTTTCAATGGATGGCGTGTGTAATGGTGTCGTGAAGCATGGCGGTGAGGTGTGGAGTGTGGGAGTCTGAAGATGCAGGGGTGCAGCTTTTTGGAGAAAGTAGTGTTACAGCAGCTTGCGTGTGCAACCACGTGGGACTCCAGAAACGGACGTGAATTACGGTGGGTAGAGGTACTGCTGCAAATACATGACTCTGCTGGCGTATGTCCCGTGCGCCATGTCATCCACGCGCACACCCTGCCCCGACACGCAGGGCGCGCACGAGCACATGCTCAGGAAGATGCTCATGGCCTTGTCTTGCCCGTGCGTGACACAACATAGCACGTATCAACATAGCGTGCTGGTCAGGCGGGGTGTGTCTAACTACCATCTCTCCATCTACTACGCCGACGGCCGCAGCACGTGCAGCAGCAGGCGGCGCTGCGTGAGCAGCAGCAGCGCGGCGGCGCCGGCCCCTGACGCCCCGCCTCCCGCCAGCTCGGCCCCCTGCAGCAGGCGCGCGCCGAGCACGCTCTCGCCACCTTGGTGGTCCAGCTCCATGTCGACGACCTCCTGCGTGCCGTTGCTGTCGCCCGGTGCTGTCGCGTGGTACACGTAGTAGAGCCTGTGCGCGCGCACACACACGCACGGTTTAGTCAAGGGATGATTTGGTCGAGGGATGGTCGAGTGATGGTCCGGTCGGGGGATCACACAGACAGCACAACGCGGTGGACGAGAGACCACGCACACACACACACACACACTCACACACACTGCATATGATATGCACACACATGCACACACATACACACACACACACAAACAAGCATGCACGCGTGCATGCGGCCCACCTCGCCGCCTCGACCAGCACACCACACCACCTGCACACCACACCACACCACCTGCACACCACACCTGCACACCACCTGCACACCACCTGCACACACACACACACACGCACACGCACACACACGCACACACACACACGCACACACACACAAGCATGCAGGCGCGAATGTAGCCCACCTCGCAGCCTCGACCAGAACACCACACCACACCACGCCTGCACACCACCTGCACACATACACGCACGCACGCACGCACACACACACACACACACACACAAACATGCAAGCGTGGATGTGGCCTACTTTGCCGTCTCGACCAACACAGCACAGCACACCTGCACACCACCTGCACACACACACACACACACACACACACACACGAACAAGCATGCAAGCGTGAATGCGGCCCACCTCGCCGCCTCGACCAACACAGCACACCACCTGCACACGCACACGCACACACAGACACACACACACACACACACAGGCACGCACACACACACACGAACAAGCATGCAAGTGTGAATGCGGCCCACCTTGCCGCCTCGACCAACACAGCACAGCACAGCACACCTTCACACACCTTCACACACATCAACACACACACACAAACACACATGAATACACACACACACGCACGCACACACACACACACACAAACAAGCATGCAAGCGTGAATGCAGCCCACCTTGCTGCCTCGACCAGCACAGCACAGCAAAGCACACCTGCACACCACCTGCGCACACACACACACACACACACACACACGAACAAGCATGCAAGCGTAAATGCAGCCCACCTCGCCGCCTCGACCAACACAGCACAGCACACCACATACACACACACACACAAACACACACACACACACGCACGCACGCACACACACACACAAGCACGCAAGCACGCAAGCGCAAATGCAGCCCACTTCGCCGCCTCGACCAGTACAGCGGCAATCCGCGCGTCTGTCGCGCCAACCAGCAGGTGCTTCCTGTGCACCTTGCCAGCAGCGACGTAGGCCAGTGCAGGCACGTACGCCTCGTGCCTGTGTGCGTGCATGTGTGTGTGTGTGTGTGCACCTTGCCAGCAGCGACGTAGGCCAGTGCAGGCACGTACGCCTTGTGCTTGCATGGTGTGTGTGTGTGTGTGTGTGTGTGTGCACCTTGCCAGCAGCGACACAGGCCAGTGCAGGCACGTACGCCTCGTGCCTGTGTGCGTGCATGTGTGTATGTGTGTGTGTGTGTGCACCTTACCAGCAGCGACGTAGGCCAGTGCAGGCACGTACGCCTCGTGCCTGCATGGCGTGTGAGTGTGTGCGTGCGTGTGTGTCCACCTGGAGGGTCAGGTGTGTACGTCGTGTGTGTGTGTGTGTATGTGTCTCTGTGTGTGTGTGCACCTTGCCAGCAGCGACGTAGGCGAGCGCGGGAACGTATGCCTCATGCCTGTGTGCGTGTGCGTGTGTGCGCGTGCGTGAGAGAGGACAGGTGTGTGTGTGTGTGTGCGTTTGTGCCCACCAGCAGGGTCAGGTGTGTGTGTGTGTGTGTGTGCACCTTGACAGCAGCTACGTAGGCCAGTGCAGACACGTACGCCTCGTGCCTGCACGTGTGTGTGTGTGTGTGTGTGTGTGCGCGTGTATGCTTGCATGTGTGTGCTTGTGTGTGTGTGTGTTTGCGTGTGTGTGTATGTGCGTGTGTCGTGCCTGTGCAGGTATCGCCAGAGCATGCGGCTCACGCTCATGCAACGCTTGGTTGGTTGCATGTGTGTGTGTGTGTGTGTGTACGTGTGTGTGTGTACGTGTGTGTGTGTGTGTGTGTGCGTGTGTGTGTGCCAGCAGCCACTGCACCCACCCAAGGAAAGCTAAGCCACGCAGCCGACGTTGATCACCCCCATGCAAGGGCCGCGAGAGCTCTCCACCCCAGCCAGCCAGCGAGCCAGCCAACCGGCCAGTCAGCCAGGAAACCAGCCAGCCAGCCAGCCAGCCAGCAAGGCAGCCAGCCAGCCAGCCAGCGAGCCAGCCAACCGGCCAGTCAGCCAGGAAACCAGCCAGCCAGCCAGCCAGCCAGCCACGACCAGCAGCCACTCATCCACCCAGACTCTGAGGGAAAGCCAGCCATACCCTAGACGCACCTGACCGTCGGAACGCGCCCTGACGCCGCTCCCCACGACACCAGTACCAACATCGCCACAGCCACTGCACCCACCCAGCGGGGGAGCCAGCAACACCCCGGCCAGAGTCTGCGGCGCCACCAGAGGCGTTCAGGCTGCGTTGGGCAAACACCACCAAAACCGACACCACCACAGTCACCGTTGCTCATCACCACCCAAGGGGCGCGAGAGGACTCCACCCCAACCAGCCAGCCAGCCACGGCCAGAAGTCACGGCCAACAGCCACTGTACCCACCCAGGGAAATCCTCTTCGAAAACGCACCTGACCGACGGCACGCGCCCTGACGCCGCTCCCCACGACACCGACACCACCGCCGCGTCGACGTCGTCGCTGAGAGCAAGCAGCCCCGGACTCGCGCCTGCGAACGTCAGTGCCAAGTCAGAGTTCAATCAGGGTTTCAGGGCATACCATGTGACATGGACGGGTCTGTTTTTTTAGGGGTGAGTTTTTTTTGAAAGGGTCCACACACACAACATTAGATGGGCTGTAATGATACAGTTGGAAACCAGGCCGTGGGATTTTGCGCATGCGCACACCACAGGCGGCACAACATGTGGGTTAAGGGCTATACATTTAGGGACCACCCCCACGACGCCACCACCGCCGCGTCGACGTCGTCGCTGAGGGCGAGCAGCCATGGGCTCGCGCATGCGCACAAAAGGGTTGGCATAACATATGGGGTTAATGCCTGGGTTTAGGGATGGGGGTGGGGGGTTCAACCCCCCTAAAGGGTTAAGCGGTCAGATAGGGTTCAGGGTCCATCATGGCATGCTCACATAACGTAGATTCGGCTTTAAATGAAGGTCAGGGTTTGGGGATGGGGGCTTCAGGCAGTGATCCTTGGTATGGCAGTATACCGCTCAGAGCGGAATTTCAGCGGAATTTTTTATTAATTGCTTTGTAGGCTACTCCGCTTTCCTGCCGCTTTCCCGCTTTTCTGCTCGGGGAAAAAAACAACTGTGCCGGGAAACAGCGGGGAAGAAATAATTGTGCCAGGAAAAAGCCGGAAAAAGCGGAATACTAATGAATTGCTAAATCCTTCCCAAGGTTCACTGGCTTCAGGGCTTACTCTACAATCCGGGACGTTTGGGTGACACGGATGCCTAAGTTAATGGTCGGGTGTACCAGACACCTCAGCTGCACACTCTGCGCCGATAATGAGTGACGCCACTCTTTCGAGCGTCGGTTTGCGCTGCCGACCCACAACGTTGGGTGTAAAAAGAGGCCACACACTGCCAACTCCCTGGCACACTCTGCGCTCAGAACGCGTGCGGCCATACCCACAATGCTAGGTTCTAGGAGCCACACTGACGCCCTGTCGATATTAGGTTACAGTAGGACCCACACTGTCGACCCACAAAGTTTGTTCACAGGGGCTACACACCGCCAACTTGCCCACCTGCGCGCTCTGTGCTCAGAATGCATGCGACTACCGTACGCGCGATGAGCCTCCGTGGGGGGGGGGGGGTAAAACAAATCATTGTTTAATTGTCCGCAGGGGTCGTTTTTTCGTCGTTTTCAGTCGATTTGACGTCCAAAATCGCGAAATCGTGTTTTAATATTGTTCTCAGCTTCGTGGGAGGTTGAAAAAATACATGTTCGCGAAGGCTCACTGTGTGTACGGTATACCCGCAACGTTCGGCTAGACTAGACTGGGCCCCTTATAAGGGTTACACTGCCGACCCACTTGGGTTACACACTGTCAGCTTGGCTTACCTGCGCACTCTGCGCTCAGGATGCGTGCGGCTATACCCACAATGTTAGGCTAGACTAGGCTAGGCCCCTGATAAGGGTTACACTGCCGACCCACTTAGGTTACACACTGCCAGCTCCCTCACCTGCGCACTCTGCGCTCAGAATGCGTGCGGCGCCGCACGCGAGGTGCCACTCTGCGCGCGGCATGACACTGGCCGCTTGCGACTCTGACGTGCCGCCGCCTGTGTGTGTGTGTGTGTCAGCGTGCGTGTTGGTCGCGCTGTGTGCGACGCCAACGCACCGCCACCTGTATGTGCGTGTGCGTGTGTGTGTGAGGGGGGGCATGGCGAGGTGCCACTCCGCACGCGGCATGACGCTGGCTGTTCGCGACTCACGTGTGTGTGTGTGATGGCTTGTGTGTGTGTGGGGGGGGGGGGGAGGGCAGCGCGCGCATTGGTCGCGCTGTGTGGGGCGTCGTGTATGGCATGGGGAGGGGACGGGTCGGCAGACGCCAGCCTGTGTGAGGAGGAAGAGGTGTGTGAAATGTGTGAAGTGTGAAGTGTGAGAAGTGTGTGAAGTGTGTGCGTACGCGCGTGTGTGGGGGAGGCTACAATATGTGCACCTCAGGCTACCGCATGTGCCTGGCCCTCGACTACTGTTACTGATACTGTGTTTGCGTGCCTGGCGTGGCCGGCGCGTCCGGGTGCAGGGGCGCAGCAGGGAGGAGGATGAGAGCGAGCAAAGGCTCTTCGCTTCTCACGAGTGATTTCTACGGCCATGACTGGATACCTGGGTCTAGGAGAAGGGGGGGGGGACAGGCAAATAGCCAGGCAGCAGAGATCACCTGGTATAGACGAGTGAGACGATTTGCCCTGCGAGACGATTTGCCCCCCCCCCCTCCTCCTATCTAGGCGGCGGCAAAAGGACTGTATAGCTAGAAGATGCGTCTGCTGTGGGAAGCAGATGTTGCTGTGTTTACGTGCCTGGCGTGGCCGGCGCGTCCGGGTGTAGGGGCGCAGCCGGGAGGAGGACGAGATCAAGTGACTCCCCCCCCCGCCCCCCAGTGATTGCTAGGGCCAGGACTCGAGGCCAGGGTCTAGGCGGTGGAGCTAAATCTCGCTAGAAGATGCCCCTGAGCACTACCAGCCATGTTGGTGTACGCAATACCTTCTATGTGTTATGCTACGGCAAGTGTTGTTCACACGTTCTAACAGTGTCATGCTATGGTGGTCGATTGTACAGCCCGTCGGACGCCTTTGATGGCGCATCAGACCCTAGGAAAGAGGCCGGCAGCTGTCAAAATTTTATCCCTAGTGTGCCATGGTAAGATGACTGTTGTCACACGGTGCTGTGCTATGCTAAGATCCGTCGTTACTGAAGAGTGTGTGGCCGGCACACAAACCTGGCGTGGCCGGCGCGTCCGGGTGCAGGGGCGCAGCTGGGAGGAGGACGAGGTCGAGCGAAGGCTCCCCGCCCATCGCGCCGACGCCGTCCGGCCCAGACTCCTTGTAGATGTCGGTCCACTGGTGGCGGTCTGTGGCGGCCTCCACCTGCGTGTGTGTTTGTGCGCGTGTGTGTGTGTGTGTGTGCGCGCGCGTGTGTGTGTGTGTGTGTGTGCGTGGATGTCGGTCCACTGGTAGCGGTATGTGGCGGCCTCCACCTGCGAGTGCGTGTGTGCGTGTGTGTGTGCGTGCGTGTGGATGTGCATGTGTGTGTGTGTGTGTGTGCGTGTGTGGTTGTGTGCGTGTGCATGCATGTGTGTAGATGTCGGTCCACTGGTGGCGGTCTGTGGCGGCCTCCACCTGCGTGTGTGTTTGTACGTGTGTGTGCTTGTGTGTGTGTGTGCGTGCTGTGGCAGCCTCCACCTGTACGCATGGCATGGCATAATTCGTGTGTGTGTGTGTGTGTGTGTGTGCGCGTGTTGATGGCAGTCCACTGTGGCAGCCTTCACCTGTACGCATGGCACGGCATAATGTGTGTGTGTTTGTGTGTGTGTGTGTATCTGTGTGTGTGTTCTTGTAGATGTCGCATGACATGGCATAATTCGTGTGTGTGTGTGTGTGTCTGTGTGTGTTCTTGTAGGTGTCGCATGGCATGGCATAATACGTGTGCGTGTGCGTGTGTGTGTGTGTGTGTGTGTGTGCGTGTTCCTGTAGATGTCGGCCCACTGGCGGCTAAACCCCCCACCGGCGTGGGTCGAGCAGGGCGACACTCCTCATGGAGTGAGCTGGGCATGAGCTGCGGCATCTGGACCCTGCAGAAGGCGGGCCCATGCCCCCATGCGTCCCCAAGCATCAGTCACCCAAACCCGAACAAGCCTTGATCCTGAATAACAAGGCCCAAAAGCCCCAAAGCCCCACTCCCGACCCACCCACCTCATCAGACGTGAACTTTGCGAGCGCCGCCGCTGCCTGCGCGAGCGTGCGCGGGTCCATGTCGCCGTCGTCCTCGTCCATCGGGGCGGCGCCGCCCCCGCCGCCGATCCCTGCGCCGCCGATCCCCGCGCCCCCGATCCCAGCGCCCCCACGCGTGCAGTCGATGTGCACGTCGGCGCCGCCGCCGCCGCCGCCACCGGCCCTGTTGCCCGCCGCCGCCGCCGCCGCTCCGTGCCCGCTTCCGCTCCCGCCGGCGACGTCGCCGTCGCCCCCGGCGCACGCCGCGTCTGGGTCCAGGCCGAGCAGCACCGCGTCGTGGTGCGCGTGGCACAGCGCCACGTGCGGCGGCAGCGCGGAGCTGCGGAGCAGACGCACAGAGACGACATCGAGCGACAGCCTGCTGCCGCTGCTGCCGCTGCTGCTGGCGGCGGCGGGGGCGCTGGCGGCGGCAAACGCGTCGGTCTGCATGGGGCTGCTGGCGTCGGCGGCGTCGGCGGCGTCGGCGGCCGGGGGTGGGGGTGGCGCTTGCGTCGGGACGGCGCGCAGCGTGATTACGAAGGTCTCTACGGTCGCGCGATCGCGGCGGGCGCGGCCGCCGGCGCCGCCGGGGGCAGCGGCTGCCCCGCCCCCTGCCTTGACCGCCCACGCGACGCAGCGTAGCTCGCCCGACGAGGACACAACGTACGCGGTCTCGATGGACAGCGGGCGGTGGCCGAGCAGCGGCGCGTGCGGGCGCAGCGGGTGCACGGTCGGCGAGCGCAGCAGCGGGAACTGCTGCTGCTGCTGCTGTCGCTGCTGCTGCTCCTGTGGGAGGTGCTGCTGCGCCTGGGCTGTGGCAGGGCTGGGCGTGAGCAGGGTGAGGTCGCCGGTGCCGCGCGACACGAGCAGTGCGCCGGCCAGCGGGTGGGGGTGGCCGCTGCCGCAGGCAGACGTGTCGATGGCGGCGAGCGACGCGTCGAGGCGCGCGCCCACCGAGGCTGAGGCGCCGGTGGCGTCGGGCTCCAGGACTGCGCGCGTGTGGGCAGTAGGGTGCGGTTTGTGCGTGTGTGTGTGTGGGGGGGGGGGGCGCATGGAGCCGCATGGCGCCGCATGGGGCCGCATGGGGCCGCATGGCGAGGCACGCACGCTCCCCACCTGCCAGCATGGCCAGCGACAGGCCCATGGAGATCCCAGGTTCGCCGCCGTCGCTGGAGCTGGCCACCACGCTGGCCTCTGCCACGCCGAGGCTGCCGGGCGCTGCACCATCACTGGGCGCCACAAAGCAGAAGAGCCTGCCGCCGCTCTGCGCCAGGTGGTTGCGCATCAGAGCGGCGCGCGTGTGCACGTAGTCGATGGCCTCGTTGCTGGCTGTGGCGACACCTGCGCCGGGGAGCACTACCGTGCTGCGCTCGGCGCCGCTGCTCTTCCCGAGCCGCCAGGACTGGAACTCCGCATCCTGCAGCCCTCGATCCAATGCCAGGTCCACTTTGATGGGTGGAGGGGCCATCGCTGATGCTTCGGATGTGCGATTGCGGGCACAAGCGGCATGTCCTGGGTGTGGAGGTGAACGTGAGTTGGGTCCCTGTCCTACATTCCCTATCAATCTGCGAGCTGAAACCCTGACTGCCTATTGAGGCCCCAGCTTTTGCTGCTGGCCTGTTTCCGACTTTCCAAGCCGTATGTGGCTTGTCAACATTGGCGGGCTATGCGAGTATCCAACCATGTCCAGTGCTTTTGTGTGGGGGGGAGCCTAACTATATGTGTGTACTCCCCGGGGTTTCCTTGCGGACCGGGGTGTTTTGGCTTGAGGGTCCCTGACTTTTTCTGGCTCTGGTTTTGCCCCTTTGCAGGATCCGCTTACGCGACGCAACCCTCCAGCGGGGGGCAATGCTCCCTTTGTCAGGGGGAGGGAGAGGGATGGTGCTGAGGCACTCCGGGCCGTGTGGGGCCCTGGGGGTGGCGGAGGAGTTGAGGTGGGAACGAGTTAGGGGCGTGCCGCCTCAGTGATTGTCGAGTGTGGAGATGGGCTCGCATTCACGCACCTGGCTCTCAGAACTGTGTGGGTAGTATTTCTTTGCGGTTCGTCACAACGGGGGACTGTGCTGGGGGGCTGTGTGTGATCGCCTCGCTGGCTGTAGCTTTCTTTGGGTCTTGTGTTAGGGTCTAGGCGCTCCCGTTGTGTTATGCAAACGACGACGACGACGACCTATCAATCCCTATCAAACGCCTTTGGAAACAAGGTACTTGGACCACTGAAGCTGTAGCTGAAGGAGGGGGGCGTGTCTAGGCAGCCAGCAGCTGTGAGCGTGTGTGTGGCGGCCATGTTGCGGCTGCATGGCATGAGCAGCTGCGGCAACGTGGCCCGCCGCCTGCCGGGAGGGCTGGCAACCACGGCTTGCCGGCTGCGGGTGTGCGCAGCGCCCGTGCCTTGGTGCCGCCTGGGCGCCGCCCACGCGCGTGCACACCCCCACCATGCGGCAGCAGCCGCAGCAGCCCACCAGCCTGGCGCAGTCACACACCAGCCTGGCGCAGCCGCACACCAACACGGCTGTGGCGACGCGCGCGCCGCCTACGTCCACCTGCCCTTCTGCAAGCGCAAGTGCCACTACTGCGACTTCCCGGTCACCGCGGTCGGAAGCAACCTGGGGACGCTGAAGGTAGCGAGCGAGCACACACACGAACAGGCGCATAACACACACACACACACACACACACACACACACACACACACACACGTTCACACACACACACACACAAACACACACACACACACACACACACACAAGCATGCATGCATGCACGCGCACAATCACACTCGCTCACACGCACGCACACACGCACACACACACATCTGATGCCTTGACCTCTCGCTTTTCTCGCCTCCCCCGCGAAGGTCACAAACAGCATGCAGGCCAATGATTTGTGCTGGTGTTTTAGAGGTGCAGGCATGATGATGGATCTTACAGTCTGTGTGACACCAGTAATGATGTATAAGACCGGTGTCGGCGCTAGCGCCCGACACCTTAAACTCAGTTTCAGTGGGAAACTGGCTGGCTACCTGGTAGGGGTGAGGGTAAACCCCCACACGCGCGCACGCACTGGACCTAGACAGGACACTGGGCCCCCAGATCCACCCTATACCACCCAGGTAGTGACAGCAACGCATTGTTGGTGTGCGCCTGTGTTCTACTACTAGTCCCGCCGCCGCCATTGGCTCCAGCAATCTCCTCCATGCCCGCCAGCAATCTCCTCCACGCCCGCCAGCAATCTCCTGTATGCCCGCCAGCAATCTCCTCCATGCCGCCAGCAATCTCCTGTATGCCCGCCAGCAATCTCGTCCATGCATGGGCGCCGCCATGCGATCTCCATGCGCCGCGCCGCGCTCCATGCGCGCCAGCACCCGTACCACCCGCCTCATTCCCGTTCTTTAGCCATTCCCCGTGACACCTATGGCTGATCCTTGTTCCGCCGTCCCCTTTGGCATCTGTAACCCGTATCCTCTCCCTGTAGCCTCATTCCCCGTTCTTAACCGCCATCTCCATTATGGTGCCCGCCCGCTGGTGGGGCCTCGCCTCGCCCCATGCCGCACGGCTAGTGTATTGATTGCTGCGCCATCTATAATCTGCGCCTTGGGGCAGGGAACCCCTGCGCCACAACCTCCTCACAAAGCCTAGCCGCATGTGCCTCGCTTCCCATGTTTCTCAATTTCTCGCCATCCGCTTCCATGCTGCCGCCTGCAATCTCCTCCACGCCCGCGAGCAATCTCCTCCATGCCCGCCAGCAATCTCCTCCATGCATGCACGCGCAGAGCGCCGCCATGCAACCCCCATGCGCCGCGCGCGCCATGCGCGCGCCGCGCCCGCCAGCTCCCGTAGCCTCATTCCCCGTTCTTTACCCATGCGCCGTGACGCATTAGCCTTGTCCGCCGTCCCCTGGCATGCATAACCCGTAGCCTCATCCCCGGTAGCCGCATTCCCCGTTCTTAGCCGCCATCTCCATTATGGTGCCCGCCCGCTGGTGGGGCCTCGCCTCGCCCCATGCCGCACGGCTAGTGTATTGATTGCTGCGCCATCTATAATCTGCGCCTTGGGGCAGGGAACCCCTGCGCCACAACCTCCTCACAAAGCCTAGCCGCATGTGCCTCGCTTCCCATGTTTCTCAATTTCTCGCCATCCGTCTCTCTCTTCCATCCAGGCACAGTAAACCATTAGGAGCCGCAATCTGCTTGAGTTCCGATCGTTGTGAGAGGGGGTGCATGCTCGCCGCAATTCTCGCCATCGTGCATCGTGCTCTCCATCGTACCGCTGCCCCATCTGCCACATAGCCTCGCCCCATCAGGACCAGTTCATCAGTAGCGCTGTGCGTCACAGCCGCTCAGGGTAAATTTCCAGATTTTCAGCCGCCCAGTACCAAGCGCAGTTGTCCCGGTTGTCCGCCATCGAGCGGCGCCAGGGCGGGAGCCCCTGGCGAAGAGCTTATGAACTTAACATGGTTATGAACTTAAACTTAAGGCATAGCCAACAGGCATAGCCAACAGTAGCCAACAGGCAGTAGCCAACAGTAGCCAACAGGCATAGCCAACAGGCATAGCCAACAGGCATAGCCAACAGGCATAGCCAACAGGCATAGCCAACAGGCATAGCCAACAGGCATAGCCAACACACACACACACACACACAGCAGGGTGTGACACACACGCACACACATAGCAGGGGTTACCATGCACTCACGCACGCACGCACGCACACACACACACACACACTCTTGACATGCGCCACCTCTCCCCTCCCCTCCCCTCTCCTCTCCGTGAACCCAGGTCACAAACAGCATGCAGGCCTACGTGGATGCTGTCATTGCCGAGATGCAGGCGCAGCCACGCTTCGGAAGCCAGCCGCTCACGAGCGTGTACTTTGGAGGAGGGGTGTGTGTGTGTGTGTGTGTGTGTGTGTGTGTGTGTGTGTGTGTGGATCAGGGGTGTATTCGGGGGCATGCCACTCATCGGTTTTCCAGGAGAGGGCTTCCCTGACTCATCGGCTTTCCAGGAGAGGGCCTCATGGACTCATCGGCTTGCCATTTTTTTCCGGGGGATGCGCCCCCAGACCCCCGCTGTCCGTAGTCTTCTGTTGCCGTGATACGGTCTCTCACACAACTTCCTCAGAGTCAGAGACAGCTTCGTGGCTTTACAGTTCATGCCGTTTTCTCTTAGAGATTACCTACGTCAGACACGATAGTGCCCCTTCCACTCTCTCACTCACATCCCCACTAGCTGCATGTGCGTCAACGCGAAAATCACCACCATGATCAATCAAATTTAGAATTATTCCGAATCAAAATAAATAAATAAATCAGGCCCTGAGGGTGCCCTGTGGGGCCAGGAGGCGACAACAGGGAAAACAGTAGACAGCGCAAAGGCTTTAGCGCTTCTTAAGGTCAATGAGGGGGAAGTCGTCTTCGTCGGACTCGAGCTCATCAGGCTCACCAGCGTCCTCCTCCTCAACAATGTTCCCCTCAACATCAAACGCGACCGCCGGGTCGACGTCCTCCAGCCCCTCCTTCTCCAGCAGCCTTGCAGCCTCGTCCAGATCGCGATCAAGGAACGAAACCTGCACGCGGCTCACCTCCTCGACCAGCCTCTTCAAGAGGCTGGGGGGGGTGACTCCCTGAGACTGCAGGGAGGCACCGGACAGCTTCTCTGCAGCCTCGTTGATCAGACTGTTGTTCTCTGACTCCCTCGGGCCGGTGAACGACTGGGCAAGGTGCCAGATGCGGAGCAGGGCGTCCACCATGAGGATCATGAGGCGGCTGCGGAGGCAGTTCTTGAGGATGCGGTGGATGCTGAAGCCACGCTCGACCTCGGCGGTGTGCAGAGCCATCACGTAGTACACGTTCATGAGTAGGATGATGTTGGGCACCATGAGAGAGTCGGAGCTGCGCGCAATGAAGCGCCACAGGTTGAGCATAGTTGCCGAGGGGGTGAGCGCCAGCCTGTCCTTGATGACGGTCTTGACATGCTTGAACTCAGTGTCGAGCGTGGCCATGAATGACTCGCCGCGCGCAGAGAAGGGAGAGTTGGGCAACGCCTTGGAAAGCTTATTGCCAGGTCTCAGCAAATCGATCTGTAGAAACAAAAAGACTGCCTGCTTATAACTCAAGAGCTTCGACAGAACGAGCCTAGCCTTTTCCCACGTCTTTGAGCGCGTTGACACCTCATCGGGGCAGTCCTTCCTAAGGGTCAGGTATTCAATCAAAGCGTGGAGGTTGAGGCGCAGAACCAGCGTGGCTTCCTTGCGAGACCACCAACGCGTTGTAGTAAAATTCGGAAACTTCAAGCGGGTCAGATTGGGGTAGTTCTTTTTGGCAAATAACTCCCACTCGCTGGTCCTCTTGGCGCTCTTGCAGAACAGGTGGTGCACGTTGGAAGTAATAGTGTCAAGTGCTTTGCATGCTGTGGTAAGGGTGGTCTTAGTTCTGGTGGTAACATCCACCATAACAAGTGCACACCGGTGCGCGACGCAATGGACAGTAAGTAGGTAGGGGTTCATCCGCCTTAGCTTTGTCATAACGCCATTGCGCCAGCCAGTGAACACGTTTGCGCCGTCGGTGCAGAAGCCGACCATGCGGCTGCTGTCCAGTTCCAGCACCTCCATCACCTTAATAAGAACATCGTGGATAGAGTCTGCACCGGCTTGAGACAGCTTCACAGTACATAGGTACTCTACTGTCGGCTCAAGGAGCTCGGCACAGAACACAACATAGATTAGAAGGTGATCCTCGGTACTGCAGTCGGTACTGCCATCAACCATAAGCGTAAAACAGGGGCAGCTCGAATTTGTACGAGCTGCCGGCTCAGGAGGACTGAGGAGAGGGTGAGTACGCACGCCGTAAAGTACGACCGATTGTTGTACTTCGCGTTAATACTGTGTTGCCAGCCTTGGTGAGCGCCACCAGTAGGCTGGCAAACTTCAGGCCTGGAAGCAACTCTGTGCAGATCCACAGGGCACCCATGAGCAGAGTTGGTAGCAGGCCTTTCAGGACCTCGACGTGCGCACGCGCGCCAGCATGCGCGGCTGCCACAATGCCGCCGGAGCCACCGTCCTTCTTCACCTTGGCGTCCACAGCATCCTTGTGCTCGTCACACTTGGAGTGCTTGGTGAGGTCGTTGAGGGAGTACACGCTGGCATTGCCAGCAGCGTACGACTTGTTGCTGTTGGCGCCGTAGATCTCGCGGCAGACGGAGCAGCCGACGAGCACGGCGCCGTTGGTGGCGAGGTTGACGGCGGTGGCGATGAAGATGAAGGGGAACGTCTTGATCCACGACTTCTGCGCCTCGGAAGATGGCGGCTTCTTCTTGACGCTGGTGGCGATGGGGGTGGCGTCGATCGTGGGGCCATCAGCCGCGGGGGTGGCCGTGGGGGTTGCCGGAGGGACGTCCTCGTGAGGCGGGTGCTCGGGGGCCTGGGCGGGCGCGGCCGGGGCAGCGGCGGCGTGCTTGGCCTTCTTGAGCTGCTTCGCCTCTGCAGTGGTAGTGAGGGGGATGGGGCGGGCTTTAGAAAGAGGCGGGGCAGGGGGGGCTTTGGAAAGAGGCGCAGTAGGGCAGGGCAGGGCAGGGCTGGATCCAGGCTTGAGGCGGGCTGGGTGGAGGCTGGCTTGAGGTAGTCTGGGTGGGGGCTAGAGGCTGGGTGAGGGAGGCTGCAGGAGGAGGGAGGGCGTGGAGGGGGGGAGGGGCATTTCGATTTTGAATCCCCCCGTGCACCATGCGCGCACCCCCCATGCCCATGTGACACTCACGAGACGCAGCCTTCAGGTTGCTGGCCTTCATGAGGTCAAACGCGTTGCGCTTCTTGGGCTCCTCGGCCGGCGGGGACACGAGCTCGACGTCGTCGTCGACCAGCATGGGGGACGCGGGGTTGTCGTCGGGCGCACGCACGGGCGGTGGCCCGTCGGGCGGAACAGGAGAGGCCATGAGCCGATCGGGTAGCTCAAATGCCCCAAGCCGATGCGTCAGATCGGTTTAAAGTGGTCATCGGCTTCGCCGATGACAGGCCCTCCGGGCCCTCACACTCATCGGTTTTCCCGATCCCACCCCAAAACACTCATCGGTTTTGCGCCCTTCGGGCGCCCTGTTCATCGGAATCCGATCGGCGGGTTCACCCCTGGTGTGGATGTGCGTGGGTGTGTTTGTCAGAGAGTGGGTGTGCGTGCGTGCGTGCGTGCGTGTGTCACTGAGTGTGCATGTGTGCTTGTGTGCGTGTGCGAGTGTGTGCGTGTGCGAGTGTGTGCGTGTGCGCGTACGTGTGTGTGTGTGTGTGTGTGTGCGTTCGTGCGTATTCACGTTTATCGCTGAGTGTGCACGTGTGCTTGTGTGTGTGTGTGTGTGTGCGTGTGTGTGAGCAGGCGTCATCCTGACTAGTCATGGGACCCGGGAAGAGGCTGCAGGCGAGCCTCCCTCCCTCCCTCCCTCCCTCCCCTCCCTCCCCCCTCCCTCCCTCCCTCCTGCCTAACACACGCGCGTGCACAACCAACGTGCAGACGCCATCGCTCGTGCCGCCCCCACTCGTCGCAACGCTGCTCGACACGCTGCGCTCCAGGTAGGTTGGCACAGGCAGGCAGGCAGGCAGGCAGGCAGGCAGGCAGGCAGGCAGCCGGGCAGGGGTGGGCGGGCGGGCGGGCGGGCGGACGGGCGGGCGGGCGGGCACGTGGGCAGGCAGGCAGGGAAACACGCAGATGCGCAGGCACGCGGGGAAACACGCAGGCAGGCAAGCAGGCAGGCAGGCACGCACGCAGGCACGCGGGCACGCAGGCACGCAGGCACGCAGGCACGCAGGCAGGCAGGCAGGCAGGCAGGCAGGCAGGCACGCAGGCACGCGCGCAGGCACGCAGGCAGGCAGGCAGGCAGGCAGGCAGGCAGGCAGACAGGCAGGCAGGCAGGCACGCAGGCACGCAGGCAGGCAGGCAGACCGGCAGGCAGGCAGGCAGGCAGGAAGGCAGACACTCAGACACGCGGAGCAGGGCACGTGTCCCGGAGGGTACCAGCAGCACACCAGTGCTGGTAGGATGGCGCTTGCACGGTCTCGCGCGCTCTCATACTAGAGCCTCCCTAGTCCGGTTTAGGGTTTAGGGTTTAGGGCTTAACCCCGGGGTGACGCCCCTGGGTGACGCCCGGGGTGAACGGGCTCTCCCAGCAGAGCCCCCCCTATACTTCCTGTCTAGGCCTCAACTTGCCTCCATAGCCCCCTTGGCACCCCCATGCGTCGCGAAGGTGCTCGACAAGCTGCGTTCCAGGTACTGCATTTTACAGTAGGAGGCGGTCTCCTACCGCACATATTACTTACCTTCCCCCCAGGGGGCCCCCAGGGGGGTCTAAACTTGACGTGTTCACTGCGATTGCGAGGGTCGTTTCGTATTTTTAGCCGTTTCGACGCCCTAAACGTGATTTTCCTTTTAGATATATGTATTTCAGTTTCTCAGCTTTTTGGCAGCTTCGTGGGGGGGTCCGAAGTGCCCCTTATTATGTGGGTGGCGGTGCCGTGAGGAGGACGGGCCGCCGGCGACGGCGTGGCGTGCGCACTGCTTCCGGGGGTGCCCGGTGGCGGAAGCGGTGGTGGTGGCGGTTGCTGCTGCCCTTCCTGCCCCTACCCCGGTTGTCACATGCTGCCAGGTGTGGCTGCTACAGCCACCCCCTGGGGTGCGGCCAGGTGTGTGGGCGGTGGTGGCCGCGCTCGTGGTGGACGCAATGGAACGCGGCCGCTGCCACCTGTGGCGCATCACTCGCCCGCGTGATGGTGTGGTGCCCCCTGCTCGCTCGGTGGCGGTTGGGCGGGCGGGGGCGCTGGCGACGATTGATTTGTGGGACGCGCTGGCGTCTTTTGCTGCGGGCGGCGTGGTGCCGCGAGGATGGGCGGGTATGGTGGGCCCGACCCACCCCTTCGTTTGAGTGGTGGACGGCGGGCTCACTCTGAACAAGACATCCTAGGCCCCTGGGGGGGTCTGTGAGGGGAGGTGACGTCATACGCGTGCGCTGGCGGGTGTGTTGTGGTCGCTGAGTTGAGTGTTGCGGCGGGTGTGCTACCAGCCCCGCCTCCACTGGTTTGGGGGAGGGCTTTCTGGTCCCTTCATGGTTTTATACCTTGGGCCTATGCTCCGGCCACTGGAGGGGTTGGGTGTGGAGCCTGCACCGTGATGCTGCTTGCTTGGTGCCCGCCACGCCGTGGTTTGGCGCTACCGTGGGCTACCTTTGTAGCTTTACCTTTCTTTGGTAGGCCTCGTGCCTGCTCTCTAAGTCCCGCTGGAGCTTTGGAACCGAACGTGTGACCGCCGGCAGTGGATTGTAAAACTCTCATCACTTATTATGAAAGGCAAACCGCACAGTATGTGTGACCACTTGGTCGTGTTCGCTGCTGTAAATGCACACACGTCCTTGAACCTTATCGCAAGTTGCCGTTTGAATGTGACTTAGCGAAAATCGAAAAACGCGAAAACGCAAAATCGACATTCTGCTCGAAACCACCGCATGGCACGCGCCACCACTGGCAATGCATGCGAGACCCTTGGAATGGATCGCCAGTGTGTCGAGTTTGCATGGGGGGCGTTGGGAAGCGCCATGCGGTGCGTTTTGGTGTCGGCTGTAGCCGACAACTGACGCCTAATGTTGCCCCTCGCGCCCCTTGCGCGGCGCCGACCAACGTTGGAAGGTTCTCGATCGATCTCCAATCGTTCCTTGGGGACTGGGGTGCCAGGGCTGCGCGCATGCAGACCTCGAAAGGGTGAAATGGCGTTTTCGCGTTTTTAGGGTGCCAAGTAACATTCAAACGGCAACTTGCCATAAGCCCTACACCAGTAATCCCCAAACCCAAAACCCTAATCACAGATACGGCATCGCCCCGGGGGCGGAGATCAGCATGGAGGCTGACCCCGGCACGTTTGACGACGAGCGGCTGGCTGGATACCTCGCGCTCGGCGTCACACGCATCTCCATGGGGGTGCAGTCGTTCCAACAGGTGGGGTGGGGTCACACACTCACCCACACTCAGAGAGAGAAAGAGAGAAGGGGGGAGGGAGAGAGAGGCGGGGAAGAGAGGGAGAGCGAGAGAGGCAGAGAGGGAGAGAGAGACGGACACACGTACACCTCGCACTTGGCGTCACGTGCATCTCCATGGGGGTGCAGTCGTTCCAGCATGTGGGGTTCACACATACACTCATAGAGAGAGCGAGAGAGCGAGAGAGCGAGAGAGCGAGAGAGCGAGAGAGCGAGAGAGCGAGAGAGCGAGAGAGGGAGAGAGGGAGAGAGAGGGAGGGAGAAGTGGAGAGAGAAAGGAAGAGAGAGAGGGAGAGAGCGAAGGAGGGAGAGATGGAGAGAGACAGACAGAAACACACACACTCTCTCTCTCACACTCACAAGGCCGCTCTTCCATCTTCCACCTCACTCCTCTGACTAAACCCTGCAACGCATGCAGGAGAACCTGACCACGTGCGGGCGCTCGCACGACATTGCCGAAGTGCGCGACGTGATCGGCTGCGGGATGCTCACACCACACACACACACACACACACAAACAGCCCTCCCTTCCTTGAACGTAACCCCATGTAAAACGCACGCAGGAGCACCTCACTACGTGCAGTCGCTCAAGCGACATTGCCAAAGTGCGCGCCGCCATCGGCTGCATGGCGCTCACACCACACACACACAACCCTCCCCCCTCCTTGGACATGACCCCATGTAAACCGCACGCAAGAGAACCTCACTGTCACGTAGTGACGTGCGGGCGCTCGCACGACATATCCGAAGTGCGCGCCGCGATCGGCTGCGTGCCTCCCCCCCCCCTGACACACACACAAGACCACTCTCTGCGTGCCTCCCCCCCACCCTCTCGAACTTAACTCCATGCAGGAGACCCTCACCACGTGCGGGCGCTTGCACGACATTGCCGAAGTGCGCGCGGCCATCGGCTGCGTGGCGCTCACACCACACACACAAAAACAACCCCCTACCCTTCCTTGGACGTGACCCCATATAAAACGCACGCAGGAGAACCTCACTATGTGCAGGCACTCGCACGACATTTCTGAAGTGCGCGACGCGATCGGCTGCGTGCCTCGCCCCCCCCCCCCCCGACACACACACACACAAGACCCCCAACCCCACCCCACCCCACCCTAACCCCAAACCCCATGCAGGAGAACCTCATCACGTGCGGGCGCTCGCACGACATTGCCGAAGTGCGCAACGCGATCGGCTGCGTGGCGCGCAGCGGCGTGTCGAGGTGGGGTGCCTAGCAGCCCTGATGCTGATGGATCTGGCAGGCTGTGTTGTGACACTGTGTTACTACACCACGAACCCTCGCCTACCCTCCCTACAGAAGCCCTAGCTAGAGAAGGCACAAGCCCAAAGATCCTAGAGCTCTCGAGAAGCCCTACGGAAGACACGAATGCTCTAGAGACGCCCTTGCGAGCCCTAGAGCCTAACCCTGCCCCCCCCCCCCCCCCCCGCCTCCGCCACCCCATGTTGATGTTTGGTGTCGCCCAGCTGGAGCCTCGACCTCATCAGCGGGCTGCCTGGGCTGAGCATGGCAGACTGGAAGGAGTCGCTGAGGGAGGCCGTCGCTGCGCGGCCAGACCACTTGAGTGTGTACGACCTGCAGGTGTGGACTATGGGGTGTGGAATGGGTGTGGAATGGGGTGGTGTGGACTGGGTGGGTGTGGACTTGGGTGGGTGGCAGGCTGGCAGGAGTCGCTGAGGGAGGCAGTCGCTGCACGGCCAGACCATTTGAGCGTGTACGACCTGCAGGCGTGTGTTTGTGTGTGTGTGTGTGTTTGTGTGGAATGTGTGTGTTCTCTGTGTGTGTGTGTGGACTGGGTGTGGACTGTGTGTGTGTGTGAATGTTGACTGGGTGTGAACTGGGTGGGTGTGAACTGGGGTGCGGCAGACTGGAGGGAGTCCCGGGGGGGAGGGCTGTCGCTGCACGGCCAGACCACTTGAGCGTGTACAACCTGCAGGTGTGTGTGTGTGTGTGTGTGTGGACTGGGTGTGGACTAGGTAGGTGTGAACTGGGGCATGGCAGACTGGAAGGAGTCGCTGAGGGAACCTGTCGCTGCACGGCCAGACCACTTAAGCGTGTAAAACCTGCAGGTATGTGTCTTTGTGTGTGCGTGCGTGCGTGTGCATGTGTGTGTGTGCGTGTGTGTGTGTTCGTGTGTGTGCGTGTGCGTGCGTGTGCGTGTGCGTGCATGTGCGTGTGTGTGTGTGGACTGGGTGTGGACTGGGTGGGTGTGGACTGGAGCATGGCAGGCTGGCAGGAGTCGCTGAGGGAGGCGGTCGCTGCGCGGCCAGACCACTTGAGCGTGCACGACCTGCAGGTGTGTGTATGTGTGTTGACCGTGTGTGTGTGTGTTTGTGTGGACTGGGTGTGTACTCTGTGTGTGTGTGAACTGTGTGTGTGCATGTGCGTGCGTGTGCGTGTGTGCATGTGGACTGGGTGTGGACTGGGGTGTGACAGACTGGAAGGAGTCGCTGAGGGAGGCCGTCGCTGCGCGGCCAGACCATTTGAGCGTGTACGACCTGCAGGTGTGTGCGTGTGTGTGTGTGTGTGTGTGTGTGTGTGTGTGTGTGTGTGTGTGTGTGGTCGATTTTACAGTCCGTCGGACGCCTTTGATGGCGCTGTAGACCCTAGGAAAGAGGCCGGTAGCTGTCAAAATTAGACCCCTAGCATGCCATCTGCCATCATGATTGCTGTGCACGCGGTGCGTGTCTCAAAACAGGCGACAAGGAAGTCAGCCAACTCGTGCCAGAACCTGGGGTTCTCCTGGCCTGGCCGAGGATTCATAAACTCCCGCATCCGCTCATCTAAATCGGCCTCCTCGGGGCGAGGGATGGACTGGAACAGGCTGTGGGCCCGCACCCGTGCCTCTTCATAGGCAGGGCACTCAAATACCATGTGTGCCTCATCCTCTAGCCCACCGCATAGGCAGCACGCCCGCTGGCTGCGTCGCTGCCTCTGTCCCGCCACGGCGTAGCGCCCCCGCTCTATCTGCAGCTCATATGCGTGTGTGTGCGTGTGTGTGTTTGTTTGTGTGTGTGTGTGTGTGTGTGGACTGGGTGTGTACTCTATGTGTGTGTGTTTGTGTGTGTGGATGTGGACTGGGTTTGGACTGGGGTGTGACAGACTGGCGGGAGGCGCTGAGGGAGGCTGTCCCTGCAAGGCCAGACCATTTGAGCATGTACGACCTGCAGGTGTGTGCGTGTGTGTGTGTGTGTGGACTGGTTGTGGACTGGGTGGGTGTGAACTTGGGTGTGTGGCAGACTGGAAGGAGTCGCTGAGGGAACCTGTCGCTGCACGGCCAGACCACTTAAGCGTGTGCGACCTGCAGGTGTGTGTGTGTGTGTGTGTGGTCGATTTTTAAAGTCTTGTTGGACGCCTTTAATGGCGTATTAGACTTGTGCTTGCGCACTCAATCTTTGAGGCAGGCAGATACTATCACCCGCACTGGTCCACTGAGTGGATACACATTGACTGTGTCCATCCCACTTGCTCTAGTACATCTGGTCGCGCCATGCGTCTCAGTTCGGGCAGCCAGCCTCGCCACCCTCCTCCTCCTCCGTTCATCACGTGGCGCACGCCCGTCATGCCGCCAGCCTCCATGCATGGCGCTTGCGCTGCGAGGGCGCTTGCTGCCAGTGCATCTCCGTCGTCATGTGTGTGTGTGTGTGTGTGTGTGTGTGGACTGGGTGGGTGTGGACTGGGGTGTGACAAACTGGTGGGAGTGCCTGGGGGGGGGTAGGCTGTCGCTGCATGGCCAGACCATTTGAGCGTGTTCGACCTGCAGGTGTGGAATGTGGGGTGTTGACTGGGTGGGTGTGGACTCCTGGGTGTGGGCAGTGTGCCAGACCACTTGAGCGTGTACCACCTGCAGGTGTGGACTATGGGGTGTGGACTGCTGGGTGAAGGCATTGCCGGGGCTGAGGCAATGTGATAGATGGATTAATCTATCTAGACGGAGGAGGGCACGCCGTTTGCGCATTCGCACACGATCGGAGCCAAGCCAAGCCGCGGTCGGGGTTGAAAACAATCTCGCTCCCCCCCCTCTCCCTCTCAAGAGCTGCCCTCTGTCTCTCTCTCTCAGTGTCTCCCCCTCCCTTCCCCCCCCCCCTCCCGCGTAGGTGGAGGAGGGCACGCCGTTTGCGCGGTGGCACGACCAGGGAAAGCTGTCGTTCCCCACGGACGACGACGCAGCGTCAATGTATGCCGAGGCTGTGGCGACGCTCACGGCTGCGGGCTACGAGCACTATGAGGTTGGTCACTCTTAAGTCAGGGAGAGGGGGGGGAAGAGGGGGTCGCTCTTGAGTTAGAGAGAGGGGCGGGAGATGGGTAGGGACGGGGGGGTCATGCACCCACACACTTAGTTTGCGCCGAGGCTGTGGCGACGCTCACGGCTGCGGGCTTTGAACACTGTGAGGTGGGAGGGTGTCTCTGTGTTTGTTGCAAGGGGAGGGGGAGGGGGGGAGGGGGAGAGAGGGGGCAGGGAGAGAGCTCCATGGCTGCACAGCAGACGCGCACGCGTGCACAGATGCACATGCACACACAGACACGCAGGCACGCACGCACGCGCCCACACGCCCACGCACACGCTCTCACACACACACACAACAGATGTGCTCACAGATACGCTCACTCGTGCACACACATCACAGGTCAGCAACTATGCTCGGCCGGGGCACCGCAGCCGACACAACCAGGTCAGATTTTGCGGAGATGTGTGTGTGTGCTCTGTCGGGGTATGTTTGGTGGATATGAGCAGGGTATGTGCCATGTAAAGGTCAGCCATTTATAGCGGGTCCCTGCAACCAACCGCAACCACGACCACCCACAACCATTTTGTTGCCAAAAGTTGTGTGTGGGGTGTGTGGGCATGGCTGTATGTGCCTGTCAGGTACGGCGGGTTGACGGAACCTTCTCGAAGCGCAGTCGTGTGTGGGATGTGTGGGCATGGCTGTGTGTGCCTGCCAAGTACGGAGGAATCTTTTCAAAGCGCACATTTTGTTGCCAAAAGTTGTGTGTGGGGTGTGTGGGCATAGCTGTGTGTGCCTGCCAGGTTTAGCGGGTTGAAGGAACCTTCTCGAAGCGCATATTTTGTTGCCAAAAGTTGTGCGTGGGGTGCGTGGGCATGGCTGTATGTGTCTGTCAGGTACGGCGGGTTGACGGAACCTTCTCGAAGCGCACATTTTGTTGCCAAAAGTCGTGTGTGGGGTGTGTGGGCATGGCTGTGTGTGCCTGCCAGGTACGGAGGAATCCTCCCAAGCGCACATTTTGTTGCCAAAAGTTGTGCGTGGGGTGCGTGGGCATGGCTGTATGTGCCTGTCAGGCACGGCGGGTTGAAGGAACCTTCTGGAAGCGCACATTTTGTTTCCAAAAGTTGTGTGTGGGGTGTGGGCATAGCTGTGTGTGCCTGCCAGGTCCGGCAGGGTGAAGGAACCTTCTCGAAGCGCACATTTTGTTGCCAAAAGTTGTGTGGGGTGTGTGGGCATGGCTGTGTGTGCCTGCCAGGTCCGGCGGGTTGAAGAAACCTTCTCGAAGCGCACATTTTGTTGCCAAAAGTTGTGTGCGGGGTGTGTGGGCATGGCTGTGTGTGCCTGCCAGGTCCGGCGGGTTGAAGGAACCTTCTCAAAGCGCACATTTGGTTGCCAAAAGTTGTATGTGGGGTGTGTGGGCATGGCTGTGTGTGCCTGCCAGGTACGGCGGGTTGAAGGAACCTTCTCGAAGCGCACATATTGTCGCCAAAAGGGGTAATGTGTGGGTAGTGAGAGCACACCACCCCACGACCTGTATTGGAGTGGCGTGCCCTACTACGCATTTGGCGTGTGGACACGGCCTTGTACCGCAACCGAAACCAACCACAACCGCCCTACAACCACCTCACAACCACCCCACAACCACCCCACATCCAGGTTTACAGGAGTGGCGTGCCCTACTACGCGTTTGGTGTGTGGGCGCGGTCTCGCACCACAACCGAAACCAACCGAAACCAACGGAAACCAACCGAAATCAACCGAAACCAACCGAAACCAACCGAAACCAACCACCAACCAACCACAACCACACCACAACCACACCACAACCACCCTACGACAACCCCACATCCACCCCACACAACCAGGTGTACTGGAGTGGCGTGCCCTACTACGCGTTTGGCGTGGGCGCGGCCTCTTACCTAGCGGGCGCGCGCTACACGCGGCCGGCCAAGCAGCAGGCTTACTTGGACTGGGTGCGCGCAGGGTGCGACGCCAGCGGCGGCGGAAGCAGCGTGCCACAGACGCCGGTACGTCAATGCTGGGGTAGGGGAAGGGGGGTGGCACTCCCCGGAGCCCACTGGGGTCACTCGGAAACGGATGCGGAGTGTCCCCGCGGTTCTTTTGCGCCCGGTCGCAGGGTCTGGGGCGCTCTGTGCAGGCAGCAACTTGGACTGGGTCGGAAGAGGTGTGAGGTGCAAAAGTTGGTCCCGGGTCACGCGTAGACGCCGCGGCGGCCACCGAGCCGTCGAAACTTACGACAGGGCATAAATGGAAGACCCCTGTGCCCGCGCACAGCGGTGCGAGGGCCTCGAGGTTTGCCTCCGGCAACACCAGCTGTCGACTGGCGGTGCGCGCAGGAGCGCAGCTCCCGCCGGTTTGAGGCGACAGACGTGTCCTATATATCCGTTATAGTCTCTGGCACGCCGGCAGAGTCGATTGGGGCCCGTTTGTGCAGTTGCATGGAGGTGGCGCGCCATGCATATAGGCCCCTGTCGAACCCCAGCCTTTACCAGCAAATGCTTTGATATATGTTCTATGTCTGTGCCTCGATAAACACGCTTCCTGGGTGCGGTGGGCGCGCAGCAGGCTGTTTTTGCTCGATTTTTAAGGTGTGTAAAATTGCACCCACTTCCCCCCGCTCCCAGCGCCGCCTCTCTACGCCCCGGCGCCCCCCTCCGGACCCTGGACCTAGGTACGGACACTACGCAGTTAATTCCCTGGTCTGGGGGCCCGCAGCGAGTGCGCGGGCCGACTTTGAGGACCGGGATCGTGAAAACGGGGCCCCACAGACCGCGGCCTCGCGCCCACTCTCCCACGCCGCCGCTCGGAACTTAAGCTCCTTATAATATATGTAATACGCCCACGAAGTGGCGTCGTGGGAGAGTGGGCGGAGGTCGACAGAAATTGTGACCCCAGCTGGTGTGGGGGAGTGCTACGCCCCTTGGTAGGGGGCTGTCGAGTGTGTGTGTGTGTGTGTGTATGTGTGTGTGTGGCGGGCAGGCAGGCTTACCTCGGCAGGGTGCGCGCTGGCTGTGACGCCAGCGGCGGTGCGGAAGCAGCGTGCCACAGACGCCGGTACGTCAATGATGGAGTTGGGGGCTGCCGAGTGTGTGTGTGTGTGTGTGTGTGTGTGTGGCGGGCAGCAGGCCTACCTCGGCTGGGTGGGCGCCGGGTGGGCCATAACCATAACCTTGACCTCCCCTCTGCCAGGAGGACGCGTCCCTGCTCGACACGATCGTGCTCAGCCCACCACGGCCCAAGCCCTCCCCCTCTCCCCTGCAAACCTCCCCCTACCCCGCCTCACCCTCCGCTTACCCTGCCTCACCCTCCTCCTTCCTTGCTTCACCCTCCTCTTACCTGCCAGGAGGGCGCCCTGCTCGACACCATGCTGAGCTTGCCCCCCATTGCTGCCCCACCCCCCCCCCCCCCACGGCCCAAGCCCTCCACCCCCTCCCCCTCCACACACACCCCTGCCCCGCCAAGCCCTCCTCTAACCCTACTTAAACCTCAATCTTCTTAACCCATAGCTTAAAAGCCTGAACCCTAAACCACAACCTTGACCTCCCCTCTACCAGGAGGACGCCCTGCTAGACACCATCATGCTGAGCTTGCGTACAGCCGACGGCCTCGACATGGCGCTCATTGCGAAGGTGTGGGGAGGAGGAAGGGGAGAGAGAGATACAGGGAAGGAGGGGGGGGCAGAGCTGGTGACTGTGTGTGCGTGGGAGAGTGCGTGTGAGTGTGTGGGTGTGTGGGTGTGAGTGTGCAGAGGGTGCGCTGCTGCCGGCCCCGATGCATGGCGCGCATTATGCATCGGAGGAGGAACAAGCGGGGAGAGAGGGAAGGAGGGAGGGGGGCAGAGCGGGCGATTGCGTGTGCATGTGTGTGTGTGTGTGTGTGTGTGTGTAGAGTTGCCAAGCGCGGGTGCACTGCCGACGGCCTTACCGCATGGCGTGTGCACCCCCGCGCAGGCGCATGGCGGCAAAGCCGCCGCGGTCGTGTTTGCTGCACTTGCGAGGCACATCGACAGGGGCCTGGCGCAGCGGCTGCCCCGCCTGGCGGTGGCGACGGCGGTGCCGGGGGAGCAGCACGAGCAGCACGAGCAGCAGCAGGAGCAGGCGCAAGAGCAGCAGGAGCAGGAGCAGGAGGGGCGGGGGGCGTCGGAGGGCGCTGCCGGCCCCGGCAGCGACAGCATCGACAGCAACAGCAGCAACAGCAGCAGCAGCAGCAGCACGTGGGGCGCGCTCAGCGCGTCTGCGCACCGCCGGTGGGACTTCCGCGTGCGGCTCGCCGACCCCCACGGCTTCCTCCTCTCCAACGACATCATCTCGGACGTGTTTGCGGCGCTCTCGTTCGAAGGGGGGGAGAAGAAACCGCGCGCGACGTCGCGGTAGCTCTGGGGGGCGTGGAGACGCCGGCCCTGCCGGGTGACACAAGCACCTAAGCCCACCCCCACCCACCCACCCACCACTTGCGACCCCCCTGGAACCCAATGCTGCGCAGTAAGTAGACCTGTAGCATGTAACTGCACTTTCAAACTGAACCGTCTCTCAGCCAACGTGTATTGCCTAGGACTTGCTTCGGATCGCCCAAACGTTATGTAAGGGATGATTGGATACGACGATTTGAGCGCAGCTGCTATTGCTCTCCTCTCTACCTGACCCTTTCCCAGTGTGGTGTGGAGGTCCCAAAAGCCAGCCCCCACGCACCACCATCACAGCGGCGGGCTCCATCCGTTCGTTGCAAAGCTAGAGCTACCCAGCTCTCGGTTCGTGGCGACAAGCGCAGTACTATTGTGCTTGTGCCAACTTGTGTTTGGAGGGTGTAGCAGCAACGCAGCTCAGCCCCGGTCCAGGGAGCGCAGCAGCTGAGGGAGCAGAGACGCCACTGCGGAGATCCCAGGGCCCCCCTCACGAGGTGGCGTGCAATCACGCACCATGCAAGAGGGTGCACCTATGCCAGCCCGCGCCGGCTCAGGCCGGCTAGACGACCACCTGCCAGTCATACGGTCGGAGACGTCTGGGATAGGGACGTTGATGCGAGGCGGCACGAGGGCCGGGTGAGTACCGCATGCGCACAGTTCATGGGGGAAGGGTTGCGGCCTCACTGCAACAGCAGCAGGCAGCGACAGCGCGCGCGCATGCACGTGCTGTCTCATTATCCGATCGGGCTGTGCCTGAAGCGTGCGTGTGCCTGCGTGTGTGCTCCCCCCTCCCTGCTGCGGCTCCACAGGCGCGGCGCGCAGCACAGTGGTGATGATGCATGCGCACGGCGAGACCAGCGCAGGGGCGAGCCTGACCTGGGCCCCATGCTGTCCATCAAAAGCATGGCGCCCAAGGAGGAGGCCAGCATGGCGGAGCTGCTGGCCCCGCCCCAGGGCATGCAGCGTGCCGGGGCGCACGCGTCGCCGTCATCAAAGCGCAGGAGCCCTGCCGCGCCCTCCTCGCTGCAGGGCCCCCCGGAGGCTCGATCATCCATGCGGCGCTCCTACCCAGCGCTGTCGACGGTGAGTTCTTGGGATCCCTCCTCGCACTGGTCGTGGATGGATGGAGCATGTGTGTCGCCAGGGCCACCTACCGCTCTTGTGCCCAACGCCGCTCCGCCCGCCTTCCTGCCTGCCTGCCACAGAGCGAGCTGTCGAGCCTGCATGAGCAGCACAGCATGCTGCCCATGGTGCATTCCAGCCGCGACGTCCCCACGCGGCGGAGCAGCGTGCCCGACCACAGCGCCGGCGCCACAGCCCGAACAATGTCGACCAGCCAGAGCTGGGCGTCGCCGCAGCTGTCGCCGTCGGTGGTGTCCCTTGGTGCAGCCAGCAGCAGCAGCAGCAGTAGCAAGGCTGGAGCATCGCCGCGCACGTCGCTGCCCTCCCCTGGGGGGAGCGCCGGCCGGCGCGCCAGCAGCACAAATGGGCAGCCACACGCGTCGTCGCGCCAGTCGCCCCCCGTCGCCAACCCGCCCCCGGTCACGAGGCGCCTGGGCGCGGGCGCTGTTGACAGCCCCGCCGCGCCGCGCGCGCTGTCCGGCGACAACTCGCACTCGCACTCGCGCCTGCCCGGCACCTCCTCCTCAAGCCCCACCGCCCCGCTCGACCTGGGCATCTCAGGGCGGCGGTACGCGGCCCCGCCGGTCGGGGAGCCCCCGGCGGTGCGCGGCGCGCGCGTGTCTGCCGACGGCAGCGGGAGCGCCGCCACGCACGCGCCGGGCGCCTCCAGCCTCGTGAAGCGCGCGTCGCACGACGGGAGCGGCGCAGCGGCGGTGCCGGCGCGCGGCTCGCTGCTGCCGAGCGTGGCGTTGAGTCGCGCCGCTGGCGCGGCTGCGGCCGCGCAGCGCGGCGCCGCGATCTCGCGCGGCATCACGAGCATCGCGGAGGAGGATCGCGCGAGCGCCGCAGCCGCCGCAGCCGCCGCCGGGCCCTTGTCGCGCGCTGCCGCCGCCGTCGCGCCGCACCCGCCGCTGCAGGTCCAGGGCCAGGGCGCGCCGCTGCGGCCGCTGTCGAGGCAGATGAGCGAGAGCGCGCTACACTCGATGGTCGCTGCAGGCCCCAGGTCAGCGGACCGTAAGCAGCCAAGCAGCCAGCTGGCGGGGCGCCCGTCCCCCCACGCGTTCCCCTCGTCGTTGCTGGCGCCGCCCGAGGGCTCTTCCTCGCCGGCGCAACATCAGAGCAGCGTGGCGGCCGCGGTGGCCGCGCTGCGCCCGCTGCCACATACGCTGAAGCGCCCGGTCGCGCACACGCAGGCTGAGGTCGCAGCGCGCGCGGCCGCGCAGCAGCAGCACGACGAGCGCCCGCGCGCCGTCGACCTGCTGCTCCCGCGCGCCAAGTCGCTCTCGTTCTCTGGCTTTGTGGCCGCGCTCGCCTCGACTTCGCCAGGGCACCTCGTGGCCAACGCCGGCGGCTCCGCCGCCGCGGCCGCCGCCGCCCCGAAGGACTGCCCACCGCCCGCGATCGTCGCGTTCGGAGACAAGCCCCTTCTTCGCGCGCGCCCAGCGGCCGAGCTGCCCAAGCCTGCGGCTGCTGCTGCTGCTGCGTCAGTCGGCCCCGCGCACGCCGACAAGCCGGGCACGCTCAACGCGACGGCACCACCGAACACCACGCCCGCACGCGCAGCAGCAGCGCCCGCGGCACTGCCCAAGCCCGCCGCGCCCTCCATCCCCAAGCCCGCCAGCGCGTCCGGCGCTCCTGGCACACGCGTGGCTGGTGCACACTCGCGTGCATCGCCCGCGAGCGTGCTCGACGCCGGCCACGCGATGGAGTCGGGCACGAGCCGCGGGACGACTGCCGAGTCCGACACCGACTCTGCAGAGGCACCGGCGCCCATGCGGGTCGGGGGCGGTGGTGGCGCGGCTGGCGCGCAGTCCACCACCGGGGCTGACGAGGCCAATAACGAGGGCCCCAGCACCGCTGATGACGACGACAACGACGACGGAGAGGACGGCGGCCCGGCGGTGTTCAACCTCGTGCTCGACATCAGCGCGCTCACGTCGGACGCGCCGTTGGTGCTGTCGCTCGTCGCCGGCGGCGGCGGCGGCGGCGCGTCCGCGCGCGCCGGCAGCCCCGGGGCGGTCGCGCGGCCACTGAGCGTGCCGGACGTGCCGGGCAGCAGCATTGCCGGTACCGCCGCGGCCACGGCGGACGAGGCCGCGCCCACGGCCATGCCTGCCGAGGTCAGCAGCGCCTCGAGCGCGGCGGCGCCGCGGCGCAAGTGGTCCGAGTCCGAGGCGGCAGAGCAGGAGCAGGAGCGGCTGGCTGGCAGGGGCGTTGAGGGCACGAGCGCGGCGGCATCGGTCACCGCCCCAGCCGACCGCGCTCTCGCACCGCCGTCCGAGACGAGCGCCTCTAGCGCCTTCACCGCCGCGCTTGCCGCTGCGGTCCCCCACGTGAGCGCTGCGCTCGCGCTCTCCGACTCCGACTCGTCCTCTGACGGCGGCTACTCCGACGACGAGGATGCATCGACGGTGTCGTACTCGTCGGCGGGGAGCGACGGCGAGGGGGACGGCGGCGGCGGCAGGGCCAAGGGCTGGCAGCGGGACTCACCGGGCATGGCCGGCAAGGCGTCATCGCTGACGCGCACGGACGGACGGCCGCGCTCGCCGGCGTCGCCGTCGCAGGTGTCCCAGGCCGCTGCTGTGCCGGACGAGGCGCCGGCGACCGTCGCGCGTGAGCCACGGCCCTTCAGCATCCCTTCCGCGTTATCTGCCACGCCCGCTGCCGCGACGTCCCCCGTGCCCAAGGCCGCCGAGCAGGCGCCGGCGCCAGCACCAGCACCCGCGCTCAAGGCCGCCGAGCCCGTGCCCGCCCCCGCCGCCAGCGCGCCGTTGCCGCCCTCAGCCTCCCCCTCGCTCGCCCCTCCCCCCGCCGACGACGTGACGGTCGGCGGCATGCGCGTGCTCGGCGGGAAGTACATCGTGGAGCGCGTGGTGGGCGAGGGCAGCTACGGCAGCGTGATGAAGTGCCGCGTGAAGGGGGCCGAAGCGGCCGACGGGCGCCCGACGTGGGTCGCGGTCAAGACGTACAAGGTGGGTTGGTGGCTGCATGGTAGCTGCATGGTAGCTGCATGGAAGCTGCAAGGTAGCTGTGTGGTAGCTGCATGGTACCAGGCAGACACCAAGCTCACGGCCGTCACGCTCGTCAAGATGTACAAAGTGGGCGCGGTTTCGACACCAACCGCCACGGGTTGAGTGTTTAGGTCTAAGGGTTTGGGGCTGGGGCTTAGGGTAGGGCATCTGCCCTAGCTGAATGGGTTGCAACAGCCCGTGGCCATGGCCTGCGCGTGATGCTCTGTGTGCTCTGTGCGCTGCGCTGTGCTGTGATGTGCTGTGTTTCCTCTCCTCCCCTTCCGCCATGAAGCTGCCATGAAGCTGACCTGTTTTTTTCCTGCTCCATGCCAACTAAGCCGAGAAGCGCACCACAAAATAACTCAAGGACGTTGCACGCAACAGCACACTCACACACACACACACACACACACACACGCACGCACACGCACCAGGCCGAGAAGGGCACCAACACGATGGAGCTTGAAGACGTCGCACACAACAGCACACACACACACGCACACGCACCAGGCCGAGAAAGGCACCGCAAAGGAGCTCGAGGACGTCGCACGCGACAGCGCGCACACATATAGCCGGGGTTCACACGCGCACCGTGTGGGACAAATGGGGGGGGGGGGGCGGCACACACACACACACACACACACGCACACACAAACACGCACCAGGCCGAGAAGGGCACTGCAAAGGAGCTCGAGGACGTCGCACGCAACAGCGTTCGCGAGCTCGCGATGCTCCGCGTGCTGCAGCACCCCAACGTGGTCGGCTTCATCGACGAGCTGCACCTCAAGGGAGGGGGGCTGCAGGTGCGCATGGGGCGGAGGATTGTGTGTGCCCGTGGCAGCAAGTGCACGCAAACGCAAACTCAGACACCCGCTGACCCCTTAACCCCATCCACACACCCCGACCCCTTCCACACTTCACACCCCACACCCTCCACACCCTCCACACTCCACACCCCACACCCAGATCGTCATGGAGTTCCTCCCGGCCAACCTCCTAGAGCTGCTCGAGTCGTCCCCGCGCGGCATGTCCCGCTCGGCCGTGCGCCTCGTCGTGCGACAGCTGTGCTCCGCGCTCGCGTTCATGCACTCCAAGGGCGTGATGTACCGCGACCTCAAGCCGGAGAACCTGCTTGTTGGCGAGGACGGCTCCGTCAAGTTCTGCGACTTCGGTGGGTGTCGCACGCGCACACACGCACACACACACGCACACACACACACGCACGCACTCTCAGATAGCAGCTACGTGTACATTGTTTGCAGTTGCTGGCCTCTTTCCCGGGGTCTAATACGCCCCCTCAAGGCGTCCGATGGACTCACAACTATCCAACACACAAGAACCCACCCACGCACGAATGCAGGCAATCACCATGTCCTCCTCTCACACCGCCTCCTCCCCTCCCAGGCTGTGCACGCTGCTAAACAAGCCAAGCCACGCGCACCTTATCACACACATGCTGACGCCCCCTCCCCCCTCCCCTCCCCCCCTTCCATGCCCGCCTAAGCATGCAACTTGACCACACGCACAGCGCTCCCTCCCCTTCCCCCCCAGGCTTTGCGCGCTACTTCAACAAGCCTGGCGAGGCGCTGACCGACTACGTGGCAACGCGCTGGTACCGTTCTCCAGAGCTTCTGCTCGGACCGCCGTTCCGCGAGCCAGAGTCGGGCAAGCGTGTGCAGGTGCGTGTGTTTGTGTGTGTGTGTGTGTGTTTGTGTGTGTGTGTTTGTGTGCGTGTGTGTGTGTGTGTGTGTGTGTGTGAGCTTCTGCTGGGACCGCCGTTCCGCGAGCCAGAGTCAGGCAAGCGTGTGCAGGTGCGTGGGAGGGCACTGAGTGCACGCTGGGCTGGGCGAGAGGCAGGTGGCACGAGTGGCGTGGCGCCGTAAGCTTGGGAAGGGCCTCAAGCGGTCAGTACATGAGGCAAGGGCCCATCAAAGCCTCGCGCACTCACTCCCACATGCTTGCATTGCAGTATACGCACGGTGCCGATGTGGGCGGTCGTCTGCATCATGAGGGAGCTCTTTGACGGCTTACCGACTCTGTTCCCGACTCTCTCGATCACTCACTCACTCACTCTTCCACACATGCATCACACACACGTAGTACATGTACGGGGCCGAGGTCGACATGTGGGCGGTCGGCTGCATCATGGGGGAGGTATTTGACCCCCCCCCCCCAACAACACCGACAAGCCTCGCCCTCCCTCCCACTCCCTCCCTCTCGCTCCCTCCCTCTCACTCTGTTCTTCTCACTCTTCATCTCACGCAGTATATGTATGGCGCTGAGGTCGACATGCCGGCGGTCGGCTGCATCATGGGCGAGCTTTTTGACGGCTTACCGACTCTGTTCCCGATTCTCACTCACTCACTCTTCCACACACGCATCACACACACGTAGTACATGTACGGGGCTGAGGTCGACATGTGGGCGGTCGGCTGCATCATGGGCGAGCTCTTTGACGGCGAGCCGGTCTTCCCGGGCGAGTCAGACCTCGACCAGATGTACAAGATTCTCACCATGATGGGGCCGCTCGTGCCCGAGCAGCAGGCGATCTTCAAGGTGAGGGATCGCTGGAGGCCCGGACCCTGGAACCTATGCTTGTATAGGGCTGTGGCTAGGAACCGTTCAGTCGGGTGTCGGGCCTAGCGCCGGCACCCAAGTCTTGTACACCAGATGTACATGATCCAAACCATGATGGGGCCGCCCGTGCCCGAGCAGCAGGCGATCTTCAAGGTGACGGTTCCCTGAAGCGACCGACCCCTGAAGCTACTCGTGTAGGGACATTTCTGTCTCGGAGCTTTACTTTCTTCATTTGGCGCACGACGACGGATCGCGCAAGAGACCGACGATTGAATGACTCACATACTTTTACACACGACCGCGAAGGCTAACCCCATGAACGCCGGCATCTACTTCAACTCGCACAACAGGCGCTCACACACACACACATGCACACAAACTTACACACCATCGCGCATGCCAAACCCATGAACGCCGGCATCTACTTCAACTCACAAACACACACACACACACACACACACACATGCACACAAACTTACACACCATCGCGCAGGCCAACCCCATGAACGGCTTCATCTACTGCAACACGTAAACACACACACACACACACACTTACACACCACCGCGCAGGCCAACCCCATGAACGCCGGCATCTACTTCAACTCGCGCAACAGGCGCTCGCTCGCCGAACGCTACAACGGAAAGGTGGGTGGGTCGAGTGGTGGCCCTCCTTCGTCCCGTCCTCGCGCGACACGAGCATGCGCAGCTGCCACCCAGCTTCCACCCAGCTGCTACCCAGCTGCCTCACCTCGGGGCGCAGCTCCTTTATGTTCTTCTTCTGAGCGCCGCAGCCCCGCCGATGTTCAGTGCATGGCGGCATGCTTGCCCCCGAACACGAAAATGCTGCAAAACTGACCGCGCCGTCTCAAACGAGGTTTGTGGCTTCGCTCTGGCCCTCTCTCTGGCACTCTTTCTCTCTCTAGACCTCTCTGGTACTCTGTCTCTCTGGCTTTCTCTCTGGCTCTCACTCTAGCCCTCTGGCTCTCTCTCTGGCTCTCACTCTTGCCCTCTGGCTCCCTCTCAAGGCTGCGGTCAAGAGCCATGCGCGCACCACGAGCGCGCCAACTCGGCCGTGTGTGCAACAGCCCCCGACGTACCCCCTCCGCCCTTTTGCCCACCACACAGATGCTGAGCTCGACTTCCTCACGCGCATCCCCCCCCCCCCCTCGTCAGACACTCGACACCCCACAACTGACCCGCCCACCCCCCATCCTCCACGATGGGCCCCGCCAAGCACCCCACCTCACCCCACCCACCCACCCCCACCGCGACACCCCCACAACTGACCCCACCCCACCCCACCCCCCACCCCTGTGTAGATGTCGGGCGTCAAGCTCGACTTCCTCACGCCCATCCTTGACACGGGGCCCCGCCAAGCACCCCACCTCAGTCCGCCCACCCGTCCCACCCCCACCCACCCCGACACCCCCACAACCGACCCGCCAAACCTCGCCCAACCCCCTCCCCCCCGTGTAGATGGCGGATGTCAAGCTCGACTACCTCACGCCCATCCTCGACACGGGGCCCCGCCAAGCACCCCACCTCACCCCGTCCCACCCCCACGCACCCCGACATCCCCACAACCGACCCCCACCCCACCCCACCCCACCCATCCCTGCGTAGATGTCGGGCGTCGAGCTCGACTTCCTAACGCGCATCCTCGACATGGACCCGGCCAAGCGGCTCACGTCCGAGCAGGCGCTCTCGCACCCCTACCTCGCCGAGGCCGTCCGCGCTCCCTCTTTCTCCCCTTCCCCCTCGGTGGCTCCTGCTGCACCCCTCCCGAAGCCTGTGGCGGCAGCTGCGCCAACGCCGGTCCGCGCGTTGCTCCCGCCGCCGGACAAGACGGGCGAGGCGCGCACGGTCGCGGACAAGGCGTCAGGGCCGTTCAGCCGCGCCGGCGACGACGACGGCGACGACGACGACGATGGGTACAGCAGCGACGACGCTGCAAGCGTGGGCGGCGAGGCGGACGACGGGGAGGAGCTGGAGAAGGGGGCGGCGGGCGGGGAGGGTGGCCTGCTGGCGGCGTCGGCGTGGGCGCAGCAGCAGGCCATGGGGCGGCGCGTGACGGGAGCGTTGCGCGAGTCGCTCATGCAGCTGGGCGGCCCGGTCGGGAGCCTGGGGGCGTGACGCGCAGTAGCGGCGGCGGAGGCGGAAGCAGCAGCTGCAGCAGGCATGGCACGGCAGCAGCAACAGCAGGCGATGGGGCGGCGCGTGACGGGCGCGCTGCACGAGTCGCCCATGCAGCTGGGCAGCCCGGTCGGGAGCCTGGGGGCGTGAGGCGCAGCAGCGGCGGCAGCGGCAGCAGCAGTAGCAGCGGCAGCAGCAGCAGCAGGCATGGCACGGCAGCAGCTACAGCACCAGGCATGGCATGGCAGCAGGTACAGCGGCAGGCAATGGCGCGGCGCCGTGTGACGGGCGCGATGCGGGACTGGGGAGCCTCGGGCATGAGGCGGATGGAGGCAGCGAGCAAGCGAGCGTTGGAGCTCTGACGACTGAAAAGGAGCCCATCGCCTCGGCTTCGCCACTTTTTCCCGAGGAACAAAGTGCCACAGCAACCACAGCAACAACGCATGTGCCACGCGGGAGGCTGGCGACGCGTACAACGAATACATGGGCATGAATCCACATCCGCTGCCCCCATTAGTTCATAACTTTGTATAGCCCACGACCTGTATGTACACTCCTGGGATTGCATCCAGAGGCACTTACTTAGATCAACCTCGCCCCTGGGCGGGCCAGGTACCTGTACCGTACTCCTGCCGCTCAGGCGAATGGTGCAGAGAGGTATTCTTTTCCTATCAGGATGCCTGTTCCATAATAATGTTGTCCCATGGTGCCTGCGAAGACGTGGCGCAGGCCGCATCTGCGCGGCCGCTGATCGTTTTTGGGGGGGCGGGGGGTTCAAAGAGGTTTTGGAGGCAGGCAGTCAGCAGCAGGTCAGGCAAGACGCCAACGCACACAACAAGTCACCTCCTGTGGGGTCCCCTATGGTGGGGGTGGCGTTATTGGGGGCTCCCCCACCCCCTTTCTTACTGGCAGGTCTCCAGGAGACACTTGAGTCCTGTTTAAGCTGAAGGATTGTAAAACGCCTCGTAAATCAACACCATAAGTAATAACCATGATCTCCTTTCCAATGGTTGAGCAGTGAGTGACTTGTCACGCACCTAGACGGGGACGATGCCTGGGCCCCCTCTTTGATTGATTTCTTCCAATGGTGGGCTCGTCGGGACCCATCCTGCATAGGAGCCTCTTGTAATCGACGATGACCACCTTTACCGTGTCGGTGGCTCTGTCCTTGGATCTGTTGGCATGCACGCGCGGAACGGACGGCGTGCTCGCATGCTGACGCGAGGCTGACAGGGGGGGGACGCCAACTCCAGCGTCCGCCAGCTTCTCGGGCTCAAACGGGACCCTTATCAGAACGAGCGTTCTGAACGGGACCCGACGTTGGCGGCCTTTTCTGTGTTTGTGGTGGCTCTGTCCCTCTCTGGTGGCCCTGCCTGTCGGGTTTTACAGGTTTTACAAGAATGCGCCCAGACGACCCCTAGACGTAATGTAAGGCCTAGGCCTACTACACGTCTTCGGGAGCCTGCAAGGCCGCGCAGCGCTCCAGCCTACCAGTGCCTGCCTGCCGTGTCTCTGTCGACCGCCCGAGTCGCCTACCTGCGCCCGCACATGCTACAGACTCAAAGAGCGAGGAGAGAGACAGCGAGAGGGTTCCAGGCAGGTCGTCAGCCCGGGGCCGCTAACGCGCTGCATCTACCGTGTCTACCGTCTTCAAACACATGGGAAGACGAAACGCTGCGCCATCCTCACGTTGTTGCTAGAAGAGAGAGAGAGTGAGTTACAGGGCGGCTATCCACGCTACAAGCCCCGCGCCGATGACGGAGACGGACGGTCAGGCAGCGGAGCAGGCTCGGACACCGCCAGCTGGGCGTACACGCCGTGTGCGCCCGGGACAGCACTCGCGGCAGCGCCGCCGCGCGCCGGCTTGTCGAACTCTGTGAGCCACAGCAGCTTTGGCACGGCGACATCGATCGCGTCCCCGTCCTCACTCGACGGCTCGGACTCGACCTGTAGTTTTGTGCATGCGTGTGTGCGTGATTATGCTGAAAGGGGGGGGGGGAGAGGGCAGACTGGGGACTCGATCGTGTGTGTGTGTGGGGGCGTGTGGGCGTGTGTGTGCATGCATGCGTGTGTGTGTATACGTGTGTGAGACACACCCACCACCTCCTCGGAGCCCTCGCCGTCGTCCTCGCCGTCGTCCTCCCCGACCCCCTCGTCTTGACGGAACGACGCTTCGGACGCGGGCGCCGCAAAGCTGGCGCGCCCCGCGCTCGAGGCAAAGCTGGACGCCCGACTCGCGTTGCTGTGAATGTTTTTTGGGGGTGTTGGGGGACTTGATGAGAACCTGGGGAGGGTGCCTGGTGAGTGGGGGGGGGGAGAGGGGGGGGCTGGAGGGGGAGCCTAACGGAAGTTGAGGGGAGCAGGGAAAGACACACACCGACCGAAGCTTACCGCTCGTGTCTCCGCGCGCTCCCCACGCGCAGCAGACCCGCAACCCTGCCCTACCAGCTAGTGATGATGATGATGATGATGGATGTTGCAGCTGGTACTACAGGGGGTGCAGCCTCCTTGAACACAAACCATTCGCTCTTCACCGCTCGTATCTCCGCGCGCTGCCCACGCGCAGCAGCCGCTCCCGGCGCCACCCTGAACCCCGCCAGCCATGCGTCGCTAGTACAGGGCTCCAGCCTTGGTCACTTCAGCCGATAACACACACACTCAACACGCGACCCCTCTCTCTTCCTCACCGCTCGTACCTCCGCGCGCTGCCCACGTGCAGCAGACCCGTAACCCTGCCCTGCCAGCTAGTGATGATGATGATGATGGATGTTGCAGCTGGTACTACAGGGGGTGCAGCCTCCTTGAACACAAAACATTCGCTCTTCACCGTCCGTATCTCCGCGTGCTGCCCACGCGCAGCAGCCGCTCCCGGCGCCACCCTGAACCCCGCCAGCCATGCGTCGCTAGTACAGGGCTCCAAGGCCTTGGCCACTCCAGCCAACAACACACACATAGCACACACGCGAACGCTCTCTCTTCCTCACCGCTCGTATCTCTGCGCGCTCCCAATGCATGCCTCGAGCAGCCGCGCCACGTCGACCGGCATCGCTCTCCCGGGGCTAGTCAAAGGATCTCGGCCCTTGGGTCACAGTCAAAGGATCTCGGCCCTTGGGTCACTCCAGCCGACAACACACACATAGCACACACGCGAACGCTCTCTCTTGCTCACCGCTCATATCTCCGTGCGCTCCCCATGCGCAGCAGCCGCTCGCGATGCGTCGCCTCAAGCAGCCGACCCTCAACCCTGCCCTCCATGCGTAGCTAAGCTAGTACCGGGTTCCAGCCACGCGAACGCTCTCTCTTGCTCACCGCTCGTATCTCCGCGCGCTCCCCACGCGCAGCAGGCGCTCGCGGTGCGTCGCCTCGAGCAGCTGCGCCACGTCAGCTGGCATCGCGCTCCCGGGGCGCTGCTCATGCGCCGCCGACGAAGTGGGCTTGCACAGAACGGACGCGAACCGCGTCGAGGCACGCGGCGGGCTACCGCCGGTGTCGCCCCCGGCGCCGCCGCCGCTCCCCCTGGGGTTGGCTGGCCCGTCGCCCCTGCCGCCGAAACTGACCCCCCCGCGCGGGCCGAACGAGGCCCTGAAGCTGACTCCCCCGCCGCCGCCGCCATGGGGGGAGTCGGCGCCGCCGCCGCTGCCCGCGTCGCCCCCGCGAGGGGAGTGCGGGTCGGTGGGCGCGTTGACGGCGAGAGCGGAGGGCACACGCATCGCGGACTGCGCGTGAGGAGGGGTGGTGGCAGTGTGTGTGTGTGTGTGTGTGTGGTGGGGCTACGATGTAGGGCGCGTTGACGGCGAGAGCGGAGGGCACACGCATCGCGGACTGCGCGTGAGAAGGGGTGGTGGCAGTATGTGTGTGTGTGTGTGTGTGTATGTGTGGTGAGGCTACGATGTAGGGCGCGTTGACGGCGAGGGCGGAGGGCACGCGCATCGCGGACTGCATGTAGGGAGGGGGTCGTGTGTGTGTGTGTGTGCTTGTGTGTGTGCTTGTGTGTGTGCGTGCGTGCACACATTTGGGGGTGGGGGTGCGCGCCGGTGGCCGGACCGGTGGGGTGGGCGGAAGTCGCGTGCATCGCGGACTGCGTGTGGAGATGCTGAAACCGCAAACCCCAACATACTTAACCCTAAACCCTTAACCACCTCACAGACTGCGTGTGAAGATGCTGAAACCGCAAACCCTAAAATCCGAAACCCTAAACCTGGCGTGTGCGTGTGTGTGTGCGTGCGTGTGTGTGTGTGTGTGTGTGTGTTGGGGCTACGATGGCGGTGGCCACGTCGGTGGCGTGGGCGGAGGGCGCACGCGTGTGTGTGTGTGTGGGGGGGGTCGTTTGTGGTCGATTGTACTGGGAGGGGGTAAACGCCTTTGACGGCGTATACGACGTGTACCTGCACTGAGTTCCCTCGACCCACCTTGTTCGGAGGAGATCCGCCCCCCAGCGCGGGCTGCGCGTGCGCACCCATCGTGCCAGATTTCGAGCCAGCATCGAGCTGCCCCCCCACGGCACTGGCACCGCTACTGCTGGCACCACCCAGTCCCCCCAACCCACCTTTTTCGGAGAGGAGCCAGTGCCCATGATGCCACACATTGAGCCAGCGCCAAACCGTCCCCACGCGCCGAGCTGCGGCCCCGCGCCAGAAGTCGACGCCTCGCTGAACTGCCCACCACCAGCCGCGGGCGGCCGCATCGCGGCGGTGCGCGCCGACGCGGCGCGCGCGCTGGCCACGCGCGCGCCCGCGCGGTGGCCCGCGATGCCGCTGCCGCTTGGCCGCACGGCGGCGCTGACCGGCCGCCCCAATGCTGCCGCTGCCGCCGCCGCCGCCGCTGCTGCTGTGGCTGCTGCTGCTGCGGCTGTAGCAGGCGGGGCGGAGGCGGCGGAGGCGGCCGCGAGGGTCAAAGTGGACGGCTCCGTGCCATCGTGCCCCCTGCCCGTGGTCCCGGCACGGTCAAAAGGGTCGTCGACAGCGGGGCCCTGTTGTGCGTGTGCGAGCAAGCGAGCGAGCGTGTGTGTGTGTGTGTGTGTGTGTGCGTGCGGTGTGCGTGCGGTGTGTGTGTGTTGCTGCGGAAAACTGAACCCCTGGCCATGCCCCCCCCCCCCTCTCCCCCTTCTCGTCTGATGCATCCAGCGTGCCCACAAACGTGTAGCGCTTGCCGAGGTACCTCGTTACGCAAACCCCAAAATCTGCCTAGCACTCCCCCGGGCCACGTCCTAGTGCTCCAACTACCCCCCAAGCCTATACAGTTACAGTTACATCGGCTTTCCAGCAAAGACTACCTCTAGTCCTAGTACCACCGCCCAGACCCAAGTCCAGTTCCGGCCCTAACAATTACTTGTGAGGGGCGGTAGCCACCAGCCGGCTGCCTGCCAACGTGTCGTCCCAGAGCGAACAGGAGAGCTATTGTGCGATGCCTCCAAAATAGGTCCTAAATGCTTCCAGGGGATAGGGGGTCAAATGGCGCTTGCCAATTTACTTGACCGCCGTGGTGGAGGGGCCGGTGCCTGAGGGGCAGCCGGACCGTACACCACGGCTCTCCACCCGACCCTATCCTGAGCACGCTCAAACGCCGTGCCCGAAAAAGTCTTCCAATCAGAACGAGTGCCACTAGTTTTGCCTAGCTGCTGAATCAGTAGCTTAAGAAAAGAGTGTCGGGAGGAGGCTGGAGGCCGGCCTTACTGCCGAGCCACATCCATTGTGCAGTCAAAAGTCAAGCCTATACAAAACCTGAACCCTTGCCCTGAACCCCCCCGACCCCTCCCCCTCGACATCTGATGCATCCAGCGCGCCCACAGACGTGTAGCGCTTGCCGAGCTGCCTAGTTACACGAACCCCAAAACCTGCCTAGCACTCCCCCGTGGGCCACGTCCTAGTGCTCCAACTACCCCCACAAACACACGGCCCATCTCCTCCTCCTCCTCTTCCTCCTCCTCCTCCTCTATTGCATCCAGCGCGCCCACGAACGTGTACTGCTTGGACAGGTGCCGCGTGGACGGCTACCTAACAGAGTGCTCCATAATAACCTCCTAAACCCCATCTAGGCCTCCGACCTCCTACACCCCATCTAGGCCTCTAACGTCATAAACCCCATCTAGGCCTCTAAAAAACCCTTGGCCATGGCCCACCTCCTCCTCCTCCATCTCCTCCTCCTCTGTTGCATCCAGCGCGCCCACAAACGTGTACTGCTTTGACAGGTGCCGCGTGGACGGCTGCCCCCCCTTGGTTTTGGGCTCGCGGTGCGACATCTCGTACGCTTCCATCTCCTCGAGGGGCTGTGGAGGTGGGGAGTAGATAGGGCTTTAGGTGTGAGGTGAGGTGAGGTGAGGTGAGTTGGGTTGAAAAGAGGTGTGTGTGTGTGTGTGTGTGCGTGTGTGCGCATGTAATAAAGTGGGTTCGGTTTGAGGTTGGGACACGGTGGTGGGCACGCGGTGCGACATCTCGTACGCGTCCATCTCCTCGAGGGGCTGTGGGGGTGGGGGGTAGATAGGGCTTTAGGTATGAGGTGAGGTGAGGTGAGGTGAGGTGAGGCGAGTGTGTGTTTGTGTGTGTGTGCAGTGGCTTCGATTGGAGGTTGGGACACGGTGCTGGGCTCGTGGTGAGACATCTCATACGCTTCCATCTCCTCGAGGGGCTGTGGAGGTGGGGGGTAGATAGGGCTTTAGGTATGAGGTGAGGTGAGGTGAGGTGAGGTGAGGCGAGTGTGTGTTTGTGTGTGTGTGCAGGGGCTCGATTAACGGAGGCGCGTTCTCGTCGCCGAGCCCTGGACCCAGCAATGCGGCGCTGCTGGTGACTAGGATCTCCGTGCCGCTGACGAGCGGGATAAAATACGACTGGCCCGGCTCCTGCTAGACTGCCCCTCGGTGGAACACTTCAGGAGCGGCTTGCCCGGCGCTTCCATGGCTTGGCGAGTAGCCGCGGCGCTGCCGCGGCCCGTGCTGGGAGACGGCCCTTATCCTCCCCCCATGCAGGACGCCATGCGCACCGATCTCGACGAGTTGATCGACGAGCGGAGGAGCTGGCGCCCGTCAATGCATGCTGGACATCGGTCAAGATGGCTGCTCATGGGGGGCAAGCTACCATCAGGGCTTCAGCGGTGGTGACCGCCGAGGCAACAACAGAGTTTATCCGCTTCACCATGGCAGCGTTTGTCACCGCGCTCACCCTCGGGGGCACTCGTCTGCCGGTGACTGGCGTCGGCATTGTTCTTCAGGCAGCCTGCCATGACGACTCTGTTTGCCCAGGCCCCCCTGGAGGGTGGGACCTGGCTATGCATGACGCATGGGGCGCAGGCAGAGCCCCATGCATGGAGTTGGACAATCATGCACCATGCCAGGCGGGGACTTCTCTGCTTCAGCGCCGCCAGTCGGCACAGCCGGCGTGGTTGGCCTCAAAGGCCAGGAGGGGGACGGTCCTTTCCTATACGCTCCTTGCCAGACATGTCCCTCAGGGACTTGTTTGGTTCTAAACTAGCCGGCGGGAGCGGTAGTCTAGACGGCAGGTAACCGGCTGGTGGCTATCGTCCTTCACAGGGCGGTGGCACTAGGACTAGTGTTGTCTTAGCTGGAATGCCATGTAACTGTAACTGTAACTGCAGTGGCTTCGATTGGAGGTTGGGACACGGTGCTGGGCTCGTGGTGAGACATCTCATACGCTTCCATCTCCTCGAGGGGCTGTGGAGGTGGGGGGTAGATAGGGCTTTAGGTATGAGGTGAGGTGAGGTGAGGTGAGGTGAGGCGAGGCGAGTGTGTGTGTGTGTGTGTGTGTGTGTGAGTGTGTGTGCGCGTGTGCGGTGGGTTCGATTCGAGGCTGGGACATGGTGCTGGGCTCGCGGTGAGACATCTCATACGCTTTTATCTCCTCGAGGGGCTGTGGAGGTGGGGGGTAGATAGGGCTTTAGGTATGAGGTGAGGTGAGGTGAGGTGAGGTGAGGTGAGGCGAGTGTGTGTGTGTGTGTGTGTGTGAGAGAGTGTGTGTGCGCGTGTGCGGTGGGTTCGATTGGAGGTTGGGACACGGTGCTGGGCTCGTGGTGAGACATCTCATACGCTTCCATCTCCTCGAGGGGCTGTGGAGGTGGGGGGTAGATAGGGCTTTAGGTATGAGGTGAGGTGAGGTGAGGTGAGGCGAGTGTGTGTGTGTGTGTGTGTGAGTGTGTGTGTGTGAGAGAGTGTGTGTGCGCGTGTGCGGTGGGTTTGATTGGAGGTTGGGACACGGTGCTGGGTTCGCGGTGACACATCTTGTACGCTTTCATCTCCTCGAGGGGCTGTGGAGGTGGGATTTGGGCGGGGTTTGGGGTTGAGAGGGGTCTGGGGTAGAATGTTTGAGTTTTAGGAAAGAGACTCTTGTACCCCTGAACCCCTGAACCCTGAACCCCTGAACCCCTGAACCCCAAGAAGGCGTTAATGTTAGTTTTTCCTGGATACTTATTTAAGTACCGGGTACTTATTTAAGTACCCGACTTTGTGGTTACCACATTCGGCATCTAGAGTGTACTCCCGGGACCCCCATTAAAAAGTTCGTTTACACCTTGATCTCGACCTCCACAGACGGGCGAGACAGTGCGCCCAACCCTGCCCCCCATAGACATTGTTGCAAGGGGACATTTTTGGGCTGGGCTTAAGGAGAAGTTGAGGGGGTTGGTAGCCGCCCGCTTGGTGTTGCGCTCGTGGTGCGACTTGTCATGCACTTCCGTTTCCTTGAGGGCCTGTGTAGGTAGGGTGTAGATAGGGCTTTAGGTATGATGTGAGGTGAGGTGAGGTGAGGTCGTGTGTGGTTGTGTGTGTGTGTGTGTGTGTGTGCGCGTGCGAGCGTGAGGTGGGTTGGATTGGAGTTCGGGACACGGTGTTGGGCTTGTGGTGCGACATCTCGTACGCTTCCATGTCCTCGAGGGACTTTTTAGGTAGGGTGTAGATAGGGCTTCAGGTATGAGGTGAGGTGAGGTGAGGCGTTTGTGTGTGTGTGTGTGTGCGTGTGTGGTTGGTAGTCCAGGTATTGCCGGTGCATGCGGACGGCCTCACGTAATGTTCGGCTGGTTGGTTGGCACGTTGGTTGCGTGGGTGCGTGGGCGTGAGATGTGGGTTCGATTCGAGGTCGAGACACGGGGTGGGGATTAGGCGTGGCTGTTGGTGCGGGCGAGTAGCCGCGGCGCTGCCGCGACCCGTGCTGGGAGACGGCCCTTATCCTCCTCCCATGCAGGACGCCATGCGGCACCGATCTCGACGAGTTGATCGACGAGCGGAGGAGCTGGCGCCCGTCAATGCATGCTGGACATTGGTCAAGATGGCTGCTCGTGGGGGCAAGCTACCATCAGGGCTTCAGCGGTGGTGACCGCCGAGGCAACAACAGAGTTTATCCGCTTCACCATCGCAGCGTTTGTCACCGCGCTCACCCTCGGGGGCACTCGTCTGCCGGTGACTGGCGTCGGCATTGGTCTTCAGGCAGCCTGCCATGACGACTCTGTTTGCCCAGGCCCCCCTGGAGGGTGGGACCTGGCCATGCATGACGCATGGGGCGCAGGCAGAGCCCCATGCATGGAGTTGGACAACCATGCACCATGCCAGGCGGGGACTTTTCTGCTTCAGCGCCGCCAGTCGGCACAGCCGGCGTGGTTGGCCTCAAAGGCCAGGAGGAGGACGGTCCTTTCCTATACGCTCCTTGCCAGACATGTCCCTCAGGGACTTGTTTGGGTCTAAACTAGCCGGCGGGAGCGGTAGTCTAGACGGCAGGTAACCGGCTGGTGGCTATCGTCCTTCACAGGGCGGTGGCACTAGGACTAGTGTTGTCTTAGCTGGAATGCCATGTAACTGTAACTGTAACTGTTGGTGCGGGCGGGACTCAGGGTTGAGATGCGGTGCGCCTCCACCTCCTCGAGGGGTTAGTAAGGAGGTCTC
>VFSX01000267.1:135000-155000 GCA_016618255.1 Chlamydomonas sp. UWO 241 | reverse complement strand
TGGACGGACGGCGTGGACGTAGGGATGGATGGTGTGTGCGCCCGGCTCGTCAGCTGGAACTAGTGTTTTTCTTTTCAGGATTTTGCTTTGACCTCGTTGACCGTTGACCTCCCGCTGACCATTTGTGCTCATACACACGTAATTTGAAAGCTCATGACAAGCTCTATCTGGCGGGCTCGTCAGACTTACAATTTACTGAATGGGTTGAGCTGTGTTCAAGGTCAAAGTACAGCCGGAATACAGCCAAATGGCTGTGGACAGCCGAAAAGGAAACCACTGGCTGGCACCCAAAACCGGACCATGGTCACCCTGAACCCGCTCGCGTCCCACATCTTGATGAAGCCATCTTGATGAAGCCATCTTGAAGGGTTGGAAGTGTCCATGTTGGTGTCCAAGAGTGTCGGTCAGACATTCCTCCCTCCCCCCCACTGACCTTGCTTAGGTATACCGCTCGGAGCGGAATCTGAGCGTTTTATTTTAAATTATTTTGTAGGCTATTCCGCTTTTCCGCGGGTCTCTCTGCACCCACTGACCTTTGTCGCCCTGAACCCAATCGCATCCCACATCTTGATGTAGCCAGCTTCAAGAGGTAAACGTGTCCATGTTGGTGTCGGTCAGACCCCCCCCCCCCCCTGACCTTTGTCACCCCGAACCCACTCGCATCCCACATCTTGATGTCGCCAGCTTCAAGAGGTAAAAGTGTCCATGTTGATGTTGGTCAGACATCCCCCCCCCCAATGACTTTTGTCGCCCTGAACCTGCTCGCATCCCACATCTTGATTTTGCCAGCTTTAAGCCTGCTTTAAGCGTCCCATGTTTTGTTTTGTTTAGTGCTTCAAGTGTCCATGTTTTGTTTTGTTAAGTGCCCATGTTTTGTTTTGTTAAGTGCCCATGTTTTGTTTTGGTAAGTGCTTCAAGTGTCCATGTTGGTGTCCGCGCGTGTCGGACCCCCCCACTGACCGTGATCACCCTGAACCCGCTTGCGTCCCACATCTGGATGAAGCCAGCTCAAAGGGTTGAAAGTGTCCATGGTGGTGTCCACGCGCGTGTTGGTCAGAAATCCCTCCTCCTCACTGACCTTTGTCACCCTGAACCCGCTCGCGTCCCACATCTGGATGAAGCCAGCTTCAAGGGGTAAAAGTGTCCATGTTGGTGTTGGTGTCAGACATCCTCCCCCCCCCACTGACCTTCGTCACCCTGAACCCACTCGCATCCTACATCTGGATGAAGCCAGCTCTGAGGGTTGAAAGTGTTCATGTTGGTGTCCAAGCGTGTGTCGGTCAGACATTCCTCCCCCCCCCCCCCCCTTGACCTTTGTCACCCTGAACCCACTCGCACCCCACATCTTGATTTTGCAACAATAAGCTTTTAGCGTCCATGTTTTGTTTTGATAAGTGCTTCAAGTGCCCATGTTGGTGTCCGCACGTGTCGGACCCCCCACTGACCTTTGTCACCCTGACCCCGCTCGCGTCCCACATCTTGATGTAGCCAGCTTCACGAGCTAAAAGTCTAAGAGTGTCTAAGAGTGTCGGTCAGATATTCCTCCCCCCTACTGACCTTCGTCACCCTGAACCCGCTCGCGTCCCACATCTTTATGAAGCAGACCGTTTTGGGGGCGGGTTCCGGGGTTAAATGGGCCGAGTCAGGGGTGAGCCGCGGAGCTACAAAGAATCCCACCCACCCACCAGTCATTTTTCCGGCAATTTGTGGCCAAGCTGGCGATTTGCGGCGAAAATAAATGACGAAACTCGAGGTGCGGAGCTGCAGTGGGCCCGTCACGCAAGTTCTGAACAGCTCGAAAATGGCTGTGTATCAAAACATAAAGTAAAGTAACCGCTGGCCACTGACTGGCCACTGACCTTTGTCACCCTGAACCCGCTCGCGTCCCACATCTTTATGAAGCCAGCGGAGTCGGCCGTCGCGACCAACTGGTTGGTGCTGTCGACGGCCAGGCCGATCACGGTCTCACCGAGCTTGTGGCCTGGTTGGGGGTGAGTTGGAGGTTGGTTGGAGGTTGATTTGGACGTTAGTACGAGGTGAGTTTGGGGGTAAGTTGGCAGGTGTCTTGCTGACTGGTTGCAAGGGAGTTGGGAGTTAGTTGGGGTTTGGGGGAGGAGGAGGTTTGGGGGAGGAGGAGGAAGAGGCTGGTTGGTGCTGTCAACGGGCAGGCCGATCACGGTCTCGCCAAGCTTGTGGCCTGGTTGGGGTTAGGGGGTTAGTTCAGGGTTGAGGGTTCATTGGAGGCTAGTTGGAGGTTAAGGATGAAGGTTGAGAGATGGGGTTTGGGGGAGGAGGTGTCGCGACCAGCTGGTTGGTGCCGTCGACGGCCAGGCCGATCACGGTCTCGCCGAGCTTGTGGCCTGGTTGGGGTTGAGTTGGACGTTCGTTGAAAGTTGGAAGTTGGTTGGAAGTTTTGTTGGACGTTAGTTTGAGGTTAGCTGGGGATTGGGTGGGAGGAGCAGTTGCAAACCAGCTGGTTGGTGCTGTAGACGGCCAGGCCGATGACGGTCCCGAGTGCTCTTGATTCAGCCACTGCACGTGCCCCCCCTGAAAATGTTCCCAGCAGCTGCCCAGCACCTTCCCAGCAGCTGCCCCCCACCTGTGAAGAGCTCGAGCAGCAGCGTCCCCCCGTGCACCTCCCACACGCGCAGGTAGCGGTCGGCGTACACCGAAAGCAGCACGCTCTTGAGGGCGGGGCCTGTGCATACACACACACAGATGCGCGCATGTGTGTATGTGTGTGTGCATGTGTGTGTGTTTGTGTGTGTGTGTGCGTGCATGTGTGTGTGAGTGTGTGTGTGTGTGTGCCATCGTGAGGCGTACACCGAAAGCAGCACGCTCTTGAGGGCGGGGCCTGTGCAAACACGTGTGTGTGCGGTGTGGCGTGTGTGTGTGTGCCATTGTGAGGCACACACCAAAAGCAGCACGCTCTTGAGGGCAGGGCCTGTGCAAACACGTGTGTGTGCAGTGGTGTGTGTGTGTGTGTGTGTGTGTGCCATTGTGAGGCACATACCGAAAGCAGCACGCTCTTGAGGGCGGGACCTGTTTGCACACACGCACGTGTGTGTGTGTGTGTGTGTTGTGTGTGTGCATGCGTGTGTGTTTGCATGTGTGTTCATGTGTGTGTGTGCGTGTGTGTGCCATCGTGAGGCCTACACCAAAAGCAGCACGCACTCGAGGGCGGGGCCTGTTTGCACGCACGCACACATGCGCCCGCTACACGTCCGCCCTCAGGGCATCTGCATCGGCCACGGCCACTTACATCGGCTGCGGCGACGGCTTCGGCCTACGGACTGCAGCTACGGCACGAATCGCGGGGCACTTCAGTGACCTGCATGGAGGGTCTCCATGCAGGGCGAATCTTACTTGCATGAGACATGACGACGGAGGTCCACTGGCAGCAAGAGCCCTCGCAGCGCAAGCGTCATGCATGGAGGCTGGCGGCATGTCGGGCGTGCGCCACATGATGAACGGAGGAGGAGGAGAGTGGCCAGGCTGGCTGCCCGAACTGAGACGCATGGCGCGACCAGATGTGTTCTAGAGCTAGTGGGATGGACACAGTCAATGTGTATCCACTGAGTGGACTAGTGCGGGTGAAAGTATCTGCCTGAATCAGGGATTGAGTGCGCAAGCACAAGTCTAATACGCCATTAAAGGCGTCCAACAAGACTGTAAAATCGACCATGCGCACATGTGTGTGTGTGTGTGTGTGTGTGTGCCATCGTGAGGCGTACACCGAAAGCAGCACGCACTCGAGGGCGGGGCCTGTTTGCACGCACGCACACATGCGCACATGTGTGTGTGTGTGTGTGTGTGCCATCGTGAGGCGTACACCGAAAGCAGCACGCACTCGAGGGCGGGGCCTGTTTGCACGCACGCGGTGCACCCAGGTGAGGGACTGCCGGGCGCGGCATGTGGTCGAGTTTACAGCCCGCCGGACGCCTTTGGAGGCGTACTAGACAAGTCTAATTGTAAGGCGTCCTGCGTCGCGGCCCGTTCAGTGGTGTGTCGATCCCCCCCCCCACCCCACCCAACACACACCCACACACAGCACACGCCCACAAACGCCCACACACACATACAAACGCACACACACACACACACACACCCTGACACACACACAACACACATACGCACACACACACCCTGACTTACACACACACCCTGGCGCACACACACACCCTGGCTCACACACATACATCACACACACCCTGACACACAAGTGTGTGCTTGCGCACCCTGCTAGTAGGGAAGAGGCCGGCAACTGTCAGAATCAGAGCCCTGCTCGCCATCTGCCATCACGATTGCTGCGTGTGTGCCACGCGGAGTTCCGTCGCGAGAGCCGGTGCTCAAGTAGACTGGCAAGAGCCGCGTGATCTCCTACCCCCTGGTATTCCCTGGAAGCAGTTGGGATTTATCCTGGAGGCGTCCACGGGGGGGAGGCAGAAAAAAAGAAAATACAGGCACGCTGAATATCAATCTCCTTGATGTGTACGTTCCAAACCAAGCAGAATTTTTGAATTCGGTCACCTGGAGGCCGAGATATGAGGGCTCAAAGTGGGAGGGGGGGTGGCGGGGGGGAGAGGGCGCAAAAAGATAAATACGGGGGTCCAGAACTTTCTTTCCAGCGGGCCGTTTTTGACGGGAAGGCCACCATTGGAACCGCCTTGATGAGAGGAGTACGAATTCACTCACAGAAAGGAGCCTGGATGAATAGGGTGGGGGTGCACCCCCCCTCCAACGCCCCAACTCTCCCGCGTGCTCCCTACGGTGCACGAAGTGCCCACCTAGGGATTTGAGCAACCTTCATAGATTGAGATGGGAACAATGCCATCTGAATTGTCTTGGAGAGCACAGCAAAACACCTCAGCAGATTCAATCCTGAATCTGCCTGGAAAGTGTGAACTGGAGGCTCCACACTCCTTGGCGGCGGCCATCGAAGCCATGGTATGGCTGCATTTGGAGAGTTATTTTGGCTATCCTAAACTTAGACATTGCGATGGACAGCCCTTTCTGTAAGGAAGCCATGCGCCTTGGTCCCGGCTCTATGCATGGTGTATTCAGCGAGTTGGGGGGGGGGGGTCAGACCCCCCCCCAAAATATGTACCGTGCCTGCAGGAAATAAGTTTCTTGCCCCCCCCCCCCCCCCCGTGGAGGCGTCGCATAATCCGTTTTGCTCTGGGACTACGCGCCGGCAGGCAGCCGCCTGGTGGCTACCGCCACTTACAAGTGATTGTTAGGGCCAGAGCGGGACTTGGGTCTAGGCTGTGCAACTCGGACTAGCGGCGGTCTTTGCTGGAAAGCCGATGTAAGTGTCACTGCAGTCGGTGCTGGCGGCTGCACGCACGCACGCGCTCCACCCTGCACGCCACCGCCCACTCGCCACCCTCACCCCCAAGACCACGCCAACGCCCTCGCACGGCCCACACCAAAAATTCAGGAAAGCGATTGCCTCGCACGCGCGCTCGCTTGGCGCGATCCCCGCGCGCCGCGGGACCATAGCGCGCCGCGGCGCACCGCTGTCCAGGCCGGTTCGAAATACACACACACACACACACACTCCAAAGCACACACACACACACACACCCAAACACACACCTAAACACACACATACACGATCCATGCCCACCATTGAGGAAAGCAATTGCCTCGCACGCGCGCTCGCTCGGCGCGATCCCCGCCCGCCGCGGGACCACCGCACGCCCCCTCCCTCGCCATGACTTGCACCTACAATAAATGCCTGGCCCACTCACCGTTCAAGAACGTCACCGCCTCGCACGCGCGCTCGCTCGGCGCCATCCCCGCGCGCCGCGGGAACATCGCGCGCCGCGGCGCACCGCTGTCGAGGTTCCACGCCCAGATCTGCGGGCGGGCATGCATGCTGCTGAGTGAGCACACGATGCGGTCTCTCTCTCTCTCTCTCATTCTCTCTCTCCTTTCCTCTTTGCCCTCTCTCCCTCTCCCCTTCTCTCCCCCTCTCTCTTCCTCTCCCTCTCTCTCCCCTTCCTTTTCCTCTGACAAGGTTTCACGCCCAGATCGTTACATGTACGCGTCCAGAAGAATCCGAGGCGTGAGGAAAGGCCGAGAGTAGAGGTCTTGGAAGGCACTACCAGGAGAGCCCCAGTGGTCCCTGGGGAGGATGTTAGCAATTAGTTTTTTTGCCGGCTCCATCAACTTTGACCGCTCATACCAGGCACAATACACAGCGGGTATTCATGTAACGCATGCCGTTGGGCTGCTCTCGGCAAGAGCTTTCCAACGCACCGCTCCACGCCCTCTCCCACCAAGTGTGAGGTGGTTTTCTGGGAAATGGGAAATCCGGCTCGGAGCGGTATACGGCTCGCAGAGGAATCACTGGAGAGCCCACCAGGCTGCGCAAGTGCCAGCCCACCTGGGGGAAGCGTGGGTGCGCATGTTGTTGAGCGGGCGCACAAGGCAACCCCCTCTCTCCCCCTCCCTCTCCTCTGCCTCTCCTCTTCTCTCCCGCTCCTCTCCTCTTCTCTCTCTCCCCCCACTGTCCCGTCTCTCGTCCCCTCCCTCTCTCTCCCCCTCTCTTTTCCTCTCCCTCAACTACCTTTTCTCTCATGTGCGCAGGTGCGGAAAGCCTCCGGGAACCAAACGAATTGAAACCGCAAGTCAGGCGAGCAGGGGGGGGGCGTACATGACACGCACAGGACGTGCATAGCACAGCGCATGCACAGCGCACGCACAGCGCATGCACAGCGCATGCACAGCGCACGCACAGCGCATGCACAGCGCATGCACAGCACATGCACAGCACACGCACAGCACATGCGTAGGACATGCAGAGCACAGCACATGCACCGCACATGCACCGCACATGCACCGCACATGCACCACACATGCACAGCACATGCACATGCACAGCACATGAACAGCACACGCACAGCGCACGCACAGCGCATGCACACCCACATCACATGCACAGCGCACGCACCTCCCCTCCGTAGCACGCGGTCACGAGCGTGGGGAAGCGGTCCATGAGGACCATGTCGAGGATGTCGCTCTGTTGTGGGGAGTCAGTAGGCATGACTGAGTTAGGGGTTCAGGTTGGTTAAGTGTGTGGCATGCGGTTGAGGACGAAATTTGGCTTGTGGGGATTCAGTAGGCATTGCGGTTTTGAGCCACCAATCCCCAAATCAGACCAAGTGAGCTTGCGCCCGGGGTGCATGCCTGGCACTCCAGGGGCGTGGGTCCTCCCTCCCCTTTTCCCTCCCCCCCTCCCTCCCTCCCCCCTCTCCTCCCTCTCTCCCTCCCTCCCTCCCCCCTCTCCCCCCTCCCTCCCTCCCTCCCTCCTTCCCTCCCTCCTCCCTCCCTCCCTCCCCCCAGCTCAGCCTAGCCCAGTCCCTCGGCCCCACCCCCACACAAAAGCCCACCTTGGACCCAGTGAGCCTCCGCCCAGGGTAAATGTCAGGCACTGCAGGGTCGTCGTCGTAAAACGTGACGTGGCGGTGCCATCCCAGCGACCAGATGGTGGCGCATGAGTGGCATGAGCCCTAGCTGTGAACCCCGGCCGTGCCCCCACAGGGAGGAGTCAGATCTGGAGGCCGAGTGCCCTGTCTAGGTCCAGCCCCGACCCACTAGCCCCCCACCACTAGTAGCCAGCCACCCGCCTGTAGTGCTCGGGCAATATGCCGAGCAGGGTCGAATACGCTGCCTGTTAGGTGCATCGCACACGACTGTAAAATCCATCATCATCATCATCATCATCATCAGCTGAACAGCCTGCCAAGGCCCCCTCCCCACCACAGCAATCACGACGGCAGACGGCAGCTAGGGGTCAAACTTTGACAGCTTCCGGGGTGCGCAAGCACAGGTCTAACACGCCAACAAAGGCGTCCGGGCCGACAGTAAATCGACCACAAATCCCACCTCGGACCCACTGAGCCTCCGCCCGGGATAGATATTCGACTCTGCCGGGTCGTCGTCGTAAAACGTGATCTGGCGGTCCCACCCAGCCACCAGGAAGTGTCGCATGAGCTGGCCGTGCACGGCGAGGAGCGAGGTCACCTCGTCGCTCGCCGCAGACTGCTGGCTGCTGCGCGGGTGGAGGCGCGCGAGGCACGAGCCGCTGCTGAAGTTCCACACCTGGAAGTGTGGGAGGTGCGTGTGTGTGTGTGTGTGTCAGAGAGAAGGGGGAAAGAGAAAGAGAGAGAAAGAAAGAGAGAGAGAGGGAGGGAGGGACGGAGGGAGAAAGAAAGGGAGAGAGGGAGAGATAGGGAGGGAAGGAGGGAGAGAGAGAGAGAAATATATAGAGAGGGAACGGGGGATGCAGACATATAGGCGACCTTGTTGCCTGCCGCTTACTGATGGCTGCTGCACGGGTGGAGGCGCACGAGGCACGAGCCGCTGCTGAAGTTCCAGACGTGGGGTAAAGTGTGTGTGTTGTGTGTGTGTGAGAGAGATAAACAGGGCGGGAGGGAAGGGGTGGGTGGGTTGGTGGGGGAGAGCAGGAAGGCGACTTGTGTGTGTGAGAGACAGAGAGAGAGAGAGAGAGAGAGACAGGGTGGGAGGGAAGGGGTGGGTGGGTTGGGGAGAGCAGGAAGGACTTGTGTATGTGAGAGACAGACAGACAGAAAGAGAGAGACAGAGAGAGAGAGAGAGAGAGAGAGAGAAACAGGGAAGTAGGGAAGGGGTGGCGGGTGGGGGAGAGCAAGAAGGTGACTTCTTCGGGAGGGGGGGAGGCAGCGCGGGGGCAGTGACTTGAAGTCCTCCCACACTTGCCACACTCCACACCTTGACCTCCCCGTTCTCAGACCCCGTCAGCAGCCGGCGTTGCGTCAGATCAAACGCCATTGCCGTGATCTTGGCCTCGCCGTGAGCCTCGTAGAATCGGAAGCGGAGCTTGCCGGTGGGCACGTGCCATACGGACACCTGGCATGCGTGTGTGTGTGTGTGTGCGTGTGTGTGTGCGTGCGTGCATGAGGCACACTGTGTAAGCATGTGTCTCTTCTTCTGAAACGATTGCCGGGGTGTGTGTGCTTTAGCGCAGGCGCAAGACCTGTGATCCAGGTCGCGGTGGGGAGTGCAACGCACCCCTCTCTCAAACTGTCACATCCTGACACATCCTGTAGTTTGTACCTCCACACCAGGGACCTGCATGGCCGCAAACGGCACCATGCAGGACACTTAATCTGTAAGCTATTACACGTCTGCAACTGTAACTGTATGACACGCCCACGGCTCTCAACTACAGCGAGTACTACATTGGTTTCGGCGCATGTGGCTAGACGCCACGAACTAGGAGCTCTGATATTGGTACCGCGAGTACTGCACTTTCCCTCTCTCAGCGTGTTCCTACCAGCGCACTCTTTGCTACCCACCCTACCCGCGAGGTCTGCGCTCACGGCCTTGTTGAACAGGGCATTGAATTGGACCTTGGCCACGGGCCTCTGGTGCCTAGCGCTAGTGCGTGGGTGTGTCAAACAGCTGCCTTGCACACCAATCCATAGACAAACTGCCCACCGTGCCCGCGTGGTCTGCGCTCACGGCCTCGTTGAATAGGGCGTTGAAGAGGACCTTGGCAACGGGCTTCTGGTGGGCAGAGTTCGTTGTGGTGGTGTCCTCGGCGGTCCAAACCTGCAGTTGTTGATTAAGATCGGCTGGTGGGCTTTTGGTACGCCTATGGTGGCAGAGTTATTTTTGTTGGTGTCCGCGGCGGTCAAAATCTGCGGTTGTTGATTGACATTGGCTGGTTAGCTTAGAATCCCACCAGAACCGGTGGGATCATGGCTACCTTCTGGTGGCCAGAGTTTGTGGTGGTGGTGTCCTCGGTGCTCCAAACCTGCGGTTGGTAAGTAAGATGGGCTGGTTGGATTTAGCTCGTTCTTGTGGATTCTGCTTGGCAGGTTATTAAGATTGGCTGGTCAGCTTCTGGTGGCCAGCGCTTGTCTTTTTGGTGTCTTCGGCAGTCCAGATCTGCATAGCACAGTAATGGCAGCATGCATGCGTGGCTGCTTCATTAAGAGTGGCAGGGTGGCTTCTGGCTATCTTCTGGTGGCCAGAGCTCGTGGTGGTGGTGTCCTGGGCGCGCCAAATCTGAGGTTGGTTATTAAGATTGGCCGGTTGGCTTCTGGCTACCTTCTGGTGTCTGGCTAGCTTCTGGCTAGCTTCTGGTGTCTGGCTAGCTTCTGGTGTCAAGAGCACGTGGTGGTGGTGGTGTCTTCGGCGTGCCAAATCTTCGAGTGGGTATACAAGATTGGCCGGTTGGCTACTGGCTAGCTTCTGATGTCTGGCTAGCTTCTGGCTAGCTTCTGGCTAGCTTCTGGTGTCAACAGCACGTGGTGGTGGTGGTGTCCTCGGCGCGCCAAATCTGCGAGTGGGTATACAAGATTGGCCGGTTGGCTACTGGCTAGCTTCTGGTGGCCTGCGCTCCTGGTGATGGATGGCGTCCTCGGCGCGCAAAATCTTGCGCGCGGCGCAACATGCATGCGCCGTTGGTTGTTAGGATTTAATGGTTAATGCAGAAGGTTAGTGCAGAAGCTACCCGAGTCGCCCCCAATGCCCCCCCCCCCACACCTCCTCACCACCACCACACCACCACCACCGCCACCGCCACACTCCTTTTCTGCCCCCCCCCCCCCCTGGTACAATCGCCACAATCGACCAACATTTGGAGCTTGGTAGAATCACCACAATCTCCTATATATGCTCCTTGCCAGACAAGTCTCTCAGAGACCGCTGTTTGGGGTAGTCTAGCCGGCCGGGAGCGATAGTCTGGGAGCCGGCGGCACTGTAGTGCACCTAAGTGTGCTGGAGTATCGGCGGGTGATCTCTAGTAGAAGAGTAGCCTGCTTAGCTGGAAACCCCGTGCTACTTGTTACTTGTTACAATCACCACAATCAACCGACCTTTGGAGCTAGGTTTGCGGTTATCAGCCGCTTGCGCTTGCAGTCAAACGCCATGGTCAAGAGCGTATCATCTTTCTTGTACGTCTCGCGGTCCTGTGGGGGCAGTACAATTTTCAGTGCAACGTGTATGACAGTACAACATGCGGTACAGTCAGCGGTACAGTCAGCAGTACAGTGTGTATGGCATCGAACGCCATGGTCAGGAGCGTGTCTTCGCTCTTGTACGTCTCGCGGTCCTGTGGGGGCAGTACAATGTGCAGTGCAACATGCGGTACAGTCAGCGGTACAGTCAGCAGTACAGTGTGCAGTGGCATCAAACGCCATGGTCAGGAGCGTGTCCTCGCTCTTGTACGTCTTGCGGTCCTGTGGGGGCAGTACAATTGCTGTCAATTGCCCCCCCCCCCACCCCTCCCCCATACAAGCGCACACTCGCCTGTGTGAAAACACTGCACTTGTGGTTTGGGATAACCCAGATATTGTATTGTGTTGACTTGGATTGTTTGTTTGTTTGTTTGTTTGTTTGTTTGTCTGTCCGTCTGTCTGTCTGTCTGTCTGTCTGTCTGTTTGTCTGTCTGTCTGTCTGTCTGTCTGTCTGTCTGTCTGTCTGTCTGTCTGTCTGTCTGTCTGTCTGTCTGTCTGTTTGTTTGTTTGTTTGTTTGCGTTGGTTCCACACACACACACACACACACACACACACACACACACACACACAAACACTCGCCTGCACTGTCTGCAGGCACTTGTGGTTTCGGATGTCCCAAATCTTGACGACCTTGTCGCTCGTCAGCGAGATGATCTGGTTGTCCCGGTCAGACACAATCACCTGCGCACGCGTGGGTTGTCCCGGTCAGCAGTGCTTTCGTTTTTGGCTGCACACAGCAGGACACAGCCGTTCAGAAACAATCAGGCAGCGAGATTATCTGGTTGTCCCGGTCAGACACAACCACGTGCGTGTGCACACGTGTGGGTTGTCCCGGGCAGACAACACAACCACCATCCAGTCAGACAAGGACAGTCAGCGAGACAATCGTAAAATGAGCCAATCGTATCAGGCCTTACTTATCTCGACATAAGTCCTTGGAAACTCCAGGAGTAAGGACCCATCAGGCCTTATATACAAATTCCAGGACATACATTTATTAATTGCGCCCGAATTCTGCGCCGGGCCTCCAGCAATTAATTAGGCGCAAAGGCTAAGGGCGATTACGGTAAGGACATATATCTCGAAAAAGAACTTCAGGAGTAAGGACTCACAAGACTGAATCCTGAATACAGTCGTAGAGAAGGCGGGTTGAAAGAGCAAAGCCACTGGCCTGCATCACCGGTGCCGTGTGGTCCTCGGTCATGGGCTCGCACCCTGTTGGCATCCTATCAGTAACAGTAACATCTGCTTTCCAGCAAAGACTACCTTCTAGTCCTAGCACTACCGCGCAGACCCAAGTCCAGTTCTAGCCCTAACAATCACTTGTGAGGGGCGGTAGCCACAAGCGGGCTGCTGCAAACGTGTAGTCCCAGAGCAAAAAGGAGAGCTACTGCGGCATCCTATCAGCCCTAGCTTACTTGGACAAACTCATAATGCTATGTAGGATCTGTGCAGCTGTATGAAAGTGGTATGAAAGCCAGGGGGGGGCAGAATAATATTTTTCAAACCCCATCCTCCATTTTTTCTAAAAAGTCCCCAAGTACACCCTGGCCTTATCTGTTGGAGCTAGAACTTGGTGGGTAGCTTCGCCGCATCATCCTCTTGCTATGGTTTCAGTGGGTGACTGTACAACTCAATCCTACTCCTGAAACTGGCATCAGGAGGCGGCCACGCGCCCCGGTACAGCCCCACACTCCCAGGCCCCTTCCATGCCCTCCCAACTAATGAAACACACAAACGACCATGTATTTGGCATCTGTGTTGTCAGACGAATCCAGCGCGCCAACTTGCAGACCAATCGGAGGTCTGCAGAGCATCCTGCCCCCCAGGAAGTGTGAACCAGTGGTCCACACCAACTGCCCGGTGTGGGACCGCCTCGCACCCCCATACCCCTGCAATACATACTGTGGTCTGTGTGAGATCTGAGGTTGGATTCGGACTTCTCTTCATGAGGGGAATCCAACGTGCCCACTCCCATGTCGAACGAAGGTCAGATCCAAAAGTTACATAATTTTCTAAAAACATACCCTGGGGGGGGGGGACCCCCCCCCGCGGCCCGTTTTGTAAGGTGTGGGTATGGATGTAACTCTAAGAGGGGAAGGGCATGGCGCCGGTCCGGTGTCAAACGGAGAAGTTTTTGAGGATGGGGTCAGAAATCAGGCTACCTGCCCCCCCCGTGATGAAAGCCTTTCTTTATGACTAAGCTAGTTTGCTTTGGCGGAGCGATCGACCTTCAGCACCTGTGCCGTGTGGTCCTCGAAGATCGCTTAACAACTACTGAAGGAGTCGTTACTCAATCGTATCTGAAGGCACCTAAGCGGAGCCACTAAGTGACTGACGCGCATCACCAGTGCCGTGTGGTCCTGTCCCCTACTAGGCTAAGGGCACCTCCACCTGAAAGGGCAGATTGTAAAGCAATGAGATGCTCCATCCTTAGCAATCCCTAGAAAACATGGGGGATTTCAGACCCCTTCCCCTGCCCTTCCCCCCTATAGAAGATCCCAGGGATCATATGGCCATCCTATGACCCTGCTTGCCATATAATCCCATCAGGCCGGGCTTGTGCCTTGTAATATTCCATTTTTTACTCGCTATGTTATGTAGGTTTGCACCAGCAGAGCCCCTGACCTTCATCCCCGGTGACATGTGGTCCTCGAGGATCGAGTGCTGAACCAGACATAATAAGGAGTCCTTATTAAAGTCGCACAGGGTCGATCGACGTTACAGAACCTTGGCAGAACCCTTTCTGGAGCTGATCAGAACCAGAGCCACAGCAGAGCCAGGACCAAGCTTTGAAAGCTTGGATCATCGACCAACCTGCATCACCGGTGCCGTGTGGTCCTCGAGGATCGCGAGCGGCTTCTGGCTGAACGGGTTCCAGAGGATGACCTGGTGTGAGAGGGGTGTGGGGTGTGGGGAGGTCGATTGTGCAGGCCAGTGGATGCCTTTGATGGTGTATGGGTACGAGGGTGTGGGGTGTGGGGTTTATGGGTACAAGGGTGTGGGTTGTGGGGTGAGGGTGTGGTCAGGGGATGGTGTGTGGAATGTGGGGTGTGCGGTGTGACGCACACGTGACCTGGTGTGTGGGGGGGTGAGGGTGTGGATGGTGTCGGGCCTTGCTAGGATGGTCATGGGTCTTGAATGGGTGGGAAGGCACATGAGCCGAGGGATGTGGGGTTGGGGTCAGTGGTTTGTCGGAGCGGCGGTATGGCGGCTGTTTGGCGGCGGTTAAGAATGGTCGGCCGAATGCGTGAGGGTGTGGATGGTGTGGGGCGTTGTTAGGACGATGACGGGCAAGCCCATCGCAAGAGCGGAAAGACACGGAAGCTGAGCACGTCAAACTGGGTTTACGGCTGATTCGGGTTTGGGGTTTAGGGTTCAGGGTGCGTGGGCCTAGGTTTGACGCATACATATGGTCACTGAGATTTTGTTGCTACTCTTTCGTAGACTTCTGAACAACACCTCTTCAAAGTTCAAAGTTTGCCAGTGATTGCACCACCCAAACCCACATCCTTCGTCCGAACGCGTGCACATTTGGTGGGGGTGTGGGGACTGTGGGTTTGACGATTTAACTTCTCTCTGTGTGCGCACCTTTCTGTCCTGGCCACCGCTGCACACAAACTTGTACAGCTTCGACCACGTGACTGAGGTGACGCCCTGTGTTGCGGTGGTGGTGTGTGAGGGGGCAAGGGGAGGGAGGGCAGAAATGGTGGGGTGTGTGGGCGTGTGGGGGTGTGGGGGTGTGGGGGTGTGTGTGGGGGGGGGCAGCAGGCAGCGCAGCGCAGCACTGCACTGCACAGCACAGCGCACCACTCGTGCCCCCCCACACGTGTGGCCCTCCACACCTTGGTGTGCCCCTCGAGCAGCTTCAGCTACACAGCACAGCACAGCAGCACAGTGCAGCACAGCACAGGACAGCACAGCGCAGCACACCCTTGTAGGAACACATTAGTTTGCCCCTCAAACACATCACATCATATCACATCACATCACAGCAACATCACATCACAGCACATCACATCGCCGCAAAGCACAGCACATCATGGCCCAGAAAATCACAGCACAGCACGAGTGTGGACATCCGCACCTTCGTGTACCCCTCGAGCAGCTTCAGCGGCACAGTGCAGCACAGCACAAGCACACCACAACACTTGTAGGAGCACCAGAGTGTGCCTCTCAAGCACAGCACAGCACAGCAAACAGCACAGCACAGCATGAGTGTGGACATTCGCACCTTCGTGTGCCCCTCGAGCAGCTTCAGCTACACAGCGCAGGACAGCAGCACAGTGCAGCACACTGCAGCACAGCACAAACTTGTAGGAGCATCTGAGTGTGCCCCTCAAGCACAGCACTGCACAGCACAGCAAATAACAGCGCAGCACAGTGCAGCACAGCGCAGCACAGCGCAGCGCAGCACAGCGCAGCACAGCGCAGCACAGCGCAGCACAGCGCAGCACAGAACAGCACAAGTGTAGACCTTCACACCTTGGTGTGCCCCTCAAGCAGCTTCAGCTACACAGCGCAGCACAGCAGCACGGTGCAGCACACTACAGCACAGCGTAGCACAGCACAGCACGTGTAGGAGCACCAGAGTGTGCCCTCAAGAGCATCACAGCACAGCACAGCACAGCACGAGTGCGGACATCCACACCACTTGTAGGAACACCTTCGAGCAGCTTCAGCTACACAGCGCGGCACAGCAGCACAGTGCAGCACACTACAGCACAGCGCAGCACAGCACAACACATGTAGGAGCACCAGAGTGTGCCCCTCAAGCACAGCACAGCACAGCACTCTATTTGTGGTTTGTGGTGTGGTCCTCCACACTTGTGGCCCCCCACACCTTCGTGTGCCCCTCGAGCAGCTTCAGCGGCACGCGCTCCTCGACGTCGGTCATCGAGATCGTCTTGTCGAGGCTGCCCGCGACGATGCAGTTCATCTGTGTGTGTGTGTGTGTGTGTGTGTATGTGTGTGTGCGTGTGTTTGCGTGTGTGTGTGCGTGTGTGTGTGTGTGTATGTGCGTGTGTGTTGGTGGGGGGGTGCAAGCGGCATGCGCTCCTCGACATCAGTCATTGAGATCGCCTCGTCGAGGCTGCCGGCGATGATGCAGTTCATCTGTGTGTGCGTGTGCGTGTGCGTGTGCGTGTGTGTGCATGTGTGTACTTGCGCGTGTGCTTGTGTGTGTGTGTGTGTGTGTGTGCGTGTGTGTTGGTGGTGGGGTGCAAGCGGCATGCGCTCCTCGACATCAGTCATCGAGATCGCCTTGTCGAGGCTGCCCGCGAAGATGCAGTTCATCTGTGTGTGCGTGTGCGTGTGCGTGTGTGTGTGCATGTGTGTACTTGCGCGTGTGCTTGTGTGTGTGTGTGTGTGTGCGCGTGTGTGCATGTGTGTTGGTGGTGGGGTTCAAGCGGCACGCGCTCCTCGACGTCAGTCATCGAGATCGTCTTGTCGAGGCTGCCAGCGACAATGCAGTTCATCTGTGCGTGCGTGTGTGTGCGTGCGTGTGTGCGTGTGTGCTTGCATGTGCATGCATGTGCTGCGTGTGCGTCGCGGTGGTGCAGGTGCGACCCCATCTGTATCTGAATAGACTGTGAATTCCACCACAGAACCCATCATGTATCACCATCACTGCCGTCAGCGTCACCGTCGTCATCATTGTGGCCCACCTCTTCTACGTACGCCACGTCTACGTACGCCACAGTGGTGCAGGTGCAACCCCCATTTCTATTTGAATGGGCTGTGAAACAAATGTCCACATCTTCACCATCCTCGCCAGGGCCCACCTCTTCTGCGTTCGCCACGCTCGACACCCAGTCGCGGTGGTGCAGGTGCAACCCCAGTTTCATTTGAACAGACGTTTGAATCTACCATGTCATCCACCATCTAGCATCTACCATAGTCACCGCCGCCACCATCGTGGCTTGCGCACCTCCTCTACGCACGCCCCGCTCGACAACCCTATAGGAGGCAATTCCATATGTATTTGAACAAACTGTGAAATTCACTTGGGTGTGTTTACACACCGCTAGCATTTTGTAAAAAAGGATAGCGGGGGAAAAAACCAGCTGGGGCTATCCGTTGTGGGCCCGCTATATACCGCGGGGCGCTATCCGTTTGTCACGCCATGTCCACGCGCGTTGGGCAGCCATTGTCACCATCATGGCCCACCTCTTCTACGTATGCCACGCTCGACACCCAGTCACGGTGGTGCAGGTGCTTCCACTTGAGCGCTGAGATGTAGCGGTCATTGGACGACTTGTCCTCCTGTGTTTCAACACATGCGCGCGGGGGGGGGGGGGGGGGGGAAGGGGAGGGGAGTTTGAGTGTGTGGAGTTTGTGTGGCGTGTGTGTGTGTGGGCTCGATTAACGGAGGCGCGTTCTCGTCGCCGAGCCCTGGACCCAGCAATGCGGCGCTGCTGGTGACGAGGATCTCCGTGCCGCTGACTAGCGGGGTAAAATACGACTAGCCCGGCTCCTGCTAAACTGCCCCTCGGTGGAACACTACAGGAGCGGCTTGCCCGGCGCTGCCATGGCTTGGCGAGTAGCCGCGGCGCTGCCGCGGCCCGTGCTGGGAGACGGCCCTTATCCTCCCCCCATGCAGGACGCCATGCGGCACCGATCTCGACGAGTTGATCGACGAGCGGAGAAGCTGGCGCCCGTCAATGCATGCTGGACATTGGTCAAGATGGCTGCCCGTGGAGGCGGGCTACCATCACGGCTTCAGCGGTGGCGACCGCCGAGGCAACACAGAGTAAATCCGCTTCACCAATCGCAGCGTTCGTCACCGCGCTCATCCTCGGGGTCGCTCGTCTGCCGGTGACTGGCGTTGGAAGGTCTTCAGGCAGCCTCCATGACAACTCTGTCGTCCATGCACCCCTGGAGGGTGGGACCTGGCCATGCATGAGGCATGGGGCGCCGGCTGAGCCCCATGCAAACGAGAGCTGGACAGCCATGCACTGCCAGGCGGGGACCGTTCCAGTCAGCGCCAGTCGGCTCTGCCGGCTTGACTGGCCACAAGGCCACTACTGTGACCCTGAGGAAGGTCCTCTCCTATATGCTCCTTGCCAGACATGTCTCTCAGAGACCGCTGTTTGGGGTAGTCTAGCCGGCGGGAGCGGTAGTCTATCGGCCGGGAGCCGGCGGTACTCTAGTACTTAAGTGTGCTGGAGTATCGGCGGGTGTCTCTAGTAGAAGAGTAGCCTGCTTAGCTGGAAACCCCGTGTTACTGTTACTGTTACTGTGTGTGTGTGTGTGTGTGGAGTGCAGGTGCTTCCACTTGAGCGCTGAGATGTAGCGGTGACTGGATGAATCCTCCTGTGTTTCAACACATGCGGTGGGGAGGGGAGATGGAAGGGGGGAGGGAAGAGGAGAGTGTCGTGTGTGTGTGTGCTTGTGTGGAGTGCTGGTGCTTCCCATTCAGCGTGGAAGATAGGGGTGGTGTGTGTGTGTGGACCACTGGGTGATGGCCTGTCTTGCCCTCTCACTACGCACTGGCGGGTTACGCGTGACCTCGTACATTGCAATGTCGTCTGTGTGGAGCCCACACTGCGCACGCGCAACACACACATGCACACACACAGTACACAGCACACAGCACGCAGCACACACACACACGCAACACAACACGCACACACACACACACACGCACACACACAGCACACACACACGCAACACACACACGCATGCGCGCATGCAGCACAAAACACACACATGCACACACACTTACAAATACACACAAATATAAACACAACACGCACCAGTGGGTCGATCGTGACCTCGTACATTCGGACGTAGCCGCCGCCGTCCCCAAACGCGACGAGCTCGCAGTCGCGCAGGGGGGACACCCACGCGGCCATCGCCATTGGCGCATACTCGATTTCCTGTGAGGATGTAAGGCGATGATTCGTTTACAATCCACACAAGAGGGTCTGATGCTTCTGCTGCATAATCAATATCATTGTTACTGCGACAGGTCTTGTGACGGTTTTAGTTCGAGGTTTGAGGGGTGGGTGAGATGCAGTGACGGGGGAGGGAGAGAGGTTGTATGTGGGGGGGAGGATAGGGAGTTCCGCGCGAGGTTGGGGGGGTGACGGGGGGCCCAGCAACACCCACGTGCCCTCCCAGTCTCTGGAGAGCCTGGGGGGCCCAGAGAGACGGCCCAGTGACGGCCCAGAGATGGCCCAGAGAGACAGGATGGCGGGGGGGGGACACAGAGACAGCCACGCGCGCCCTCTCAGTCCCTGGGGAGACGGGGGGCCCAGAGAGACGGGCCAAGAGACGGCCCAGAGAGACGGGCCCAGAGACGGTCCCAGAGAGACGCCGGGGGGGGGGGGGGCACAGAGACAGCCACGCGCGCCCTCCCAGTCTCTGAGGAGTCCAACGGCCTGTGTGGAACCCATTGGCATGGCGCATCATTCCAATCAGCTGCCTGAAGGTTGCCTGTAGTAGGTGCATGACACACGACTGTTAAATCATCATCATCATCATCAGAGAGTGTTCCCCCCCCCCCTCCTTCCCCTCCCTTCCCCCACCTGGACCAAAACAAAGAGAGAGAGAGTGTGTGAGAGAGAGAGAGGGAGAGAGAGGTCATTACAGAGAACTCTGAACGGCAGACCTAGATAGGCTGTTTCTGGTCATCATTCAGGGGATTCGGTTTCAAGGTGGGTGGCCAACTGTGCGCAAGAGGGTGAGTGTTCGCATCAACACAAACACACACACTCACACACACACACACACATGTACACACACACTCACATGCATGCACACACATGCTCATGCTCACACAAACACACACACACACATCACACACACACACCACACACACACGCCCACACACACACGCACACATACACTTACATACACACCACACACACTAAACACACCACACACACCACACACACACACGCCCACACACCCACGCACACACACACACACATACACACCTGGATCTGGCCGCACAGTTCAAACGAGATCGGGTCATACACCTT
>VFSX01000267.1:115000-130000 GCA_016618255.1 Chlamydomonas sp. UWO 241 | reverse complement strand
CTCCTTTTTGCTCTGGGACTACATGTTGGCAGGCAGCCGGCTGGTGGCTACCGCCCCTCACAAGTAATTGTTAGGGCCAGAACTGGACTTGGGTCTAGGCGGTGGTACTAGGACTAGAGGTAGTCTTTGCTGGAAAGCCGATGTAACTGCAACAGCCAGCCATCCCAGTAAGGTTCTCGGGCACTGCGCGCCGAGCGCGGTCTCATGCGCCCTGACTGTAGCATCCATCACAACAATCCACAGTGCTCTCCAGCAGCATGTAGCTTCTGAACTCGTCCCAGCACGCCTGCCGCCCCCCCCCCCTCAACCACCCTGCACACACAACCACCTACCCAAATAGCTAAAACCAATTGACAAGTAGCCAGCCATCCCAGGAAGGGGACCGGGTGCTACGCGCATAGCAAATTATCATGCGCCCTGACTGTAGCATCCATCACAACAATCCACAGTGCTCTCCAGGAGCATGAGGCTCGTTCCAGCACACCTGCCCCCCCCCGCCCCCGCCTCCCTGTCCCCAGCCCACCACCCCCCACGTCCCAAAAGCGCAGACCATGGGGGACCAGCCCGTCCGTCCGTGAAGTCCGTGAAGTTCTACAGAGACGCGATGTTGGCTGGTTGATGAAAAAAATACTCTCCAGCAGCATGCAGCTTCTTAACTTGTCCCAGCACACCTCCCCGCCCCCCCCCCCCCTGTCTACCTGTCCCCAGCCAACAAACCTCCACCCCCAAAAGCACAGAACATGGGGGAAGAGGCTAAGCAACATCCAACAACCAACAACAACCAACAACCAACAACTAACAACCAACAACCAACAACAACAACCAACAACCAACAACCAACAACCAGCAACCAACAACTAACAACCAACCAACAACCACCAACCACCAACCACCAACTACCAAACACCAACTAACTAACAACCCACCGTGCTCTCCAGCAGCATGTAGCGGCTGGACTTGTCCCCAGCACACACACACACACACACACACACACACACACACACCTTCCCAGCCGACTACACGCCACCCCCATGTAACAGCAGCCACCTCCTCCCCCCCCCCCCCCGCCCCCCCCTTAACTAAATCACAACCACCAAACCCCCACCGTGCTCTCCAGCAGCATGTAGCTGCTGAACTCGTCCCAGCTGATTGTGCCGTCGCTGTTGGCATCGATGCGCGTGAACAGCTTGCTCAGCGCGTCCTCATCGTCCCCTTCTTCAGTCTGTGTGGGTGTGTGAGTGAGAGAGAGTGTGTGCATGTGTTTGCGTTTGTTTGTGTGTGTGTGTGGAAGCTTGCTCAGAGCATCCTCGTCATCCTTGTCCTCGGTCTGTGTGGGTGTGTGTGCGTGTGTGTATATGTGTGTGCATGTGTGTGTGTGTATTTCGCTGTTGGCATCGATGCCCGTGAACAGCTTGCTCAGAGCATCTTCGTCATCCCCGTCCTCGGTCTGTGTGTGTGTCGAGGGTGGGGGTGGGGAGTGCAAGTGCACGTGCATGTGTATTTGTATGTGTGTGCGCATGCACAGCTTGCTCAGCGCGTCTTCATCGTCCCCCTCCTCAGTCTGTGTGGGTGTGTGAGTGAGAGAGAGCGTGTGTGCATGTGTGTGTGTGTGTGTGCGTGTGTGTGAAAGCTTTGTGTGTGTGCGTGTATGTGAAAGCTTTCTCAGAGCATCCTCGCCATCCCCGTCCTCGGTCTATGTGTGTGTGTGGGGGGGGGTGCGTGTGTGTGTGTTAAGAGCTTGCTAAGCACTTCTTTGTTGTCCCTGTCCTCGGTCTGTGTGTGTATGTGTGTGTGAGAGAGAGAGAGAGAGAGAGAGGGAGAGAGAGAGAGCGTGTGTGGGGATGTGACGAACTCGCTCAGCGCGTCTTCATCCTCGTCATCCCCATCCTCGGTCTGTGTGTGGGCCTCTATGTGTGGGCGGGTGTGTGTATGTGTGCGTGTGTGTGTGCAGAGCTTCCTCCTCCCTAGTTTTTCCCGTCCTCGGTCTGTGTGCATGGGGGGGAGTGTGTGTGTGTGTGTGTGTGTGTGTGTGTGTGCTTCGTGTTTTGGATTTCAGGGTTTTAGGGCAGTTTAGGTCAGGGTTCACCCTTCACCTTGGGTTTCACCTTGGGTTTCGAGTGTTGGGATCCAACCCCAAGGCTCCACACAGTGATTTTGTTTTCAGGAATTTCAATTAATTTCATAATTTCATTAATTAATTAATTTAATTAAGTTCCTGGAGCCATTTGGCTGAAAATTCGGCTCCAGGGCTCCCAAATCCGGCTCCAAATGCCGAAGCAAAAACACTGGTTCCACACCAGTCGTTCTGCCCAGGATCTTGGACAAATGATGGTCCACCAGCATCGACCCGGCCTCACGGCTCACGACCCCAATCCCAACCCGCGCGAGGGCATTGTTTGCGGAGAACGATGCGTAGGAGTTCCGCCTTCCACATGTTGAGCGTAATCTCACCCCGCAGCGCCGGCCCAAATCTGCCAATCTCACACCGGAAGTGAACGTTTGTAGGACGCGGGGCTAACAGAAACACTGGTCCACACCTGCAGGATTCCAGCAAACGAATCGACAAAGTACTACTTTGAGCGTAATCTCACCCCGCAGCGCCGGCCTAGATCTGCCAATCCTCCCCTGGGAAATTAACTTTTGCGGGGTGCGGGGCTAACTTAAAGAAACACTGGTCCACACTGGATCCACACCTGCAGGATTCCAGTAAACGAATCGACAACCTCGCTGACGTCCAGACGGCCGCTGCCGGAGATGAACTTTTGCGGGGTGCGGGCAGGGTGCGGGGCCAGCGCGGGGCCAACTAAAAGATACACTGGTCCACACTGGATCCACACCTGCAGGATTCCAGCAAACGAATCGACAAACTCGCTGACGTCCAGACGGCCGCTGCCGGAGACGGACTTTTGCGGGGTGCGGTGCCAGTGCCGGGCTAACTAAAAGAAACACTGGTCCACACCCGCAGGATTCCAGCAAACGAATCGACAAACTACTTCTTTGAGCGTAATCTCACCCCGCAGCGCCTGCCCAGATCTGCGAATCTCACCCCGGAAGTGAACCTTTGCGGGGTGCGGGGCTTAAAAGAAACCCTGGTCCACACCTGCTGGATTCCAGCGAACGAATCGACAAACCCGCTGACGTCCAGTCGGCCGCTGCCGGAAATGGACGTTTGCGGGGTGCGGGCAGGGTGCTGGGCCAGCGCGGGGCTGACTGAAAGCAACACTGGTCCACACCTGCAGGATTCCAGCAAACGAATTGACAAACTACTACTTTGAGCGTAATCTCACCCCGCAGCGCCGGCCCAGATCTGCCAATCCCCCCCTGGAAAATGAACTTTTGCAGGGTGCGGGGCTACCTAAAAGAAACACTGGTCCACACTGGATCCACACCTGCAGGATTCCAGCAAACGAATCGACAAACTTGCTGACGTCCAGACGGCCGCTGCCGGAGATGAACGTTTGCGGGGTGCGGTGCCAGTGCGGGGCTGACTAAACGAAACACTGGATCCACACCTGCAGGATTCCAGCGAACGAATCGACAAACTCGCTGACATCCAGCTGGCCGCTGCCGTTGGTGTCAGCGTCCAGAAACGTCTTGTACACCTCCTGCAATGGGGGCGTGGGGGAGGGCGGCGGCCCGCGCATGGGCTGTTCAGGCGGGGCTGCAGCATAGAGCAAACGGACACACGTGCTTGCACCAGAGAGAGGCAACCAGAGAGAGTGAGGCAGACGGAGACAGAGAGACAGAGAGAGACGGAGATAGAGGCAGAGAGAGACGGAGAGAGATAAATAGAATCAGATGGAGAGGGAGAGAGAGAGAGAGGGGCGGGCAGGCAGGCAGAGAAAGAGAGACAGAGACTGAGAAAGAGATCAATAGAATCAGACAGCAAAAGAGACAGACAGACAGACAGACCTGGGGTAGTGGGGGAGGGCGGCGGCCAACGCATGGGCGTGCTCAGGCGGGGCAGCACCACAGAGCATACGGGCACACGTGCTTGCACCAGAGAGGGGCAACCAGAGAGAGAGGCCGACGGAGAAAGAGAGAGAGACGGAGAGAGATACTGAGAGAGACAGAGAGATAAATATAATCAGAGAGAGAGAGAGAGAGAGAGAGAGAGAGAGAGAGAGACACAAGAGAGAAGACAGACAGAGATACCGGGAGAGAGAGAGACACAAGGGAGAACCCCTCCGCACCTCCAGCGCCTGTTTGTTGAGGTCGTGCTTCATCTTCTCCGCCGCCGTCGCGTCCTGCCCGGGGCCCTTGGGCAGGCGGAAATGCTGCTGGTCAGTATCTGCGTCATCTGGTGCAGACTGCGTTCGAAACATCGTGCTGGCGCGCACGTGGTGGTGCTCGTCCCGGCTGTGGTCGGTGGCGCGCGACTGCGCAGAGTGCACGCACGCACGGGGTGGGTGCACGTGCACAAGGCGGGGTGGGCTGCCGGTGCCGTGATGCATGGTGTGCACGTGCTGGATGTGTGTTGTGCGGGGTGGTGCGGGGGGCACGGTTGACCACCACTTTGCCACTTTTGCCACGTTGTGGATTGCGGCGTCACGGTGCATGGCGGTGCATGGCGGTGCATGGCGGTCCCGTGCAATGTGTGTGCGCACTGCAGGGTCAATGGCCCCTCCCCACCCACCCACCCCGCGCGCTGCATGTGGAATGCGAGCACCCATGCGGCATGCATGGGTGTGCATGCCTCACGCACGTATCTCAAGCGTGCACAGCTTCCGTGAACGGTGAGCTGTGCGAGTGTGAACTAGGCTCCGCAGCGGCACGCTGTCAGGCGCCACGCATGGAGAGCGTTAAGTGCATGGCGCACATGGGCGTGGCACACGCGGCCCAAACAGCCACTGTCGAGATCACAGGTTTCTACGCAAAGCACCGCTTACAGACGCGTCCAAGGTGCAGATTTAGTGGGCTCGAAGCGCCTGTTGCTTGTAACTGAAAAGGTTGGACACGCTTTGTCACACACACGAGGGCCCCTGCGAGCAGGCCTGCGCTCCTCAACTGAAACTGCTGCTGTGAATCCCCAGACGAGTTGCATTCGTTCCACTTCCGACACGAGCCGCGACACTCCCCATTGCCCCCCCCCCCCCGATTGCGTGTCTATAAGACCTCACTGCAAAATGGGAGGCGGAAGTTCTAAACGCGGTGAGGACGTCACTCACCTGCAGGCACACATGCTTTGTGTGTGCCTCCACCTCTCCATCATGCACGCGAGCATGGGCATGCATGCATGCAATATATAATGGAGCACTGCTAGGCATCTAGAGGACGACCGCTAGCATGGACACAACTCATGAGCATGCCCGACTAAACCTGTGCCGTCCATGTCCGTGCAGTGGAGCCGGTTTCCCAGCCAGAGCCACAGCCAGAGCCAGAGCTAGAGCCAGAGACCCGCCACGTGGGGTTTGAACCCCTGGAACTTGCGCTTGAGCCATCAGGTGAGCTGTGTGCACGATGCGCGAGCAACACGCACACACACGCAGTCACACAAACACACACACACAGACACACACACAGACGCAAATTACTGTGCGCACACACGGGTGTCCCCGAGGGGGTGGTGTGGGTACCCCCCCTTGTATGCGTGCGTCCTGTTGGAGCGGAGCGCGCGTTCGTGCCCCCCTCCCCCCTGTTTACACACACACACACATACACACACACACACACACGCATGCACAAAATGGTCCCGAGCATACGATTTGTGCTTACACAAACATGGCCAGAGCAGCGCCTCCGTGCCCTGCCGCCGCGACCCCTTCAAAGGGTATTCAAAGGGTAACCCCTAGCCCTAATTTTTTGTTGAGCAGGCACACACACACACGCGCGCACGCGTAAGCGCATCGGCACCCAGCCGCAACCTGCCCCCGCCACACGCACGCACCCAGTGATTTCCTTTTCGGCTCTACACAGCCATTTGGCTGTATTCCGGCTGTACTTTGACCTTGAACACAGCAGAACCCATTCGGTGGATTGGTAGTCTGACGGGCCCGCCAGGCAGAGCCCGTCAAGAGCATTCAAATGACATATGTATGCGGACAAACGGTCAACGGCAGGGCAACGTTCAACGCGGTCAAAGCAAAATCCGGCTGTGGAAGAATTGATTTTACTGATGAAAATAAAATCACTGCACACCAGGGGTTTCCTTCCCGATCGGGAAACGAAAGAAAGTGTGCGCGAAGGTCGCGCTCCCGATGGTTTGAGGTAGCGTGCGTTCGGGAAACCCGACGTGCGGATGCGATTTTGCAGGGGGGGGAGGGGGAAGTGTGAAATCGTCGATTTTCGCACTTGTTCGAAGTGACTCGACGGGCTGCAGCCCGGAATCCCGACGAAACCGGGAAGCCCTCTTCGGGAAAAACGAAAGGGTGACTGACCACAAGGGAACCCCTGCTGCACGCGCCACATTACTTGTGCAGCGTCGGGCGAGCAGCTGGCGCGCACACACACACACACACACACACACACACACACACAGTGTGCCATTCACATACACACACACACGCACACACACACGCACGCGCGCGAGCGCATTGACACCCAGACGCAACCTGTCCCCACCGCCTGCACGCGCGGCGTGCCACATAACTTGTGCAGCATCGGGCGAGCAGCTGGCGCGGGCGTCGCTCGCCGTGTCCGAGTCGCGAGCCTCGTTTTCTTCGTTGCAGAGCGAGTGCGAGCTGTCGCCGCTGCTCGTGAGTGTGCGCTCACACGCACGCATGCCAGCACGTTCACACACGCGCGTGTGCTCGCCCCTGCTTCCGCACACACGCATACACACACACACACACATGTGCACGCACAAATACATACACACACACACACACACATGTGCACACATGCACACACGCAGGCACACGCAAAAATACATGCACACACACGCGCGCACACACACATGCAAACACACACACGTGCTCACACAAACATGCCCCCATCCCCCCACCCCCCACCCCACACACGCCGCCCCTTCTCCCACCCCCACCCATCCCAAACACAGGACACGTCCGTCGCCTCTCCACACACTCTCCACACACAGGACACACTCTCCACACTCTCCACGCTCTCCACTCTCCACACTCTCCACACTCTCCACACTCTCCACACTCTCCACACTCTCCACTCTCCACACTCTCCACACACTCTCCACACACAGGACACGTCCGTCGCCTCTCTCGGCATGCCTCTTCGCTCCCTGCTGGCGCTGGCAGACGAACTAGCCGACCCGCAGAGCGTCAGTGTGGATGAGATCGCGGCGCGGGTGCGTACGTAACAACTCAGGGGTTTCCTTGGGCTCGGTCATCCTGGGATTTTTTGCAATGAGGGTTTCCCAACTTCGTAGTGATTTGGGGCTGCAGCCCGAAGAACCGCTTAGAAAAGGCGCCCACTGTGACCGCCACATTTCGAAGTTGAACAATCCAAGACTACCAGCAGGAAGCCTGAATTGTGAACTGTCCGATGAGCCGCCCCACGTCCCAATCGACCAACCACAGCCCTTGTGCCATGCATATGAAATTGAGTGAACAGCGTTGTACCCGTACAACGGGACCCCCGTGAACTAAGAGTAGCACGATACGGGGTGTCCCCCCTGTCACATAAAGGTAGACCCACCTCCTCCTTGAAACCCCAACCACAGCCCATGTGCATGTCGTAGAGGCACTGAACTAGTGGTGCACTGACCACATCATATGACCGCATCGTGGTCTGAGGTGACCGTATCAGCAGACCTGGCCAGCTAGCCAGGATGATAGTCCTTGAATCCTCAACTATGGCTCATGTGCAGGTGGTGGAGGCACTGCACTAGTGGTGCACTGGCCACATCATATGACCGCATCATGGTCTGAGGTGGCCGTATCCGCCAACCTGGTTACTCCCGGAAACCCAACCACGGCCCATGTGCAGGTGGTGGAGGCACGGCACGAGTGGCGCACTGACCACATGATATGACCGCATCATGGGCTGAAGTGGCGACCGTATCAGCAGACCTGGCTAGTCCTTGAAACCTCAACCACAGCCCATGTGCATGTCGTAGAGGCACTGAAGTAGTGGTGCACTGACCACATCATATGACCGCATCGTGGTCTGAGGTGACCGTATCAGCAGACCTGGCCAGCTAGCCAGGATGATAGTCCTTGAAACCTCAACCATGGCCCATGTGCAGGCAGCGGAGGGGCAATGAACGAGTGGTGCACTGACCACATCATATGACCGCATCATGGGCTGAAGTGGTGACCGTATCAGCAGACCTGGCTACTCCTTGAAACCTCAACCACGGCCCATGTGCAGGCAGCGGAGGGGCACTGAACAAGTGGTGCACTGACCACATCATGTGACCGCATCGTGGTCTGAGGTGACCGTATCAGCAGACCTGGCCAGCTAGCCAGGATGATAATCCTTGGAACCTCAACCATGGCCCATGTGCAGGTGGTGGAGGCACTGCACTAGTGGTGCACTGACCACATCATATGACCGCATCATGGGCTGAAGTGGTGACCATATCAGCAGACCTGGCCACTCCTTGAAACCCCAACCACGGCACATGTGCAGGTCGTAGATGCGCGAGCGGGGCGCAAGGGTCGGAGATTCGCGGAGCTCGACCCAGCGGCGGTAGGTTTTACAGGTTGTTCACGTACGCGCCCCGAGGACCCCGGGGACTGAGTTGAGGCTTAGCCTCCACGTCTAGGGGGCGCTCTACTAGGAGAGCCCACAAGGCCACGCGGCGCGCCAGCATTCCACACCAGCAGCGGTAGGTTGGATTTTGTTTGGTGGCACGGCGCGGCGCGGCGCGACATATTGAGTCGTAGCATGCGGGGCGCCGGTGCAGCGCTGGTGGCCTCCCGAGGGATCATGGCTCACACGCACTCGCGCACACACACACACACACACACACAGCGGCGCGCACACACACACGCACACACATGTGCGCACACACACACACACACACACACCACTGATGGACTGACTCGCACGCCCGCCGCTGCGTGCGCACACCCACCTACCCAATGTCCACACAAGTAACACGAGAGGATCAGGGGTGGGGTGGGGGGGGGTAGGCTAAAAACTGGGGGGGGTATGCTTAACCTGGGGGGGTAGGCTAAACCTGGGGGGCAGGCTTAACCTGGGGGGCAGGCTTAACCTGAGGGGGTAGGCTAGACCTGGGGGGCAGGCTAACCCTGGGGGGTAGGCTGAACCTGGGGGGGGGGGAGGCTAAACCTGGGGGGGGAGTAGCAGTGGGTGTAGGCTAAAAACTCTTACGCCAACCCTGCAAAAAAACTCTTACGCCAACCCTGCAAAAAACTTCTGGGGGGGGAGTACCAGGGGGGGTAGGCTAAAAACTCTTCCGCCAACCCTGCAAAAAAACTTCTGCTCACACTGCCCAGACTTCTGTTCACACTGTTCACACTGCCCCACCACCACCACAGGTCACGTGCCCGACGTACTTTGTGCAGCAGGCGTGGGGCAGCCGCCCATACTACGAGATGGTCCACACGATCCGAAACCACATCCGGCACGTGGAGCCAAGTGTGGACCCCGACAGCGTGAGCGTGTGGCTCGACCTGGTGTGCACCCCCTCGGGCGATGCGCAGGCAAGTGTGTTTGACCCATGTGTGCAGGTGTGCATGTGTGCATGGCGATAGTCTGGGTGTGTGGCTCGACCTGGTGTGCATGCACATGTGCACCCCCTCGGGCGATGCCCAGGCGAGTGTGCTTAACCCATGTGTGCGTGTGCGACCCGTGTGCATGTGTGCATGTGTGTATGTGTGTTTGTGCATGTCTGCATGGCAATAGTGTGGGCGTGTGGCTCGACCTGGTGTGCACCCCCTCGGGCGACGCGCAGGCGCGTGTGTGTGCGACCCGTGTGTGCATGTGTGCATGGTGCCAGTGTGGGCGCGTGGCTCGACTTGGTGTGCACCCCCTTGGGCGACGCCTAGGTGAGTTTTTTTTTTTGTACGGCCCCCTTCTGGCAGGCGGGCGCACGTGCGTGTTCCAAAGTTCAAGCTCCAGCAGGGCTTGGAGAGCAGTCGTAGAGACCCAGTGATTTTTTTCCAGCTTTTTAGTTGTTTTGAGGGGCCAGCCGGCGTGCGGACCAACGTGCCGTTGACCGCCCTGACCGCTGACTTAGCGTTAACCAGTGCGGAGGTGCCTCCAAAGCCCCACACTGCCCCACAAGCGCCACACACTTCCGTAATGGCCCCCAAAGTGGACCCTTTGCTTAATTTGTTTGGGTCCAAATGGCCCTCAATGGCGAAAATAAAATCACTGTGGAGACCTGACAATAAGAAAGAAGGGGCGCACGGGCGGGCGGGCGGGCGTCGGGCAAGCAGCACCACACCGCAGGCCTCGTTTAACGGACTATAACACCAATCACCCCACCCCCCTGCAACAGGGCCAGGCGCAAGACCTGCAGGAACTCACCAACACGGTGCTGCCGCACACAAAACAAACGCTCGTGTGCGTCGAACAGCCGGCGGGAAATGGCGGCGGGGGCGGCAGCGGGAGCGGTGCGCGGCCGCCGCCGATGGCACCGGCAGCAGAAGCAGCAGAGGCGGGAGCAGCAGCAGCAGAAGCAGGGGCAGAAGCAGAAGCAACTGCAGCAGCACTGGCAGGACCGGCAGCAGGAGCAGCAGACGCAGCAGAAGCAGGAGCAGCAGCAGAAGCGACTGCAGCAGTACTGGCAGCACCGGCAGCAGAAGCAGCAGAAGCAGGAGCAGGAGCAGCAGCAGAAGCGACTGCAGCAGCTCCGGCGGCACGGGCCTTGGGCCCCGGGCAGCAGGGGGCCCGCGGGACTGGGGCTTTTGCTGGGGCTGAAGTTGGAGGAGTGAGTGGCAGCCTGGGCGCCGGACTCACGGACCTCGACCATGGCTCACGCGTGCTGCTCGTGATGTACCGCGTGAAGGCGGGCATCCGCGGCTTCCACCTGTTTGACACCGTGTATGTGTCTTACATGTAGCGTTTTCTACAGAGTTTTTTTTAGTTTTTGTTTTATAAATGAATAAAAATCCAACACCGCACGGGGCCTGCGCCTTTACGGGGGGGGGGGTAAAAACAAATATTTAATCGTCTGCGGGGTCGGGTTTTCGTCAATTTCAGTCGAATTGAAGCCTAAAATCGTGATCGCGATTTTCGCGATTTTTTTGTCATTTTTGTTTCCAGCCAGGTGTTCAGGGGGGGGGCCAGTTCCAAAATAATATACAATAATGCGTGTTCGCGAGGCTCAGGCCCGTCCGGAAGACATAATACCATTATCACCCAGAGCCTTCCGGGGGGGGGGGGCAATAATTTTTGAATCGCTCTGCTGGTCATTTTCGTCGTTTGCGGGGGTTAGTAACAATGATACCGTACTTCGCCGAAATAAAAATAAATGCCTGGCTGCTGCCACTTCTCTAAGCTATTTATATTAAGGTGATTTACAACAACGCTGTTGTAATGTTACAGCTGGACCGTTGAGCAGGCTGTTGAAGCTTGCTTGCTCACACACATAAGTGTGACGCCATCGAGCTCCTTCGCCAGCACTCAAACGCTTACGTACGGGCTTAAAAATCGTGGTGACAGCGAGGGAGTATACACGCGCGGATAGCGGCCTGGGAAAGGCGCACACCACTGTTGCACAAGGTGCAACAGGAGCCGCGAAGGGAGCTCCGCCTGCGTGAGGCGTGCAAGCACATACTACTGCTCTATCAGTGACTCCGTAGTGCTGGTGTAGCAGGAGTAGTGGTGCAATGGACTCGTCTGGGCACGGCAATGGCTTCGGCCTCACGAACACGAACAAGCCCTATAAGATTGGCTTTGACGAGGCAGACAATCGTGAATTCGCGCGCGCGCTTCAGCAGCAGCTGTACGTCCAGACCCCGCTGCAGGTGGGCAGCCTCCATGTCGGTGTCCCCATGTCCATGCAACAGTTGTTGCATGCCTCGCATGTGCACATGCCCCCCCCCCCTCATCAGCACCACCACCAGCATGGGACCCCCTCCACTGCTGTATGCCGTGCATGCAGTAGCAGCTGCATGCCATGCAACACCACACGGCACGCGCGTACCCATGGAGGCTGTGTGTAACGCGACCCCCCGCGCCCACCCGCGCCCATGCGAGCACACAGACGCTGCTCCAGACGCTCTTCTCAAGGCTGCAGGCCCAGGCGACGCTCTTCAGCGACCTGCAAGGACGGGTGCGTTGCACCGTGTGCGTCGTGCGTGCGCGTGTGTGCCGCCCAAACCCGCCCTCGAACCAGCGCTGACTCCCTGTCTACCCACCTCCCCACCCACCACCGCCGCCACCACGCACCCCACATAGTTCAACAGCATGGAGGCGGAGCGCGCTTCCGAGCTGAAGCCGGCAGCCGTGCTCGCACGGCTGGAAGAGGCAGAGGCGCGGGCAGAGCAGGAGGCGTCGTTGGTGCGCAGGCTGGAGGAGCAGGTCGCAGGCCTAGTCACCCAGGTGCGCGCCGGATGGCTGTGGGTGGTTGTTGGGAGGTTGCTGGTGGTGGTTGGTTGTTGAGCAGGCTGGAGGAGCAGGTCGCGGGCCTGGTCATCCAGGTGCGCGTTGGGTGGTTGCGGTAGGTTGTTGGGAGGTTGTTGTTGGCGGTTGTTCGTTGTTGAGCAGGCTGGGGGAGCAGGTCGCGGGCCTGGTCATCCAGGTGCGTTAGTTGGTGGTGGTTGATGATGGGTGGGCAGGCTGGAGGAGCGGTTCAAGGCGCACACAAGATGCTGCAGCGCGCGAGAAGCCCTGAACGCTCACCCCCCATTCTTTTTTATGTTAAAAAAAACTTGGCATGAAACCAATGAACTCGTCAACCCCTAACCGACCCACGACTCAGTGCAAACGACTGTAGCACCTATCATCACCATAAGAACCTGTCGCAGACGCACGCGGAAGCGAGCGCGCGCGCGGCGCTCGCGCAGCGTGATCACATCTGGAGCATGATCCTGCTTGCTCTCCTGCCCCTCCCACACACACACACACACACACACACAACAGTAGTAGCAAAGAACAAGAACAAACAAATGCCCCTATCCACCCCCACAAACACACACACACACACACAAACACACACTGCCTGTTACGCTGCCTGTTAGGTGCGTCACACACGACTGTAAAATCCATCATCACAAACGCATATGCACACACACACACAGGCGTGTGCAGAAGCGAGTGCGCGCGCAGCGCTCGAGGCGCACGTCAAGACGTTGCAGCACGTAAGCAGCACGGGGTCGTCGTCGTCGGACGGCAATCGTGCCTCCGCTGCGACAGCACAGGTGCTGCCAAACGGGGACGGCCTTGGCGCAGCCAGGTGCGGGTGTGCTTGTGCATCAGTGGTGTCCTTCAAGAAACCGAACATGCCCCGTTTGCCCCCGCAACATTGGAATGATTGCCCCTGCAGGAGGCGATTTTTTGCAGACCAAAGTGAAAATTTGGTCATCGAATTTCACACTTTGGGAGGTAAATTCTTGCGACTCGCCCCCGCAGTTTCCTCTCAAATTTCCCAGTTTTACCCCACGGCGGGGGCTGCGGGGGTTGCGGTGGCGCTTAGGACATCACTGGTGTGCATGTCTAAAACACCATCAGGGTTGCGTCCAACAGGCTGTCACGTCGACCACCCGCACACGCACCCATACACGCACCTTGCACACACTTGCTGGTGGCATGCTTTGAGGCCCGCACCACGTGCATGTCAATCATGACATGGCATATGGCAGCCTTGTCTCTAGCTAGGGTGTGCATGCACAGGTCTAATATGCCAGAACAGGCGCCCGACCGAATATAAACTTGAACACACACTCTTCTTCTAGGGTGTAATGCACCATCAAAGGCGTCCGATGGACTGTAACATTGACCACACACACAAACACACACACACACATACACACACTGCCTGTCCACCAGGTCGCTTGTCAAGCCTCCGCACGGGGTGGGCACGGCACACGAGGCGAGCATGCCGACGCCTGTCGCCACTGCTGCTGGTGCTGCTGGTGCTGCTGGTGGTGGTTCCCCCACCATCGCTGCGCCGCCACATGGGCACGCGGCGTCGACGCCGGCGCCTGTCGCTGCTGCTGCTGGTTCCGGCGCTGCTGCTGCTCCTGCTGCTGCTGGTGTTGCTGGTGGGGGTGCCTCTACGATTGCTGCATCGTCGTCAGAGCTGGCGGGCCGCGTCGCTGCATTGGAAGCAAGGATGAGCGGTGAGCGCGCACAGGCACGCACACACGAAAACGCAAGCACACACACACAAACACAAACACACACACACGCACACGCGCACATGAACGGATGCTGGCACACATACACACACACACAGATGCACATGCACACACGCACACAGAGAGAGAAAGAGAGAAACGCATGCACACACATCATTGCCTCATCGCACACACACAGGCGTCTACAACCTCACCAGCAAGCTCGCCTTTCACGAGCACATCGCGACACATACACAACGGACATGCACGCACAAACACACACACACACACATGCATACACACACATACGCACACTTAGGTAGTCTTTGCTGGAAAGCCGATGTAACTGTAATTGTACGCACACATACACACACACACAGGCGTCTACAACCTCCCCGGCAAGCTTGCCTCTCTCGAGCACATTGCGACTGACGTCATTGGGCTGGCGATTCCAGACCTAGAGGCGGCACCCAACACTGATGTCGCAGCGTTCTATGGTGAGGTCCAGTCTTATCCCTTACCCTACGGTGGAGGTCAAGTGGAAACGATCCCGTGGGCTTGTGAACTCCGGCCGTGCCCCCACGGGCAGGAGTCAGATCTGGGGGCCGAGTGCCCTGTCTAGGTCCAGCCCCGACCCACTAGCCCCCCACCACCAGTAGCCAGTCACCCGTCTGTAGCGCTCGGGCGTCATACGTCGAGCAAGGTCGGACACGCTAGCCGGTATGTGCGTCACACATGACTGTTAAACCCATCATCAACCCTAGTGTGTACACAGTACCCTAGATGCTAGACCCTAGACCCTAGATCTTACCCCCCCCCCAGCCCCCCCCCC
>VFSX01000267.1:52500-110000 GCA_016618255.1 Chlamydomonas sp. UWO 241 | reverse complement strand
TGCAAGGCGCAATCATAGACCTGCATGTGTGGTCAATTGTAAAGCCCGTCAGATGCCTATGCAGACCTGTGCTGTTCACAGCTGCTGGCCTCTTTGCTAGGGTGCTCTTGCAAGCACAGGTCTAGTATGCCAACATCGGCATCAGACGGAGTGTACAATCGACCACGCATGCACACGTCCAATCTGCAGCCCCTGCGCACATGCACACACACAAACACATAGCAGGGTGTGACACACACACACACACACACACGCACACACACGCACAGACGCACGCACACAGCAATCATGATGGCAGATGGCAAGCCAGGGGTCTAATTTTGACAGCTGCCGGCCTCGATTAACGGAGGCGCGTTCTCGTCGCCGAGCCCTGGACCCAGCAATGCGGCGCTGCTGGTGACGAGGATCTCCGTGCCGCTGACGAGCGGGGTAAAATACGACTGGCCAGGCTCCTGCTAGACTGCCCCTCGGTGGAACACTTCAGGAGCGGCTTGCCCGGCGCTGCCATGGCTTGGCGAGTAGCCGCGGCGCTGCCGCGGCCCGTGCTGGGAGACGGCCCTTATCCTCCCCCCATGCAGGACGCCATGCGGCACCGATCTCGACGAGTTGATCGACGAGCGGAGGAGCTGGCGCCCGTCAATGCATGCTGGACATTGGTCAAGATGGCTGCCCGTGGAGGCGGGCTACCATCACGGCTTCAGCGGTGGCGACCGCCGAGGCAACACAGAGTAAATCCGCTTCACCAATCGCAGCGTTTGTCACCGCGCTCATCCTCGGGGTCGCTCGTCTGCCGGTGACTGGCGTTGGAAGGTCTTCAGGCAGCCTCCATGACAACTCTGTCGTCCATGCCCCCTGGAGGGTGGGACCTGGCCATGCATGAGGCATGGGGCGCCGGCTGAGCCCCATGCAAACGAGAGCTGGACAGCCATGCACTGCCAGGCGGGGACCGTTCCAGTCAGCGCCAGTCGGCTCTGCCGGCTTGACTGGCCACAAGGCCACTACTGTGACCTTGAGGAAGGTCCTCTCCTATATGCTCCTTGCCAGACATGTCTCTCAGAGACCGCTGTTTGGGGTAGTCTAGCCGGCGGGAGCGGTAGTCTATCGGCCGGGAGCCGGCGGTACTCTAGTACTCAAGTGTGCTGGAGTATCGGCGGGTGTCTCTAGTAGAAGAGTAGCCTGCTTAGCTGGAAACCCCGTGTTACTGTTACTGTTACTGCCGGCCTCTTTCCTAGGGTCTAATGCGCCATGAAAGGCGTCCGACGGACTGTACAATCGACCAGACACACACAGACACACACGCACGCACACACACACACACACACACACAAACACACACACACACACACACACACCACAGGCACAGTCAGCGGGCGAGGCCCCCCGCGACATGGACTCCGCCTTCCACCAGCGCATCTCATGTCTGGAGCTCAAGATGGATGACATCAAGGGCGAGGTGCAGGTGTGTGTGGGTGTGGGTGTGCACATCAAGGGCGAGGTGCAGGTGTGTGTGCGTGTGTGTGTGTGTGTGTGCACAGTCTCATAGGGGTTAGTGGGGGGGTAGTAGGGTTTGCTTGAGGTGTGCGCATGCATGCAGAGAGACCACGCTTGGGTTTTGGGGGTTTTGGGGTCAAGGTCAAATGCATCTCATACCTGGAGCTCAAGATGGATGACATCAAGTGCAAGGTGCAGGTGCGCAAACATATCGCAGTGGCGGTGGCGGCGCTGGCAACATGGCAACTCCAGATCCAGATCCAGATCGCGACAATCGAAGAGCAGTGCCAGTGCCGGGGATGTGCTGACTCAATGCTTAGATTCATATCTGTGTCTGTACAGATACTGACCACTTCAATCCAAGGGCAGTGCCGGCGCCGGTGATATGCAAACTCCAGATCCAGATCGCTGCAATCTTGTGGCAGTGCCGGCGCCGCGATCTGGGAACTCCAGATCCAGATCCAGATCGCTACTATCAAACAGCAGTGCCAGTGCCGGCGGTTGTAGAACTCGGGGGTGTGATGGTAAGGGATCGGCATGTTGACAGAGGACGTGAATTCAGGACATGAGTTCAGCCGTTACTCAGGACATGAATTCGGCCGTTGCTCAAACACCTGTATTGCCACCACCATTTCAATCAATTCCACTTTACAGGCACACACACACACACAGCCACACACACACACACACACACACACACACACACTGCAGGTCGCCATTGGGGAGGTAATGGAGGACCTGCCAAAGCACACAGACCTCGAGGACATGGAGGCGCGGTCTGCAACCAAGGTGTGAATCACACGTAGGTCACACACAGCCTTGTGTGGTGTGATGTGTGATGTGTGATGTGTGATATGAATCACACAGACCTTGAGGACATGATGGCGCGGTCTGCAACCAAGGTGTGAATCACGCTTAGGTCACACACAGCCTTGTGTCGTATGATGTGTGATGTGTGATGTGTGATGTGTGATGTGTGATGTGTGATGTGTGATGTGTGTCATGAATCCCACAGAGGTCATGAGGTCATGGAAGCGCGGTCTGTAAAAAAGGTGGGTAAAACAAAACGTGTGATGCGTGCAGGACGAGGTCCAGCAGCTCGCACACCAGCAGGCATCCCTCTCTCTCTGTGTCTCTCTCTTTCTGCATCTCTCTCTCTCTGTCTCCCATCCCATCATCTCGATGGCAGCAGACTCTCTGATCGCCCTTGCCTTGCACCCCCATTCCTACGCCCGCCACGGGACGAGATCCAGCAGCTCGCATGCCAGCAGGCCTCTCTCTCTCTTCCTCTCTCTCCCTCTCTCTATATCTCTCCCCCTCTCTCTCTCTCTCTCTCCCTACCCGTCATCACAACGGCTGCAGGCTCTGTGTTGGCTCGACCCTTACCCCCTGCATCTCCCCCCCCCCCCTCCTTCTCCCAACGTCCACCACAGGACGAGATCCAGCAGCTCGCGCACCAGCAGTCTCTCTCTCTCTCTCTTTCTCTCTCTCTCTCCGTCGAATGTCGATGGCCCACTCTGAATGCTGGCTCTCTGTCTCAACCCATTATCCCAACCTGTATTTCCGCCTCTCCTTGCCCCACGAACATGCACACGGGACGAGATCCAGCAGCTCGCGCACCAGCAGGCCGCCCTCGCGCCCTCCGTCACTTCGATGGCAGCAGATCGTAACCCGTCACGTCCCCTCCCCTGCCTTGCAATGTTCACCACAGGATGGGATCCAGCAGCTCGCGCACCAGCAGTCTCTCTCCCCCTCTCTCCCTACCTGCCAACTTGATTGCAGCACACCCTAACACCCTCGACATCCCGTGTCCTCATACGACGCCCACCACAGGACAAGATCCAGCAGCTCGCGCACCAGTGCAACTAGCGCACCAGCAGGCCGCCCTCGCGCTCTCTGTCACTTCGATGGCAGCAGATCTTAACCCTTCACGTCCCCTCCCCCCTTTCCCATGTTCACCACAGGACGAAATCCAGCAGCTCGCGCACAAGCAGTGTCTCTCTCTCTCTCTCTGTCTCAACCCCTAACCCCATCCTGTATTTCCGCCTCTCCTCGTCCCACGCACATGCACACAGGACGAGATCCAGCAGCTCGCGCACCAGCAGGCCGCGCTCGCGCTCTCCGTCAACTCGATGGCCGACTTCATCGCGTCGCAGCGCAGCGAGGCCAAGGACGCGTCGGCGTCCGCGGGCGGCGCGGCGCTCACGCGCTTCAAGTGAGTGTTATAGCCAAGGAGCTGGTGAAGCTCCTTGGCATTAGCAGCCGGGGTAGCAACAACAAGAGGGTTTTGCAATCACAGGCCGGCGGTCACAATCAGTTCCAAAGTTCCAGCAGGATCAGACAGCAGGCACAAGGCCCACCAAAAAGGTCAAGCTACAAAAGTAGCCCACAGTAGCGCCACCCACACTAGGTGGTGGGCGCCAAGCAAGCAGCACCGCAAGTCAGGCACCACACTCGGCCCTGAAGCAGCCGGAGGCAGACCCCAGGTATAACCGGCTGTAAAGCCAGGACCATGAAGGGACCAAGAAGGCCCACCCCCAACCAACCGAAACCGGGGTAGGGCAAAACTTGGTTGTTTTGTCCCCAGGCTTGACTCCTCCAAACTCCCTCAAGACAAGCTCATTCCCAAGCAGACTCTCCTTGATTCCAAGCTCCTACTCTTACCTCTGTTTCTCATTGACGGCGCTTACGCGCTTCAAGTGAGTGTTGTCAGCTCAACCCTCTGGACCCTGAACCCTTCACCCGTACCCCTACACCCTGAACCCCACGAATACCTAGGGTGGCCTATATGAGCCTGCCTGCCCTGTCATGGCATGCCAGCCCTGCCTGGCTGCCCTCCCTCTCTCCCTCTCTCCCTTTCCCTTTCTCCCAAACTAACTCATTCTCTCCCTCTAACACACTCCTTCACCCCCTCACTCCCTCCCTCTTTCCCTCTCCAGATGCCTCTCTCCCTCCTTCTGTCCACCACCCCACACACACACACTCCCCCCCTCACTCACCCCCCCACTCCAGGTGCCTCACGTGCAACAGCGAGCTGCCAGGCGGCAGTGGTGGCGGTGGCTACACCGGCGCGCAGAGCCTTAATGCGTCGACGGCGCGTTCTGAGCGCGGCAGCTTCCTCCCTCGGCTGGACGCGTCGGCGGGCGCGACGGGGTCGCCGCACGGGCCGGGGATGAGCCAGGTGAGCACGCGGACAAACGCACACACACGGACACGAGCGCACGCGCACACGCGCACGCGCACGTACGCGCACGCGCACACGCGCGCGCACAGCACGATAGCGGTGACACGCGTATGCACACACGCATACACACACACGCACGCACAAGCGCACGCCCTCACACACACACACACACACGCACGACAGCGCTCACACGCGCACGCACACACGCATACACACGCACGCAACAAACACCCCCGCCCCCCTCACACACACACGCACACGCATGCGTACAGGCGGACGCGCGAGCGGCACGGATGCGCGGGACGGGCTCCCCGGTTCGTGGCGGTGGTGCAGGGGCGAGTAGCATGGATTACGCAGAGTACGGAGGGCATGGGGGCGACGGCCACCTTGGGGCCGGCGGTGGCAATGGCCCGTCCACACGCAAGGCAGACAACCGGGTCGCAGTGCACATGCCGGCCAGCGGGCTCAAGATGCCGCCGGGGCCCAAGGCGCCCGTGTTTGTCGCGTGAGCGCGGAGCGCGGTGTTGCAGCGGGGGCGGCGGGGCTGGGGTGGCGGTAGGATGTGTTGACCCGTAGGAGATGGGTGGCTGTGGATGGTGATGACTGGGGGTGGTTGGGCACGCACGCGGGCTGCAATATGCACTGCTGCTGCTGGGGGTGGATGCGCAGGGATGGTGGGGCGAGGGAGGGTGCCCGCACGCACGTTCGTGGCGTGTCGGGGCGCCCGTCGACTACTGACTTGATCGAGTGACAACCTGGCCGGCGGCCATTCATTCACAACACACGCTGCGGTACCTGTGAAACAAACCGGCTACTCATGTACAGCCAGGAGGGGCTTCTCTCTCTCCGCCGCACACAAAACCTGCACACCTCTGCAACCGACGCGCGAGTGCCGCGCAGCGACCCCCACGCCTCGGGTCAGCCCGCCTGCCTGAACAATGGCACACACGCATCGCCGCCCCAAAACAGTCTCCCTCCTCCGCGCTTTGGCGTATCCAGCGGAACCACCGACCGACCCCCCCCCCCCCCCCGCCGTTTGCCTGTGTCCCCTGTGGGGCCCGAGTCGAGCCGCCGCCGCCGCGCCCCTCTCAACGCGCCATGCTCGGCGCCCGCGCTGATGTCGCCGACGCGCCCCTGCCCCCCCCGGGCAGTGGGCCGCCCCTACCACCCGCGCCCGCCCCTCCTGGCGCCGCCCCCGTCCCCGCCGCCGCCACTGCTGCCAGCCGCTCGACGAGCGTCGCGGACCGCGCCGGCAGCCCCGTGCGGTACACCTCGCTGAAGCCGCCCTCCCCACCCTCGGCAGCGGCGGCCACGGGTGGCGCGCGCGCCTGCGCGGCCTCGTCCGCCTCCATCACGGCGCGCCACTCGGACGCCTCGTCTGGGCGCAGACCCTCGGCAGCCAGGACCTCGTAGCCCAGCACCTGTGCGTGTGTGTGGTGGTCGATTGTTCAGTCCGTCGGATGCCAATGTTCGCATGTTAGGCCTGTGTGCGTATGTGTGTGCGTGTGTGTTTGTGTGTGTGTGAGCGTGTGTGTGTGTAGTGGCGACGAGTGGTCACCTGCTAGTGATGCCCTGGTGCACCTCCAGAACGCTAACGTGGTTGATGATTGTGTAACGAACTGGAATGGGCTGTGTGTGAGAGAGAGAAGGGGAGACGGAGAGAGGGAAACAGCGAGAGAGAGGGAGAGAGTGGGAGAGTGGGCGAGGGTGGGGGGGAGTGAGAGATGAGGAGCGAGCGAGCGAGAGGGAAAGAGAGGGGGCGAGCGGGAGAGGGGGTGAAAGGGAGCGAGCGAAATAAGGAGAGAATAGTGTGTGTGTGTGTGTGTGTGTGAAGCGAGTGCGCGCGTGGGCTGCTATGCGTGCTTGCGTGCGTGTGTGTGTCTGTGTGTGCGTGCGATAGGCCACGTGGTGTGCACGCACCTCCTCCACGCGCGGGCCACCGCTGCGCACACCGCCGCCGCCACCGCGCCCCCCTCCCAGCAGGTTGCCGAGCAGCCCTCCGAGTCCACCCGCGCCAGCGCCACCGCCGCCAGCACCACCACCTGTGGATGGGTTCAGAGTTTAGGGTCAGGGGTTGCGGGTCGACCTATTTGCGGGTTCCTTATGCACACCCGCGCCACTGCCAGCACCACCACTGCTGGTTGGGTCCAGCGTTGAAGGGCAGGGTTGAGGGTCGACCTGTTTGCGGGTTTCTTCTGCAAATCCGCGCCACCACCAGCACCACCACCGCTGGTTGGGTTCAGAGTTGAGGGTCGGGGTTGCGGGTCGACCATTCTGGTGAAGAGCCCACGCCACTGCCAGCCATCAGCACCACCACCTGTGGTTGGGTCCAGAGTTGAAGGGCAGGGTTGAGGGTCGACCTGTTTGCGGGTATTTTAAGCCCTATAAACTACCCAAATCCCAACGTCTGATCCGCGCCATGGAATGCAGTCATAAGGTCTGAGACGGTCCGGGGTGCGCCTCAGGCGGTGCTGGGCGCCTGAGGCGGTCGGTGTGGCGCCTGAGGTGGTTTGGTTTGGATAACACCTAAGGCGATGCCTGAGGCGATCGTGGGTGCGCCTCAGGCGGCGCCTCAGGCGGTCGGAGCGCCTGAGGCGCCACCTGATCCGCGCCATGGAATGGGACGCCTCAGGCGCCGCCTCAGGCGTTGTGAAAGTGGTAGGGATAGCTGGAAGCCCCCTAGCTAGTGTGCGCCGCCGCCGCCAGCGCCACCACCTTTGGTTGGGTTCAGAGTTGAGGGTCGGGGTCGCGGGTCGACCACACACCAGCCCAGACCCAAGCCCAGTACTGGCCGCGACAACGACTTACGAGGGGCGGTAGCCACCAGCCAGTCATCCTAGTCACAGCTCCAAATACACCTGGCGGCGTCTGTATTAAGGTCTTGCATTGGGCACGAGGCGCACAAGCGTTTCAGTAGAACGACTGCTCACCGGCGCCTCCCAGCTGCGACATCAAGCCCTGCATCATCGGCTGCATCGCCGGGTCCGACGCCAGGCTCTGCGCCATCTGCATGAGCCCGCCCAGCCCGCCGCCGCCTCCGCCGCCCGCCCCTCCGCCACCGCCGCCGGCTGCTCCTCCTCCGCCCATCATCATCTGCATCATCGCTCCCAGGTCTGGCGGAGGCGCGCCGCCGCTGCCGGCAGGCGCAGCGCCTGCAGCGCCCGCAGCGCCACCGCCGCCTGCCCCTCCTTGGCCTCCGCCCATCATCATCTGCATCATCGCGCCTAGGTCGGGCGGGGGCGCGCCGCCGCCCGCGCGCTGCACGGCACCCGGCGCACCTCCGCCGCCGCCTGCACCGCCGCCTCCGCCCATCATCATCTGCATCATCGCGCCCAGGTCGGGCGGGGGCGACGCGCCAGCGCCAGCGCCGCTGCCCCCCGACGTGCGCGGCGCACCCGACGGGGGCGCGCCAGCGCCACCGCCAGCAGGCGCGGCAGCACCGGTAGCGGCAGATGCAGGCGGCGCCCCTCCGCCCTTCCGCGGCAGCGGCTTCCCTCCCATGCCCATGCCCAGGCCCCTGGGTCCGCCGCCTGGGCCAGCAGCGGCCGGCTTGGCGGGCAGCACCGGGCCGCTGCTGCTCGACGCGGCCGACGCTGCTGGCGGAGGCGCCGGCGGCGCTGACGCGTCCTCGGCACACGGCGCGGGCGCGCCGACCGTCGGCGCGACAGCTGGGCTGGGAGCAGGAGCAGCAGCTCGGCTGGCAGCAGCAGCAGGCGGGCTGGCAGGAGCAGCAGCAGCAGCAGGCGCCTGGGGAGCAGCCGCGGGTGCAGGTGCGGGCGCAGCAGCGGCAGCTCGGGCCACGGCCGCCGCAGCCGCCGCAGCCGCAGGCTCAGCCACGGGTGGTGCAGCCGCAGGCACAGGCACAGGCGGTGGTGCCGTGCTGACAGGGACGCCGGCGTCGGCCGCCACCGCGGCGCCCCTGGCCGCCGCAGCCGCCGCAGCGCCCACGGCGTCCGGCTGCGCCGCCGGCTGCGCTGCCGGCTGCTGCTGTGCGGCCCCCGCTGCCGGCTGCTGCGGCACCCCTACGGCCGGCTGCTGCTGCGGCACCCCCCATGCCGGCTGCGCCCCGCCCGGGCCCGCCGCGGCGAGCGTGCCCATGAGCCCCGACAGCTGCGCCACGACGTCGACGACGCTGCCGTCAGAGCGCTCGAGCGCGGCCATCGCCTCGGAGATCGCGTCCTCGTGCTGTGAGTGTAGTGTGGGGCAGGGGTGAGGACGGGTGTGGGGTGTGGCGTGGGCAGGATTTGTGGAGCAGCGTGGGTGTGGAGAGAGAGCGCGCGGTGATCGCGTCCTCGTGCTGCGTGGGTGACACGCACGCTCTCCTGCTACACACCTGCAGCAGCGTTGTGTCGGTGCGCGACACCATGTCCCCCAGCACCTCGGTCACGACCGCCCCCCCCCACCCACACACACCCACACGCACGCACGCACCTGCAGCAGCGTCGTGACGGTGCGCAACATCATGTCCCCCAGCACCTTGGTCACGAGCGCCCCCACGAGCGCGCCCACCCACCCAACCACCCACCCACCCACCCACCCAAACACACACGCACGCACCTGCAGCAGCGTCGTGACTGTGCGCGACATCATGTCCCCCAGCACCTCGGTCACGAGCGCCCCCACGAGCGCGCCCGTCTGCTGCGGGGAGCTCAGCAGCGGCTGCAGCGGCACGACGCGCTGCGCCACGGTGTGCGCGACCGACGCCGACAGCCCGCGGATGAGCGGACCGATCACACCCATGTACTGCGCAAACTGGCAAGCACGAGGGAGGGGGGGACGGTGCGGACGTGGGTCAGCAGCGGCTGCAGCGGCACGGCGCTCTGTGACACAGAAGTGTGCGCGACCGACGCCGACCGCCCGCGGATGCGCGGACCGATCACGCCCATGTACTGCGCAAACTGGCAAGCACAAGGGAGAGAGTGGGTGTGCGGACGTGGGTCAGCAGCGGCTGCAGCGGCACGGCGTTCTGTGACACAGAAGTGTGCGCGACCGACGCCGACAGCCCGCGGATGAGCGGACCGATCACACCCATGTACTGCGCAAACTGGCAAGCACGAGGGAGGGTGGGAGGGTGCGGACGTGGGTCAGCAGCGGCTGCAGCGGCACGGCGCGCTGTGACACAGAAGTGTGCGCGACCGACGCCGACCGCTCGCGGATGAGCGGACCGATAAAACCCATGTACTGCGAAAACTGGCACAAGATCAAGACGCACGGGTCCGCACGAGCGTGAGTCAGCAGGGGCGACAGGGGAAAGTTGCGTGGGGACTGGCTAGCGAGCCATCGATTGGGCGTGCGCCGCCGACGCCATCAGCCCGCGCATGAACATACGCCTCACCCAACCCCTCAATCATGCGCGGTGTGCCCCAGCGCACACACCCTGTTGGACCCCCCACCCGGCCCCCCTGCGCCGGCTTGCCGTCGCCGCCAGACACGTCGTCATCAGATTTCAACCAGGCGAGCAACGCCTTACTACTCAACTCCTCTATTATACGCGGGGTGCCCAAGCGCACCCCCTGTTGGACCTTAAACCCTTAACCCCAAACCCTCAAACCCCAAACCCCTAACTCTCAACACACACCTGGCCCCCCTGCGCCTGCTGGCCGTCGCCGCCAGACACGGCGTCATCAGATTTCAACCAGGCGAGCAACGCCGTACCCAACCCCTATCATACGCGGGGTGCCCCAGCGCACCCCCTGTTGGACCCTAAACCCCAAACCCCCAACCCTCAACACCCACCTGGCCCCCCTGCTGGCCCTGCTGGCCGTCGCCGCCAGACACGTCGTCCTCGTCGTCGGTCGTGTCGTCGCTGTGGTCGCTGACCAGCGGCGGGGGATGCCCGAGCGCTGCCTCAGCTGCCCCAGCCGCCTCAGCTGACCCAGCGTCGTCCCCGCTGCTGTCGTCGACCAGTCTCGGCGGGCTCCGCCCGTCGCTGCTGTAGCTGTCGTTGACAAGCGAGGGCGGCCCGGGCCCGCGGCGACGTGCGGCGCGTGCTCGTGGCCGTGCTGCCGCCGCTGCCGCTGCGATGTTGCTGTCACTGTCGCTGTCGCTGACGAGCGGCGGAGGGCCTCCGGCTCCTCCGGCGGTTGGTGCGGCCGACGCGGTCGTTGCGGGCGCGCCCCGCACCTGCGCGTGTGTGCGCGTGCGTGTGTGTGTGTATGTGTGTGTGTGTGTGTGTGTTATCGACCAGCGGAGGGGGGACCCCTCCGTCGGGCGGTGCGGGCGAGCACCGCGCCTGCACATGTGTGCGAGCGTGTGCGTGCGTGTGCGCGCGTGCGCCTGCGCGTGCTGCCCACGCCCCCGCCCACACGCTTGCGCCCTCGTCTGATCTGATCATCGTGCGCGACCCAATGCGCGCTTGCCTGCTGCGCCTGCGCGACCGCCTGCGCGTGCGCCGCAGAGTGCTGCTGCAGCAGCGCCGTCATGTCGGGGAGCTGCATGCCCTGTGGTGTGTTTGCGTGCATGTGTGCGAGTGTTTGTTTGTGTGGGTGGGTGGGGCGCGAGGCTGCAACAAACAGGCGCCCGCAGCGCGCAGTGCGCGTCGCCGACGTGTTTGGCGCCCAGTGCACCATGCGTACCGACGCGCCGCCCACCAGAGGGTCGGGCATGTTGCACTGAGCAGGGGGGGGCAGGGCGTGCATGTGCTGAGCGTGCGTGCGCTGAGCGTGCATGCGCGGAGCGTGCGTGCGCGGAGTGTGCGTGCGCCGGGCCTGCATGCGCGAGCGTGCGTGCGCGGAGCGTGCATGCATGCGCGGCGGCCAGAGACGAGAGACGCGACGCACCGCCGCGCCGCCCATGAGCGGGCCGAGCATGTTGTTCAGCAGCGGCCCGAGCGCGCTCATGTCGCCCGCCGCGCCGCCGTCGCCGACGATGTCGATCCGGATCGTGCCGCCGCCCGGCCTCGCCGCCGCCCCCGCCGCCGCCCCTGGCGCCGCTCCCGGCGGCGGGGGGGCCGTAGGCATGTTCATGAAGAGCCCGGGCGCAGGGCCTGGCGGGCGCGGGCCGCCAGGGCCGCCCGCCGCCGCTGCCGCTGCCGCCGCGCCCGGCGGGGCGCCGTGCACGCCCGGCCCCCACGGCGGGCCGACGCCCCACATGGGGCGCCCGACCGCGGGCGCCCCGGGCGCCGCGTCGCCCTCGCGCTGCTGCATCTGGCGCCGCTCGAGGAACCCCGGGCGGATGCCGCGGCCGCCGGTGGCGGTGCCGGCACCCGGGGCACCCGGGGCGCCGGGGCCGTGCGTGTGCGACATGCCGGTAATGCCTCGGCCCATGAGCGGCTGCAGCACCGGGAGCGCCGTGCCGCCGCCGCTCGGCGTGAGGGTCGCGGGGCGAGAGAAGACGAGCGGCGTGTTGTTGCCCTGTGGGGTGGAGGGTGCATGAGTGGGCGGGTGCGGTGGGTGGGAGAGGGAGTGAGAGGCAGGGGGGAGATGCACTGCACTGGGGTGGGTGGGTGAGAGAGGCAGAGGCAGAGAGCAGACGAGCGGCTGGTGCCCTGAACATGATGGGTGGGTGGCAAAGAGAGGAGGAGCGTGAGGGTCGTGGGGCGGGAGAAGACGAGCGGTGTGTTGTTGCCCTGTGGGGGGGAGCGGAAGGTGGGGGGGCGGGTGCGGTGGGTGGGTGAGAGGCAGAGGCAGAGGCAGAGGCAGAGGCAGCAAACCAAGCGTTACATGAGGCCGTCCGCATACACCGGCAATGCCTGTACTACCAACAGCAATGAACCCCGGCAGAGGCACACACACACACACACACACACACACACGCACCTGCAGCGCGAGCCCCACACCCGTCGCGAGCCGCGCCAGCTCTGTCAGCAGCGCGGCAGCCCCGCTCAGTTGCTGGGCCAGCTGGGCGACCAGCAGCTGCGCGGAAGGTGGCGTCGGCGCGCTACTGCCGCCGCGCGCGGCGTCGCCAGCGGCGGCGGTCAGCGCGCCGGCCGCCTCGCGCATGCGGGGCGCGACGGACGACGAGATGTGGACGTCGGCCCTGTGTGTGTGGTTGTGGTGGTGGGGTAAGTGGATGGGGGAGAGAGGGATACTCTGTGTGTGTGTGTGTGTGTGTGTGTGTGCGTGTGTGTGTGTTGTGGGTGGACGGGAGCAGATTGTGCATGCTAGGCGCGACGGACGACGAGATGTGGACGTCGGCCCTGTGTGTGTGGTGGTGGTGGGAGGGTAAGTGGATGGGGGAGAGGGATACTCTGTGTGTGTGTGTGTGTGTGTGTTGTGGGTGGACGGGAGCAGATTGTGCATGCGGGGCGCGACGGACGATGAGATGTGGACGTCGGCCCTGTGCGCATGTGTGCGATGGGGGAAATGCGTGTGTGATGCGGCAGGGGTGAGAAAAGTACCGTGTGTGTGTGTGTGTGTGTGTGTGTGGCGGTCGGGAGTAAATCCCTGGCAGCGTCGCGCATGCGATGCGCGACAGACGACGAGATGTGGACGTCGGCCCTAAGCGGTGGTTTGTGGGTGTGTTGCTGGTGTTACGGGCGGAATATATAGAGAGAGGGAGCAACGGTGTGGGTGATTGTGGTTGAGTTTGTGCGTGTTGTTTGAGTTTTGGATGTGTGTGAGAGAGAGAGAGAGAGAGAGAGGGAGAGAGGGAGGGAGGGAGGGAGGGAGGGAGGGAGGGCAACGATGACTCGCTGACACGGCCGCCGGCACCCCCCTCCCCGTCCACACTGTGTGAGGTGTTCCACACCTGCGCGTGAGCTCCGCGAGCGCGGCGACGACCAGCGGCACGTAGCGGTACGAGTCGACCACTGGGAGGCGGTTCAGGATGGCGTGCAAGTTGGGCTGCTGCTGCTGCTGCGGCGACCCAGCTCCGGCTCCAGCACCTGTGGGCTGCTGCTGCTGCTGCGGCGCCCCAGCTGTGGGTGCGGGCGCGGTTGCCGGAGCACCGGGGCCGGACGCCGGCGCGGGGGCTGTCGCGGCGGTTGTGGCCGTCGTGGCTGCGGCGCCCTGGGCCGCAGCCGCCGCGGCGCCGCCGGCCGCTGCGCCTGGTGCCGCTGCGCCTGCTGTGCCTGCTGCGCCTGCGCCACCTGCTGCACCCACGCCAGCAGCAGCGCCTGCTGCGCCTGCTGCACCTGCTGCGCCTGCTGTGCCCGCTGCGCCTGCTGCACCCACGCCAGCAGCAGCGCCTGCTGCGCCACCTGCGGCTGCTGCGCCTGCTGTGCCCGCTGCGCCTGCTGCACCCACGCCAGCAGCAGCGCCTGCTGCGCCTGTGCCTGCTGCGCCTGCGCCACCTGCGGCTGCCGTGCCCGCCGGCTGCCCCACCCTGTCGGCCGTTGCCGCCTGCAGCAGCTGTGGCAGGAGGGAGGCATGGCCAAGCAAGTGGGTGAGGGGGCTAAGGTGGGAGAGGGACAGAGAGACGCAGACGCAGAAGCAGCAAGAGAGGCCAAGTCACGCTGTCACTCAATAACCAATCCCCCCCGTTGGGTTGGCTCGCGCTTGCCCCCCCTAGACATCTAGTCTAAGCCTTATGACTCACGCCCCGGGGTCCTCCGGGCAAGTACGTGTAGAATCTCAATAACCAACCACACTCACTTGCTGAAGCTCGGCCGGCAGGTACACCCCCCTCAGTGAGCTGATGAGCCCGTCGGTGAGGCGCGTGAGCGCGAGGTCGGTGTTGGTCGCGGGTCCGATCGGGTGCCACGCGAGGGGCATGTGGTGCTGAGGGGGGGCGACGGGCGCCTGGGGTGTGTGTGGGGTGGGGTGTGTGTGTGGGGGGTAAGTGTGTGTGTGTGGTGGTGGTGGTGGGGGGTGCATGCGTGCCTGCACGTGCACGTGTGCGCGCACGTGTAGACTGTGTGCGTGCGCGTGTGCCGTTGCCTGTGCCCCCCCCCCTCCCCCAAACACACACACTGCGCCAACATGGGCGTCCGACGGACTGTACCAATCGGCGACACGCACGCACACCCGCAAACACGCACACATACGCATGCACACCCGCGCGCGCACAGCACTGCAGCGCCTCCAAGTGTGCCAACATGGGCACCCGGACGGACTGTACACAATGGCAACACGCAAGCACGCGCACACGCACGCACAGACGCAGACCACCTGCAGCGCCTCCAGGTGTGCCGAGATCGCCGAAACGAGGTGTGGCGAGTCGAGCCACCACGTCCCCGTCGCCAGGTCCTCAAAGTTGAGGCGCGGGGCGAGCGCGGCGCCGGCGGCGCCAGCGCCAGCTAAGGGCGCGCGCGCGGCCCGCGCCGCCGCCGTCTGCTCCTGCATCTGCGCAATCTGCGCATGCACCTGTTGCACCTGCCTCTGCGCCGCCTGCACCTGCGCCGCCGCCGCCAGCCTGGCTGCTGCGGCGGGGCCCTGCGTTGCCGCCGCCGCCGCCGCGACCTGTGCCGTTGCCGCCTGAAGCTGCGCCTGCGCCTGCTGTATCGCGGCCTGCAACAGCATGTGCGTGTGCACCTGGTTAGTGGTGGCCTGAAAAGGGACGACCTGCGCGATCCCCTGCTGCATGGCGTCTAACAAGGTCCCGCGACACCCGCCACCCTAAACGGAACACCCACCGTGTTGAACTGCGTGCCCGGCTGCGCAGCAGACATGAGCTGCTGCAGCAGCGGGCCGAAGCCGCCGGGCAGCTCGGCCGGCAGCTGCATGGCGGGCATGGGCATGGGCATGGCAGCTCCGGGGGCGCCGCCCACCGCGGCAACACCGGGCCTCGGAGCTGCTGCTGCTGCTGCTGCCACGGGGGGCGGAACGTCGCTCGGGCGCACCACCAGGTGCAGCGTGTCGCGGTTCTCGATGCCTGCGGAGCGTGCAGGCAGGTGGGAGTGTGCAAGTGTTGGAGGCACCGCATCGATACGGGCGTTGGCTGGGCGCACGCCGTGTGGCGTCGGCATGCGTGTGCATCACGCACGCACCTGACTGCGCCAGGGTTTCGCTGTCCTGCAGCGCCCGGCCCTTGAAGATGAGCCTCTGGCGCTCAGCTGGGGCGTCCACGTGCTGCCGCAGGTGGTCTGTCTTCACAGACAAGATCGTCGCCTGCGGCCATGCATGGCATGGTCCCATGCGCGCATGGAGGTCGTGCATGCGCATGATGGCACGCACCCAGCGGGCCCACCCACATGGCCCTCTGCCGCAAGCATGCACATACTCACGTTCTTATCCACCTCCAGTTCGTATGTCGCCGGGTCCATCGTCTTGACGCGGATCTTGATCATCGCTGCCGCAGGTGCAGGCGCTGGCGCCCCACCCTCAGCGGGCTCGGACGGTCCCGCGCCCGCTGTCGCAGGTGCGTCGGCCATGAGACTCAGCACTCACGCTGCTGCAAGTGCCTCGCACACAGTTGGGGGATGTAAACAGAGCCTGCGCACGCACACGCACACGCACACCACACGCGCGTCAGATAATCACGGTTGATGGGTGGGTGTCGCTGCAGCGAGTGGAGTGAACTACAAGCCAGTAAAGATGCCTGCATCGGACCGGCCATGCATGCTGGGGGTGCACCTACCGCACAGGACCTGTGCTGGCTCCTTGCTCCTTGCTGGAGCAACGAACAGCAGTTACTGTGCTGGGCTGAGGCGGACGCCGTTTGCGCAAATCAGGCGAGTGCCATGCAGGTGTGGGGGTGTGAGTGCCAGATCTGAAGTCCAGCCTGCGTGCTGCAGAGCCCCTGGTGCTCATTCAGAACTCATTCAGCACTCATTCTCTTAACCCACAGCCCAGAAAACGACCCTGTCACCTCTTCATCCCATTAGCCCCCCCCCCCTGTACATCAACACCCGCATGTGGCAGCCACGCCCCGTAGCCACTCGGTGCCAGCACCATGCACGGGCAAGTGTGCTGGGAGCAGGGTGTCGCTGCAGCAAAAGGGGGCGTGCGTGCACAGTGGTGCCGAGGCGCATGCATCTCGCATGCTACAGCAGCCGGGACGGCAGCACGAGCAGCAGCAGCAGCAGCAGCAGCAGCAGCACACGGCGGGCAGCAACCTCACGTGATGAGGCGGGCAGCAGCTCAGAACAGGCGCCCGCTGCAGCAACAGGACAACACGCGCCAGACACAACGCCGCCCGTCTGGCCGCAACTGCCGTGGAGCGGGGCAGCGTTCACCATCGCGTTCACGCAGGTCTGTCGACAGGACGTCCTGTTGCGGTCCGTGCGCGCTGCCTGTGCTCCAGCCTGTTTGCTCCAGCCTACTACCTCCCTCCCGTGGCACTCCTAACCCGGACGCACAGCGCGTGCGAGCCAACCCCACGCCCCCGACCGATCGCGCGCGCCGCTCGACCACGAATGCACACGCGCGCGCGCACGCACGGCCGCAGGTACTGTGCCTGAACGTGGTGCTCTCCTATGGCGGCGTCGGGCTCTGGGTGGCCGCACGTGGGCTGCCATTTGAGCAGGTACACAGGGGGGCATGCATAAGCATATGCTCACGTCCCAACCGACTAGGCCCCCAGTTTACAGTTTACAGTTTACAGCATGCACCCTTTGGGCGTGGGATTGAGGGAGCTGCCTCGTGAGGCGGGCTACCGCACTAGGCCCCCTCCCCCCCTCCTCCCCCCCCCTCCCCCACCCACCCCACCCACCAGTAGCCTGCCACCTGCAGCTGTTGGCAGTGCTCGGGCGCTGCACGCCGAGCAAAGTCGAGTAAGCCTCCTGTCGTGTTGAGCCCCGCAATTGCGAACGCCGCCCCTCGTTGAACGTCGCCGCCCCTCCAACCAGAACAGCCCAGGCGACCGGGCAACCCCTGGCAACCCATGCGTGTTACAAGTCCGCTACCGCAGTAGTGCGAGACACACGACTGCAACGTCCACGCTGGGTTTTAGGTGTTCAAGGCGGGAGACGGGGGGGGGGGGGTCAGGAAATAGGACCGCGGTTGCTGGTACCAGCTACCAATTACCTAGTCAGTATACGGGCCATTTGCCCGGATCCGTGACATTTTTTTTTTTTTGCATGCATGCCACGGCTGCCACACTCAGTCCCATGAAACGAAAACAGGCATGTTGGGAAGCTGACACTTCAGGCTACCTGCTGATGGTCTTAGTTGTTTCAAATTCAAATCCTGGCAGTTGCTGGGAGAGCTCAAACGTGGGGGAAAGCCCGCGGTGGTAACCGTGGGAACCCACAACCGTGGGAACCGCCACCGGGGCGCCGCCACCTGAAAGCGGCCGGCTGGGATTGTCACGCGCCCATTTGGGCAATGCGTGCGCCCCCCCCTCCCTCTGTGTGCGCGCCCGCCGCCCGCCCACTTGAGTACCACGCCTCCTCCTTCTGCACACGCCCCCCCTGCACACACCCACCCACCCCCACCCCCAACCCGTTCCTCACCCCCAGCCCCACCCATCTCCCCACACACTCCCATCTCCCGCACACAAACACACACACAACCACTCTGTGCTTGTCTGCTGCCCCCGCAGCTGTCGCTCGAGGAGGTCGACGCCGTCGCGCTGTGCGCGGACGCGGCGCAGCTCGCGGGCGCGGCGGCCATCGTGCGGGCGCGCTTACCGTCCGCGCTGCCCGCGCTGTTCACGGCCACAGCACCCAGCGGCGGAGGGGCACGGGATGCTGCTGGGGGGGCAGGCGCGGGCGGGGGCGCAGGGGCAGGCGCAGGCCCAGGTGCAGGCGCGGGCGCAGGCGCAGGCGCGGGCGCAAGCGCGGGCGCAGGCGCAGGCGCATTAGGCCGGCCGCCGTCGCGCTTCGTGTTGGACGGCGACGCGGCAGCAAGGGGTGCGGCAGCCGCGGCCGGCGCGCTGCTGGCCGCCGCAGCGCTCGCGGCCGCGTCGGGCGGCGTGGACCTACTGACGGCCGGCGTCGCCAGCAGCGGCCTCGACTCGGCGACCGCCACTGCCGCTGTGTCGTCGTCGTCAGATTCGGCCGGCGCCGTAAGCGACATGGCTGGCCTCGTGCGCGGCTCTGGCGGCTCGCCCGTGGGGCTCGCCCTCCTGGCGCTCGACAACGTGGTGGTCGCGCCGGCCGTGGAGGTGGGAGGGGACACTGGGGCTGTTGGACTGAGGTGCGGCTGATAAAACCAGCAGTGGGCTTTCACAGCCATCTTAGCGCTAAGATGGCTGTGAAGGCCCACTGCTGGTTTATCAGCCGCACCTCAGTTCAACAGGGGCTGTGTGCTGTGTGCTGTGTGCTGTGTGCTGCGCTGAGCTGTGCCTGTGTGGTGTCGTTGGTACAACCGCAACGTGCTGGCGCACAAAGGCCCCCCCGCCTCCATCCCTCCCGCCCAGGAACTTGTGTTCAGGGGGCTGCTGCTGCCACAGCTCGTGGCGACACTCGGGTCGCGCGCCGGCGTGGTCGTCAGTGCGGCCGCGTTTGCGGCATATCACCTGTCCCCGGGGGACGCGCCCGCGCTGTGCTGCCTGGGCCTGGGCCTCGGCTGGGCGATGGCGTCGACGCGCGGCAACCTCGCCGCGCCGGTGCTGGGACACGCGCTGTATAATGCCGTCGCATTTGGCGCGACGCTGAGCTAGGCGTGGCTGAGCTAGGCGTGGCTGGCGGCGGCCCGGTGCTGATTCACATCTGACCCACATTCCTCCCAACAGTATTCAGTGTGGCTCCTATTCTGTCAACATTTGGAGATTATATATTTGGAAGACGAGTGGCAGGCTGTCTGCTCGACCCCGTCCTCCCCCCGTCCTGTCAGTCCCAGAACCAGGGACACCTGATCAAGGCACCACCTAGGGCACTCCCTCTTAAGCCAACACCACCCACCCACCCACAACGCAACACAACACAACACGCCAGCTGGTCAAGGGATCACCACCGTTAGGGATCACCACTTTCACTGCGACTGATTGATGAACTTGATGGAGGGTCAACTTGATGACGGATCAGCGCTTCCTCACGGGCGCCTCCAGCAGCTGCAGAATCGACACGTGGCCACCCGCTCTTGCCCGTTGCTTTGCCAAACCACCGCTGGCATCGCCACGCGGCGCGTGCTTCGGAAACTCGAGAAGAAGTCGGACAATATTTTCGTGTCCCATCTCAGCCGCAGTCACCAGCGCGAGTCCAGATCCGTGGTCGGCTCGGGGCGCGCGCTCCGGGAGCTGCAGCAGATATTTTGCCGCTGCCTCATTCCCGATCTTGCATGCGCGCACGAGCGCAGTCTCCCTAGAGCCGTGCACGCCAGTCAGCAGCGCCACCATGTGGGACGGGCTGTCCATCAGCACCTCACGGAAGTCCCGGCACACCGACAGCGCCGAGTAGATGGGAGGCCCCGGGTTGAGGCGCCACGGGTCCAGCCGCGGCTGGCCCTCCGTCCATGCGCCGGCGAGGACGAGCACGTCCAGCAGGATGCCAGTCGGCAGGTCCTGGATGCGGAACACCTGGGCCTGGGAGGGGGGCATCGGGCAAACGGCAGATGGGTGTGTGCACGCATATGCACGCGCGTGCAAAAACTGCGCTCCCTGCCCAGGGCCAAACCATGTACCCCCCCCCACGGGGACAACGGGGGGAGGGGGGGGGGCTGTGCACGCACGCACGCACGCACGTACGCACGCACGCACGCACGCGCACACACGCACGCACACACACACACACACACACACACGCACACGCGTGCGTATGCTTACACACGTGAGGGCAGTGCGGCTGCCCCTCAGCGCTGGCCTCTTCCTCGGCGCCTTGGAGTGGCATGGCGACTCTGTCTGGACCTGCGTACACATGGGAATGACTCAGGCATGCATGCTCGCATGATGACATGCTGTTTGCCAGAAAAGGCCATGCACAACATGCATCCTGGACCTCCCAGCCCAGCCAGGCGAACCCCTTATTTGACGTACTAACTCACTCCGGTGCAGCTGGCTCTTCAGGCGTGGCGTGGGGTGGTGAACCGCATTTAAAAAGCTTTGATTTGCAGGCTTTGTCTGATCGGCTGTGAGGTACCCCAAGTACCTTAGATAATTGGGCGCCCCACGCGAGCCCGGGCAGCGCCTCGCCCAGGTAACACGCTCCATTTTAAGTTGTCCATACCTCCGGCTCCCACTCCTTATATTTTAGGAGGAGCAGATACCGCCTGATCGTGGCGTGATGCTGCACGCCACGTTAAGGCTGGGGGAACCGGCGTCACTTCCCCAGACTAGCGACAACAAGAGAACGATTCATCACCGAGGGCGGCGCATCAGGAATCGCGAGGGAATTTGGGGTGTGCTCACAGGCCTGCAGGCCCCCTACGGCCTGGCGGCACCCCAGCACTACCGAGATCTAGGCGCATGGGAGGAGGAGCTTGCGGAGGCAGTGGGGCCATCAGGTACGGGTGCATGCATGCTGGCGGCCATGCGTGCATGCAGACAAACCCCACTGCACGCATGCGTGCCGAAGCATGGGCATGGTAGGCCGAACCTGATGCCCTGACACACACCCCACGATCCCTCAGCGCCCATCGTGGCGTGGGAGTCGCTGCCACCCTCGTGCGAGCCGTGCACGTTCCTGAATACGGATGCGAACAAGCGCATCAGGGGATCTAAGTCGGTTAAGGCCGTGCTGCAGGAGCTGGGGCTGCAGCGCGACCAGATGGAGTCGGCGCCGGCCGCAGCAGGGATAGGCAAGCCCGGAGCGGTGGCGGACGCCGCACCATCAGCATCAGCACCGGCACCGGCACCGTCTCCGGCAGAGGATGCCAAGGCGGCGTCCGGCCAGGCGCGCGTTGACCGGCGTGGCGTGCACAAGCGCTGGCAGGTTGAGAGCTTTGTGCTCGTGCTGCGGCGCCTGGTGGAGGCAGACCCGCAGCGGCAGTGGCACGTCGTTGACTTTGGGTGCGGCACGGGCGCGCTGCTGCTGCCGCTCGCGTGCCTGTTCCCGAGCTGCCGCTTCACCGGAGTCGAGATGAATCCCGCCGCGCTCGCCATCCTGAGGCAGCGCGCGGCGGCTGCAGGCCTGACCAACGTGTTGACGTTTGTGGGCATGATCGAGGGCTACGAGGCGCCATTCGATGTCGCCCTCGCGCTGCACGCATGCGGCAACGCGACCGACGCCGCGTTGCTGCGCGCCGAGCAGCACCGCGCGGCGTACGTCGTGTCGCCCTGCTGCGTCGGGAAGCTCAAGTTCAGTCTGCAGGGCGGCTCGTCGTTCTCGAGCAAGTCCGGGCAGTGGCGCTGGAACCCGCGCATGGCGGGGTCCAGCCAGGGCGAGAAGGCGGCCGCAGGGCTTTGCCTGCTCGAGGCAGCCGTCGGTGTTATCGGCCCGGCAGCTGCGGAAGCGGTTGGCGCGCCAGATGCACGGCCGCTGCCGCCGGTGATCCACCCGCGATCCACCACATTCAGCCGGCTGTTCCCGAATCCAGACAACGCGCAGTTCAAGCTTCTCGCCCAGGTCGCAGACACGGTGTATGTGCCCGACCGCCTCTCGCAGCGCGCAATGCTGTCTGCCGAGGGCCACCTGGTCGGGGCGCAGGTGCAGCAGCAGGCTGCCAGCTCGGGAGAGCAGGGGCAGCAGGCCACGTCGCACGCGCAGGCGCTCACCGACGCGCTCGAGCTGATGGCACTGGAACAGCAGACAGCCGACGCCGATGCAGACGCAGAGGCCGAGGCTGCGGGCGTGGCTGGTCGCGAGGAGGGGCAACCGCCAGGTGGCGTGGGCGCCTCCTCCTCGGCGCCCACACGTGCGTCTCATGTCGGCGGCGGCGGCAAGGGAACTGAGTCGCCAGGTCGCAGTGCGCTGGAAGAGACGGCGCGCAAGGCCGCACACTGCGCTCTCGCCAAGCTCCATGTAGAGCTCGACCGTAACGAGGCTGCTCGCGAGGCTGGCTACGCGGTCGGCATCTTCCGTATGATCAACGCAGGCTATATGGCTAAAGGTGACCTACTGGTAGGCGTGCCAGGAGAGAGTCAAGAGTGGGCGCATCTGCTATCCCTGCTGCAGCCGCCAGCTGCTGGGGCGCGGTGACCTCTTGGTGGCGTCATAATGTTGCACTTCTTTTGGGTTAACTGAAGGAGGGCGCGGAACGTGAGCAGCGAAAATAATATAGCAGGCGATTCAGCAGCGGTTCAATTGATGGCGATCCTTTGGCTTTCCTGTGACGCACGTTTGTATTGCTGTGACGCCCCACTTAAGATGCTACCCCCTCTCTATGCAATGCACCAATCATTGGTTGAATGCAGTGATGTTGACACGTCTGGATGGTAGGTCCCGATCGCATCGCATCGCATCCTCTCGTACCGTGCGACAGCCGGAAGTGCATTACGATTTCAGCAGAAACAGGGGTGTGTATCTTGGGTGGGTGGGTAGGTGGGTGGGGTGCGTGTTTTGGCGGGGTTGTCGTGCGGCCCACAGGGGAATCCGTGGGGTTGCCGCAAGAGCCACACACACACACACACACGGGTGCTTTGGCGTGGCAGGCTCCCGTCCTCTGTGCACCTCCCCACTCAGGAGTCTGCCCTGGGCTTGAGCCTTCCCAGCAGCAGCCCCCCTGAGCCATTTCAGCTAAATCCCACACCCAGTGGGAAACCCACTTCCAAGGCCCGCTAGGGACTGGCAGTACACCAGCACACATAGCGCAGCGCCCCACCACCACGACACCCGTACGAGAAATCGGGGAAACCAAGCGCAATCTCCCAAAACAATCACAGCAGTGAAGGGTCGATCGCACGCGTATGAAGAACGTCAATTTGTTTGCCGTGCTGGACGGCAGCAAGCCCAAGGCTAAACCCAGCGCCAAGCCTAAGGACAGCAAGAAGGCGGAAGCGAAGCAGGCGGCCTCTGCAGAGAAGACCGCCGCACTCGAGCGCGAGTTGTTTTCAGCGCCCAACTTCTCCACGTCCAACTGGGCGGACGACGACACCGACGAGGAGGACGAGGCACCCGCGCCCGTGGACGATGGCTGGAGCCGGGTACCAGGGGTGAGCAGGAGGGCACATGAGGCTGCCCAACAGCACCCATGCACGCACGCAGTGCCCCGATCCCACCACCCACTCCTTGCATGGGCTCGCGCAGACCGTCGGCGCAGCGGTGAGCGACGATGATGATGACGACGAGGACGATGGGCTGCCGGAGGTGAGGAGGGAGAGCTCACATGGTTGTGTCGTGGCCGCCGGGGGGGTCCTGGGTCGCGCGCACACCTGCGCCCCCTCCCCTGCACCCATACGGCGTGCCGACGTGGGTACCGTACGTGCTGTGTACGCAGGAGGACGAGGAGGAGGGCGACGAGGACGAGATCGACCTAGAAGCAGAGCTGGGAGTCGAGCTAGCCAAGACGGATGACGAGGACGAGGAGGGTGCGTCCGCCCTGCATGCTGTGCACATCGACAGGAGAGGCGCATGCATGCATGTGGGTGGGTTAGAGAGAGGGGCGTGCCGTCGTCCAGGCGCGCAACCCACCATGTGACGCACCATCGCACGCAGAGGACGCGCCGAGCGCAGCGCCCAAGGCCGCGCCCGCACCGAAGGCCGTGGTGGAGCAGGAGAAGCAGCTGTCCAAGAAGGTGGGCCGTGGGAGGAGCAGGCACTGGAGGAAGTGATGGCGTGCCATGCGCCATGCGGGAGCATGGGGAGCAGCATGCGGGCACATGCTTTGGGTGCACCTGCTCCCCCTGCACTCCTCACCCCTGCATGCATGCATGCCCCTGACGAGCGAGCACTCGCATGCTGCATGCCACCCCCCCCCATCACTCGGCTCAGGAGCTGAAGAAGAAGGAGATGGAGGCGCTCGACGCGCTCTTTGGCGAGCTCGGCGTCAAGGTCGAGGCAGAGGCCAAGGCCGTGGACGAGGCTAACAAGGCCGAGGCGGAGGCCAAGAAGAAGAAGAAGAGGGAGGCCAAGGAGAAGAAGGAGGCCGAGGCCAAGGAGGGAGGGGAGGGCACCGCGGCCACCAAGCCCGAGTCGGACGAGGACGAGGACGGCACGCCGATCGACCCCGAGGCGGTGCGTGCCCCCATCAACACACGCACGGCGCACGCGCACGCGCAAGCACACACACACTGAGCCCCCACCACCACCCCTCGCGAGCGTGAGTACTACTATTTAACTATTTAAGCATGAGATTCCACAATCCACACGCCGCTGAACTCCCGTCGTCACACAGTAGTGACCAAGGGGAATGGAATGACCTGTTGATCACAAAGAACACGTTGCGGCCGAGTGCTCACACACGCGCGCGCACCACGACCCCCAATGGTGATTCAACGCAGGCCAAGGCAAAGCTCGCTGAGAAGATGAGGAAGAAGGCTGGCAAGGGCAACCCGGCGCTCGCGACCGCACAGGCGCAGGCCAAGGCACAGGCGCAGGCCAAGGCCAAGGGGAAGGGCAAGGACTCGTCCAAGTTCAACCAGGCACGCCGAAACTAAGCTCGGTCGTGCTGCGGCGGCTCCCCCGGGGAGCGGCGAGGAGCAGTCCCCACTCCCCACTGGGAGGTGCGCGCGAGGCGCGACCACAGCGCACGTGGCCCCTGCCGCCCCGAGCGCGCTGCTGCTGCGGCGGCTGCGGCTGCTGGGGTGCCGCACACAGCCACTGCGCCCAGCCAAGTGCACGTCATGCACCCGCGATCACGTTGAGGTGGTGGTGGAGGTTGGGCACCGGCTGGTCTGCCACACGAAGAGAAATAACAGGGTTAGGGAGCAGGTCGCCCGCCAAGGGGTGAGCAAGTAGCCCTTTTATCCATGTTTCTCTCTCAATAGCCGCCACGCTCCCGACTCACCTCTCATATCTCATGTGTGTGGATGTTACGCACAAGCCACACACTGCACTGCCGCCTGCAGGCTCTCACTCAAAACAGAAACAGCAGGACACAAACATACACTACAAAACACAACAGACAGCCCATTCAAGCACCCTTCCACACTCCGTCCCATTCCACACTCCCTGCCTCCCAATCTCGCCCGCCCACCCATTCTCAATGCAACAGCGAGCACGCAAGGCCACCCGAAAACATGCCACCCAAACCCATTGACTTTTACAGACGCCCGTTCTACAAGGCTGCGCTGGAGCGACACGAGATTCAGGTGCGCCGTCGCGACCGGGCCACTCACTTGTGGCGTCGAGAAGGCGGATACCTAGGACGCTGCTGAAGCAGGGAGGGGGAGGGATGATGGCAGGCTCAGAGCCCATTTTGCGTGTCAAACTCTGCATGGGCATGTCTGACACACGCAACCCCCGCCAACCACAGGAGGATATCGCGCTGATTGAAAACCTGGCAGGCATCAAGCGCCGGACGCAGGCGCCGGCGCGCTACGGGCAGGCGCAGTACGGGCAGGCGCAGGCGCAGTATGGCGTCGAGCAGCACACTAACCCCCAGTTACGTTGAGGAGCAGCTTTAAGCACACAGCATGGGGGCGTACTGGTGCTAGCACGTAAGCGCACCGGAGCACCACTGCAAGCACCCTACGGCAGGTTGCAGCACGGCGTATGGCGCACGGCCACATGCCGCATGGCGCAGACATGCGCGGAGCAGCATGCTAACGTGGACAGCGCCCTTCAGCTGCACGCGCTGCCCCCTGCCGGCACCAAGACAAAACGTGAAGGGCGCTTTGTGCGCTGTGGCGAGGGTGGTGAGGTAGCGGCGGGTCCGCGGGGGATTCCGAGGGACACCGCTGGCGGTAGTGTAGAAAGGCCGACGAGCTGGCGGGGGAGTGCATATCATTGCAGGGCTAACATGGTCACAGCTGGATATGTAATCTACAGACATCAGCACAGGTCCGTCTACTTGCCCGCGGCTGATGCTGGTGGCCCTTCGATCGACGCCGAGCACACCTGGCGGGGGGAGGGCACAGCATGCGGGTAGAAATCGTTGGCATGACAGCTACCCGAGACCGGGCAGCAACGCTTGCAGAGCGCTCGAACACACGCAGAGCGCACCTGTGCACACTCGGTCAGGCAATACGACCGTGACCGGAAGCCGTTCTTGAACACCACGATCTCCTTCTGTAGGCTTATCGGACCTAGGCCGGGCCCTGCATGCACGATGCACGGCGGTGTCATGGGTGAAACAGTCGTGGGTGAAACGCTGACGATCCTCCAAGACGCCCTGCCCCCGCTCTGTCTTGCTTGCCGACCCCCAACCCCCCTGCCTGCCGACGGACGGACGGGCACGCCCCCTTTGCTGCGAGACGAGCCACCGTACTAGGCAAGCAGTGGTCACCCCATCCAGACTGAGGCTCTGGTGTACACAGCGCCAGTGAGTGGCTCGTCTCTCTCCTCTCCTCTCCTCTCCTCTCCTCTCCTCTCCTCTCCTCTCCTCTCCTCCCCTCCCCTCGACGCCCCCGCCTCACCGTTGCCGCCGCGCATACACGTTGGCAGGCACTTTCGCGTGCACGTCTCGACCTCTTTGCTTTTGGGACCTCCAAACAGCTTGGCCAGCGAGCGGCGCTCGTCACCGGCTGCGAGTATTTTGTGGGTGTGGGTTGTGGGTTGTGGGATGTGGGTGTGGGTTGTGGATGTGGGTTGTGGGTTGTGGGTTGTGGGTGTGGGTTGTGGGTGTGGGTTGTGGGTTGTGGTTCCAGCCTCCAACCGACACTATTTTCTCCAGCTACTGACCCAGCAGCTAGGCGACATTGGTGGCACTCGTTCTGATTGGAAGACTTTTTCGGACACGGCGTTTGTGCGTGCTCAGGATAGGGTCGGGTGGAGAGCCGTTGTGTACGGTTCGGCTGCCCCTCGGGCGCCGGCCCCTCCACCCCGGCGGTCAAGTAGATTGGCAAGCGCCACTTGACCCCCTATCCCGTGGAAACATTTAGGACCTATTTTGGAGGCGTCGCACAATAGCTCTCCTGTTCGCTCTGGGACTACACGTTGGCAGGCAGCCGGCTGGTGGCTACCGCCCCTCACAAGTAATTGTTAGGGCCATAACTCGACTTGGGGCTAGGCGGTGGTACTAGGACTAGGAAGGTAGTCTTCGCTGGAAAGCCGATGTTACTGTCACTGTTACTGTTACTGGGTTGTGGGTTGCGGGCTGCAGCAAGCAGCAAGGTGTGTGTGTGTGTCAAAACACGTGACCGCGAGCCTAGTCGCTCAGGATGCTGCAAGTCTGTGAGAAGGGTGGTTCCCCCCCCCCCAGGGCTCACACCACGGACGTCCTGCTACCGTAGCAACGCTTTGCCTTGCCGATTAAATAATTCCGAGAAAGCGCCGGCAAGGTTGATTTCAAAAGAAAATGTCAAAAGAGTACAAAACTAAAGAAGTGACGCCAAAACGGGGAAGACCCCCCAAATCCTCGCATGCGTACTCACGAGCAGGCTGCCCCAGCTGCGCCGGCACGTTCTGGAACGCGTCGCTGTCCTCAGCGTAGGCATAGGCGGCAAGCGGCGTCGAAAATACCTGGTGAGCGTGGGTGGGTGGGTGGGTGCTCACGTGTGCATGCATGCACACGCACACACACACACACACCGAGACACACACACACACCGGGACACACACACACACACACGCACACACACACACGCACACACACACCTGGTACGCGCACACCGCAGCCGTGGCAAGCCCGAGGAGAAAGCCGCTGCGGCTGCTGCCGGCGTCTGATGAATCAGGGGCGCGTACCGGCCGCGCAGATTCGCGTGGTGATGACGCTGCTGCCGCCACCGCCACGACAGGCCAGCCCGGCCCAGCTGCGACCCGTCCCTGCAGGGCGTGCGTTCATGTGTGTGTGAGTGTGTGTGGTTGCCACCACCATGACAGGCCGGCCCAGCTGCGACCGTCCCTGCAGGAGGTGCGTGTGTGCGCGTGTGTGCGTGTGTGTGTGTCTGTGTGTGTGCGTGTGTGTGTGTGTGTGTTTGCATGCGTGCGTGCATTCAGAGGGGGGGGGGGGCAGCTGGCTGACGTGTGCGTGTGTTTTCATGCACGCGCGGAGCAATCAGGTTGGGTGTGGATGACTGTCGGGAGAGGGTGGCTACTGGTGGTGGCGCGCGAGTAGTGAGTAGCACACACCCAGGCGCCCCGTCGCACCTGCACCGCCCCTCTTCCAACCTGGCCAGCACCAGCACCTGTCAGTCTCCTACTGCACAGCATGATGATGTGCTGCAGGTAGTAGTAGGTAGAAGTGAGTGGTGTGTGAGGAGTGAGGAAGCCTTCCTACTAATCCACACACACATCCACATGAGGCTGCATGGTGCATGGTCACACCCATTCACAACCCTGCGAGCATTCCAAGCTCGAGCTCTCCCACCGCTGTCACGCCTCAAGTGTTAGATCCTTGAGGCCACGCACCAGCAGCGTCTCGCATCGGGGTGTCGGAGGGCGTCAACGCCAGCAATCACCATGCACCCCAGCGTTTCGGCCCGATGCGGGGGCGTCGTCGCGCCCACGATGATGCACCCCCCGCGCATGGTGCCCTCGCCGTGGGTGGCTGCTGTGCCTGGCTGCGGCGGCCGCATGCAACATTGCATGACCGCCGCCGCCAGCAGCTCTGCTGACGTTGGCGAGCCTGCCAAGCCCAAGGCCAAGGGCAGGCCGCGCAAGGCAGCCGCGCCCAAACCTGATGGAGGGGAGGAGGGAGGCGAGCCTGTGAAGGCCAAGCCGCGCAAGGCAGCAGCGCCAAAAAAAAAGGCTGCAGAAAAGGCGGCAGACGAAGAGGCGGCGTCCACCTCTGGCAGGGCGGCAGTCCCTGTGAGGTCACTCGGCATCGTCGGCACGCCGTGGGCGTCCAGCGGCGACGCTGAGTCCCAGGCGGATGCCCTGGAGGCGTACACCGCGGCGAGGGGCAGCCTCCACGACCGGCGGCGGCGCAAGCAGGGCACCAAGACTGTCGCAGAGGGGGTGTCGGTGATGGCTGAGCTGGAGGCCAAGGCGGTGTCGTACGATGCCGACGGCAACATGCTGGTGGACCGCACAGCGCTTGGCGACGGCAAGGTTCACACGTACGCGCTCTCGGTAAGGCGCGGCATGCATGCATGCATGCGCCGTCCCATGCGCCGCGGTGGTCATGCCATGCATGCACCGCCTCAGTGCATGCACATGCCACCGCACACACACACACGCGTGCACAACACGCTGAGAGGCCGTGAGGAGGATTTTCCCCGAATGAACGAATCTGATTCGAAACCTTCATGGGTGGTCCTCCAACAGGGGCCCCCCTGCAAGCCAGGATAACTGAGCCTCTCTCTGCGCACCGCGCCATATGCATGCGACCTGCTCCACCATCGCCTGCCCATCACGCGCGCGCGTGCTGCATCCGTCAAGCTGGTCGTGTATACTGTCAGGGTTGAATTGGCCCGTGCTTCTGACCAGTCAGAAGTCAACGCCAATGTGCACGCCAGTCAGCACCAGTAGCCACGGTCGCACGCTCGCATGCGCGTGCACAGTACGCGCAGCAAGCACGTGGCATGCGTGAGAGGTCGCGAGGAGGATTTTCCCCGAATGAACGAATCTGATTCGAAACCTACATGGGTGGTCCTCCAACAGGGGCCACCCTGCAAGCCAGGACAACTGAGCCTCTCTCTGCGCACCACGCCATATGCATGCGACCTGCTCCACCATCGCCTGCCCATCACGCACGCGTGTGCTGCATCCGTCAAGCTGGTCGTGTGTACTGTACTGTTGAGTTTGGCCCGTGCTTCTGACCAATCAGAAGTGAACGCCAATGCGTCATGTGTGCGTCAGTCAGCACTAGTAGCCTCGGTCGCACGCTCGCATGCGCGTGCACAGCACGCGCAGCAAGCACGTGGCATGCGTAAGAGGCCGTGAGTAAGATTTTCTCCGACTGAACGAATCTGATTCGAAACCTACATGGGTGGTCCTCCAACAGGGGCCACCCTGCAAGCCAGGACAACTGAGCCTCTCTCTGTGCACCTCGCCACGCCATGCATGCGACCTGCGTGCACCGCTCCACTACCGCCTGCCCGTCATGCGTGCTGCATGCGTGCCGCGAGCTGGCAAGCGTGTATTTGTTACCAGGTCAGAAGTGAACGTGCGTGCACAACACATGGCATGCGTGAGAGGCCGTGAGGAGGATTTCCCCCGAATGAGCGAATCTGATTCGAAACCTACATGGGTGGTCCTCCAACAGGGGCCACCCTGCAAGCCAGGACAACTGAGCCTCTCTCTCTGTGCACCTCGCCACGCCATGCATGCGACCTGCGTGCACCGCTCCACTACCGCCTGCCCGTCATGCGTGCTGCATGCGTGCCGCGAGCTGGCAAGCGTGTATTTGTTACCAGGTCAGAAGTGAACGTGCGTGCACAACACATGGCATGCGTGAGAGGCCGTGAGGAGGATTTTCCCCGAATGAGCGAATCTGATTCGAAACCTACATGGGTGGTCCTCCAACAGGGGCCACCCTGCAAGCCAGGACAACTGAGCCTCTCTCTCTGTGCACCTCGCCACGCCATGCATGCGACCTGCGTGCACCGCTCCACTACCGCCTGCCCGTCATGCGTGCTGCATGCGTGCCGCGAGCTGGCAAGCGTGTATTTGTTACCAGGTCAGAAGTGAACGTGCGTGCACAACACATGGCATGCGTGAGAGGCCGTGAGGAGGATTTTCCCCGAATGAGCGAATCTGATTCGAAACCTACATGGGTGGTCCTCCAACAGGGGCCACCCTGCAAGCCAGGACAACTGAGCCTCTCTCTCTGTGCACCTCGCCACGCCATGCATGCGACCTGCGTGCACCGCTCCACTACCGCCTGCCCGTCATGCGTGCTGCATGCGTGCCGCGAGCTGGCAAGCGTGTATTTGTTACCAGGTCAGAAGTGAACGTGCGTGCACAACACATGGCATGCGTGAGAGGCCGTGAGGAGGATTTTCCCCGAATGAGCGAATCTGATTCGAAACCTACATGGGTGGTCCTCCAACAGGGGCCACCCTGCAAGCCAGGACAACTGAGCCTCTCTCTCTGCGCACCTCGCCACGCCATGCATGCAACCTTCGTGCACCGTCTGTCCATCATCCGCGCGAGTGCTGCATGCACCGAGCGGGCGGACGCGTTTACTGCCAGGTTTTGATTGGTTCGTGTCTCTGAGCCTAGATTCCTACCAACACCCTCCTGTTGAGGTGACCGCACGCCGCTCATGCTTCCACCGCTCGTGATTCCGCCGCCGCCGCTCGTGATTCCACCGCTCATGATTCTACCACTCGCACCAACCAATCACGCGCGCATGCATACATGCACTCGCACCAATCACACACACACACGCACAAACAAACGCACCCACGCACGCACACGCACACACAACCTGTCCAGTCTGCCACGCGGTTTGCGTGTAACAGGGTCACACACACACACACACACGCACACGCACGGCAGGTGTACCCTGCCCTCGAGGAGCGCTACATCGAGTGCATGAAGCCCAGGACGCACACACACACACGCACACACACATGCACACACACGCACACACACGCAGCCCCCCACACGCACACACACACACGGCAGGTGTACCCCGCCCGCGAGGAGCGCTACATTGAGTACATGCAGCCGAGGCTGCTGGAGATGAGCGACGTGACCGACGCGGACACGGGCGAGACGCGGCCGCGCGTCGTGGACGTGTCGATGACGGTGCCGATGAAGACGATCCGTGCGTTCAACGAGAAGTCGCTGAAATGGGCGAACAAGACGATCAGGTGTGGCCTCAATGCCCGACCACTGCAACAGTAACAGTCACAGTAGTATGCTGCTGTCCAACAGAGGTATCTTTTTGTCCTTCCCCTGTCGGTGCCGATGACGTCGATCCGTTCGTTCAACGAGAAGTCGCGCAAATGGGTGAACACGACGATAAGGTGAGGCTTGCCTTTTGACCCAAGTTCAAGTAGCATCTGCTGTCCACGAGAGACATCTTAATCGTCCGCAGCTCCTTGGCTCAAATGAGCAAACAAAACGATCAGGTGGGGCTGGCCCACCTGACCGGACAAGTTCAAGTAGCAGTAACGCCCTACCACAGCCCCATCGTCTGATCCGCGCAAGTGAATGCGGTCATAACGTCTGAGGCGATCAGGGTGCGCCCCAGGCGGCGCCTCAGGCGGTCGGCGCGCCTGAGGCGCCGCCTGATCCGCGCAAGTAAATGCGCCGCCTGAGGCGCCGCGTCAGGAGTTGGGAATGTGGTAGGGACGGTGGCATCCGTCGGTACCGAGCAAGCCGACCCGCGTCCAACGACAAGTCTCGCTCACGCGGGCGGACACGCCGATCCGGTGGGGCCGTGACAGTGGCGCCTGCTTTCCAACAGCAACATTTCTTAGTCCTAGAATAGCCTCTGCTGCCGCTACGGTGGAGGTCTATGGGAGACGATCCCGCGGGCTTGTGAACCCCGGCGGTGCCCCCACGGGGAGGAGTCAGATCTGGGGGCCGAGTGCCCTGTCTAGGTCCAGCCCCGACCCAATAGCCTCCCACCACCAGTAGCCAGCCACCCGTCTGTAGCGCTCGGGCATTATACGCCGAGCAAGGTCGAATACGCTGCCGGTAGGTGCGTCACACATGACTGTACAATCCATCATCGCAGAATCCTTGGCCCAAGTGGCGACCAAGTCGACCCGCGCCCTCCCCTCAACCCTGCCCACCCCAACCCCAACCCCTCGCCCTCACCAACCACCCCCTCACCCCCACCAACCCCACCCACCAGGTACCGCGACGGCGACTGCGTGTTGTCACGGGCGTGCTCGACCAACCCTCCCCAACTAATCCTCCCCAACCAGCCCTCCCCAGCCCTCCCCAACCCTCTCCAACCCTCCCTCACCCTCCCTCCCCAATGTTGATTCACCCTCACCAACCAACCAACCCCCACCAGGTACTGCGACGGCGGCTGGGTGTTTGTAACGGGCGTGCTCGACCAGGAGCTGCTCGACACGCTCTCGGCAATGATCTACTTCCAGGCAAGCGGGGGGTGGCAGGGAGGGGCCGGGGGGGGGGGGGGCAAGCTGGGGGCGGTAGAAATCGGCCCCAAAGCAAGGGACGCAGGGGTGGGGAGGTAATCCAAAAGCACGACCTGGAAGGAGTTAAATGACAGTGATGTGCTTAGCGCCCTCGCAGCCCCCGCTGCGGGGGCAAACCGCGCAGTTTGGGGGGGGATAAACTGAGGGGTTGCATCGCGAGAAACTCGCCCGGAAAGTGTAAAATTATGCAGTTTTCACACTTTCCCCTTAAAATGGCTCCTTGCGGGGCAATTCGGCATGCTCCCTCCAACGTCGCGGGGGCGAAAAGGGGGCATTCTCGGGTTCCATAAGAACACCACTGTTGTATGAGACGAGCCCTCACCCGCCCCGGAGCCCTAAGCTAGCTGGAGGAGGGCACGCCGTTGCTTGCTTTGGAGGTGTGGGCAACAAGTCGAGACCCCCCTCCCCCCTCTCTAGGGCTGGCGCTCGGTCATCTCCTACCGCTTCCCAGGCACGCCGTGTGCCGTTTCGTTTGCCGCCTTTTCTTTTTTCTGCAGGCGTGGGCAACAACTCAAGACCCTCCCTCTTTCCCCCTCGAACCTCCCCCCCCCCCCCCCTGTCTATAAAGCTGGCGCTCGGTCACGCCAGCGGCCGGATTCTGATTCTCTTCTGTTGTGGGAAACAAGCCGTGACTCTCTCCCTCTCCCCCCCCCCCCCCGTCTCCAGGGCTGGCGCTCGGTCATCTCCTACCGTTTCGCGGGCGACCAGGACGAGACCGACCTGCCGCTACCGTTTTTTTCCCCCTGTTAACACTTACAAGTGGGCAACAAGTAAAGACTTCCCCCCCCTCTGTAGGCTGGCAATGTTCAAGTACAGACTGTCTCCTCCCTCCCAAGGCTGGCGCTCTGTGATCTCCTGCCGCTTCCCAGGCACGCCGTCGGCCGGATTCTTCTTCTTTTCTGTTGTGGGAAACAAGCCTTGACCCCCTCCCCCCCCCCCCCCCCGTCTCCAGGGCTGGCGCTCTGTGATCTCCCTACCGCTTCGCGGGCGACGAGGACGAGACCGACCTGCCGCTACCGTTTGTTTTTTCCTGTTAACACTCACAAGTGGGCAACAAGTAAAGACTTTCTCCGCGCCCCCCCCCCCCCCCCCCCCCCCCCCTCTAGAGCTGGCGCTCAGTGATTTCCTACCGCTTCCCGGGCGACGAGGACGAGACCGACCTGCCGCTGCCGTGCACTGCCGAGGAGCTCGTGGCGGTGGAAGCGTGGAAGCTGCACAAGGACGAGGAGGAGGACGAGGCGGAAAAGTGCCGAGAGTGAGTGGGGAAGACACTCGCTTCCTGTTCTTATTGTTTTTATTGCAAGGAAGAGGGTGGTGGGTGTGCACGTTCGAGGAGCTCACGGCGGTAGAAGCGTGGAAGCTGCACAAGGACGAGGAGGAGGACAAGGCAGAAAAGTGCAGACAGTGAGTGAGCTTGCGTGATATCCTTTTCAGGATTTTTAATCGATTCTTCCACAGCCGGATTCTGCTTTGACCGCGTTGACCATTGACCTCCCGTTGGCCGTTTGTCCTCATGTATAGGTGGCTTGAAAGCTCTATGCGAGCTCTGTCTGGCATGCTCGTCAGACTAACAATCCACTGGATTGAGCTGTGTTCAAGGTCAAAGAACAGCCAGAATACAGCCAAATGGCTGGGGAGAGCCGGAACGGAAATCGCTGGTGGGCTCTTTGCTTTTTTGGGGTCTCCTGGGTCCTTCGGGGGGTTCCCTTTTTAAGCTAGCTTGGGACGGGCCTAAAACCTCGGGTGGACTCGCTGACATTTTGGTGGAGCCACTGCTTTGGGGAGCCACTGGCTTCTTGTCAACCGAGGGAAAAGTGCCGAGAGTGGGTGAGGGGAAAACACTCGCTCTTTGCTTTTATTTCTGGAAGTGGGGGACGGGTGTGCACGTCCGAGGAGCTCGCGGCGGTAGCTGTGTGGAGGCTGCACAAGGACAATGAGGAAGACGAGGCGGAAAACTGCCGAGAGTGAGTGGGCTGTTGCTGCTTTGGCATGGAGATCAAAGCCACAGCGCAGAACCAGCGGCAGACTCTGTCCACACACACACACACGCATCGCATCGCACACACACGCACCGCACACACACGCACACACACTCACGCTAACTCCTCACACGCACACACACAGGTACGGCGGGAAAGTTGACCTGGAGATCGAAGCCGCGGCGCAGAACCAGACCCCCCCCCACACACGCACTTGCACTCCCTCAACCCCCTCAACCCACTCTCACCCCACCCCCCCACACACACAGGTACGGCGGGCAAGTCGACATGGAGATCGAAGCCGCGGCGCAGAACCAGCGCCGCGACCGCATGGCGGGCGACGTGGACGTGGACGAGTTTGGAAACCAGATCTACAAGCGTGACTACACAGGTCGGTCCCTTTCCCATAGCTTAGTCTACACAGCTCAGTTTCCATCCCAATTGCTTAGAAGTCCCCTTCTGTCTGTCGACAGCCCTAGGAGGAACCAGCGCCGCGGCCGCATGGCGGGCGAAACCAGATCTGCAAGCGGGACTACCCAGGTCAGTTCCCTTCTCCACCTGTCTGCACCAAGGTAGTCGACGGCTATACCGTAGCGCCGCTTTGCCTTGCAAGTAGATAATTCGGAAAACGTCGCGGCAAGGTCGATTTCTAAAAGGCCTCGCCGACGACCTCTTTCGTCTGCGCGGAGACAGCAGTCGGCAATGGCCTGCCAGGTAGTGGTTAAGGCGGGCCCCTGCAACCCAATCCAACTGCCAATCCAATCCAACCCTACAAAGGCACGCACGACCCAACGCCCTCCAACCCTCAACCCTCAAACCCCGACACGCAGGCACCTACAACAACCCCAACAACTTCTACGAGGGCGGCGGCGCAAAGCCGACGCCGTCGGCCGAGGCGCAGGCGTCGCGGTGGGCGAACGCGGGCGGGCGCGGCGACGGGGGCGGGCGCGGCGGGGGGCGCGGGCGCGGTGCGCGCGGGGGACGGACGGGACGCGGCGCGGGCGGCGCGCGCGGCGGCCGCGGGCGGGGCGATACGCGCCGCGACGACTATGGCGTCGACGGCAGCGGCGACTGGTTCGGGGGCGGGCAGTCGTTCTCCGCAGAGCCCGGCGCGGGCGCTGGCAGCGGCGGGTTCGGCGCGGGGGGCGACGACGGCTGGGGGGGCGCGGGGGGGCTGGGGTTTGCCGCCGACGGGTTCAGTGCGCCGGGCAAGCGCCCGCAGCAGCAGCAGCGGGACACGAAGGCCACCACGGTCGACTGGGCAGACTTGGGCGACGACTTCGACGCGCCGCCGCCGCCGCCGCCGCCGCCGCCGCCAAGGGGTGGTCGGGGGGGCGGCGGCGCGCACGGCGGGGGCGGTTCCTGGTGAGGCCACAGGCCAGTGGACAGTGGAGCGGGCAGGGTGCTGGCTGATGAGTGTTTTGTAGTTGACTGTAACATCCACCACTACTCAGTTCACTCGACTCCCTTAGGCACAGGAGGTTCGAGAGAGCTGCAGCAGCTGCACACGCGGACTGGCGGATCAGGCCGCAGTCACCACACCGCGCGCCCGCCCGGGTGTGGCACTCATCCACACTGGGAAGGGGAGAGTTACAAGGAGGCCGCCAGTCCTGCTTGGTGATGTCGACTCCATGCAGTTGGGACGGGGTTGGGGGGGCGGTATGATTGCATCCTCACACCGCGCGCCCTGGTTGGCTGATTCACACTTTCTCTCTCTGAGAACAAGGTTGCGCGAGTTTCAAGGTGGCCGTCAGCCCTGCTTGGCCATGTGGGCCGTCCTACAGTCAGAGAGCGTTACACCGCGTGCCCGCCCTGGAACTTGTTCGCCAGCATCATCCACACCGAGGCGCGGGCTGCACAAGCGCTGGCGGGTTGAGAGCGTTGTGCTCGTGCTGCGGCGCCTGGTGGAGGCAGACCCGCAGCGGCAGTGGCACGTCGTTGACTTTGGGTGCGGCACGGGTGTGCTGCTGCTGCCGCTCGCGTGCCTGTTCCCGAGCTGCCGCTTCATTGGAGTCGAGATGAAGCCAGCCGCGCTCGCCATCCTGAGGCAGCGCGCGGCGGCAGCGGGCCTGACCAACGCGTCCACGTTTGTGGGCATGATCGAGGGCTACGAGGCGCCGTTCGATGTCGCCCTTGCGCTGCACGCGTGCGGCAACGCAACCGAAGCAGCATTGCTGCAAGCCGAGCAGCACCGCGCGGCGTACGTCGTGTCGCCCTGCTGCGTCGACAAGCTCAAGTTCAGCCTGCAGGGCGGCTCGTCGTTCTCCAGTCAGGCTGGGCAGTGGCGCTGGATGCTGCGCATGGCGGGCATCCGGGAGGAGGTGGCATGGGCCGGGGCGCAGCTCCTCGCGGCAGCCGGAGGCGATCCGTTGGCTGTGTCACAACTAGGGCGACAGCCGGAGGAACGGGGCGCGGGGCGTGGCAGCAGCAGCAGCAGCGCTCCATCGGACGGCGCACTCTCAGGATGCGGACCGAGCGAGGGCAGCAGAGCAGCAGAGGCGCTGGGTGTAGGAGACTCGCCCGGGCCACAAGACGCTGCGCCTGGCGGGCCAACAGCGCTGGCGCCGCTGCGCCACCCGCGCATTGACGCCCTTCTGCGCCTGCTGCCAGATCCGCAACAGTTCAAGCTGCTCGCCCACGTCGCAGACACCAACCACCACATGGACAAGAGCGTGCAGCCACAGCCGCGACAAGGCGAGGGCAGGGGCAGCGGCAGCGCCACGGCGCAGCACCCAGACGTGCTCCATGCCGATCTCGCCAGGGCTCTGGCTGACGACGCAGGCGGGAGCACCAGCACAGGGGGCGACGGCGCGGCCGGAACTGCCGAAGACGGCAACGACACTGCACGCAAAGCCGCCCACTGCGCTCTCGCCAAGCTCCATGTAGAGCTCGACCGTAACGAGGCTGCTCGCGAGGCTGGCTACGCGGTCGGCATCTTCCGTATTCTCAATGCAGCCCGAATGGCAAAGGGCGACCTGCTGGTAGGCGTGCCAGGAGAGAGGCAGGTGTGGGCGGAGCTGCTGCCCCTGCTGCAGCCGCCTGTCGCGAGCCACGGGAAGTGAGCATCGGGAATAACAATGCAGGCGATACATCTACTGCAGCGATTCAATCGATGGCGGTCCTTTGGCTTTCCCATGACGTACGTAGCTCTGTGTACTGCTGTGACATGCCAGGGCAGGGCGTTTGGTCTAGTTTTGGGGCGAGCTCATCCTGCGGCGTGTCCTGCGGCCCACCGCATGTGCAGGCACACCACGTCGTGCACCGCCGCCGTTGTGCAGGCGCAGATGTTAGGCAAGCAGAGTTCGCGAGCTCCGGCGGAGGGCACTGTTCTGAATGCTGACAAGCTGTGCTGCGCTGTGATGGCACGCAGCGTCGGAAGACTGGCTGTGTTGTGCCGCAGCCAGGTTGTCTAATACCTTGCACGCTGTTTTGTAAGCTGCGCACAGCAGCCGGTTGACAAGCCGTTTTAGATGGTCCTGTTCTTATACCTTGTTTTTTCAACATTAACGTGAGCTTGTGAAATTCTGTTTTGTGAAGTTCAGATCGATCCATGTGAGATAATGATGTTTGGTTACAATCCACTTCTGGCGGTCACACGTACGGTTCCAAAGCTCCAGTGAGACTTAGAGAAACAAGGCTCAAGGCCCACAAAAGGTCAAGCTACAAGTAGCCAAACATCATCATGGTGGTCTAGGGGAGGGCTTTTTGGTCCCTTCATGGTTTTATACCTTGGCTCCGCCCTCTGGCCATTTGAGGGGCTGGGTGTGCAGCCTGCACAGTGGTGGTGCTTGCTTGGCGCCCGCCACCAAGTGTGGATGGCGTTACCGTGGGCTACTTGTAGCTTGACCTTTTGTGGGCCTTGAGCCTTGTTTCTCTAAGTCCCACTGGAGCTTTGGAACCGTACGTGTGACCGCGAGAAGTGGATTGTAACCAAACTCATCATCATCATCATCAAAAAAAAAAAAAAAAAGTAGCCCACGGTAACGCCATCCACACTTGGTGGCGGGCGCCAAGCAAGCAGCACCACTGTGCAGGCTGCACACCCAGCCCCTCAAATGGCCAGAGGGCGGACCCAAGGTATAAAACCATGAAGGGACCAAAAAGCCCTCCCCCAGACCACCGGAAGCGGGGCTAGTAGCACACCCGCCGCAGCACTCTACTCAGCGACCACACCGCACCCGCCACCGCACGCGTGTGGCGCCACCTCCCCTTCAAAAAACACCTCCAGAGGGAATGCCATCTAGCAAGCAGGTGCAGGCAGCCGCTCGCCGTCAACGACGAGGCGCGCGCGGTGGAACTGCGCCCGCTTCCCCGCAACCTTGGCGGCGAGGAAAGCGGGCCACAGCGCCTGGTGCTGCGCCTCCTCGCGGTCACTGAGGACGTCGAAGACTGCAGTCGAGTCCACGCAGCGGCGCAGCTTGTGGCGCCAGCGCACGACAGTGTCGGCCACGGCGTCAGACGCCACGGTGAAGAGCACACGCAGCACACCGCCCCCGCGTGGCTCCACGCCGATGCCCCCGACGGCAGGCTTGGCGTTGAGGAGCGACGCGGACACGACGCCACCATCATGTGAGAGAGAGTGGTGTTACACATCCACTGCCGGCGGTCACAATCAGTTCCAAAGTTCCAGCGGGACTATCAGACAGCAGGCACAAGGCCCACCAAAAGGTCAAGCTACAAAAGTAGCCCACAGTAGCGCCACCCACACTAGGTGGTGGGCGCTAAGCAAGCAGCACCGCAGGCCAGGCACCACACTCAGCCCTGAAGCAGCCGGAGGCAGACCCCAGGTATAACCGGCTGTAAAGCCAGAACCTGACGTGCGGACATGTCCTGCAGAGGACGAGGGACTGGTCAAACTGGCGAGTCTGGTGCAAGATTGCGCCAAGCTTAGCGTTGGTGTTGCAGCGCTTCAGGAGCTGCGCAGGATCGGCTCCGGGGAGGCGCAAGTGGCTACGGGCGACACGTCGGACGCTGCTGTGGTCGGGTGGGGAGCACCGGCAGCGTGGGGTGGGCTTGCTGTTGTCCCCTGCATGGGCATCGGCACTCGTCTCCTGGGAGGCGGTGTCCGACCGCCTCATCCAGGCCCGCTTTGCAGCGGACCGTGGGCAGATGATCACAATCGTCAGCGCCTACAGTCCAACGGAGGCGGCGAGCGACGAGGAGGCTGGCGACTTCTACCTTCGAGTAGCGGTGCTCGCGGACAAGGCCAACGACAAGCGCGATCTGCTCATCGTGGCAGGTGATTTCAATGCAGCAGTGGGGAGGGATTCGGTGTCCGACCACGAATGCGTTGGCAAGCACCTGCCCCTCACGGAGCCAGCGGTGGCCAGCAGGAACGGTCGCCTGCTCCTTGACACTGCCACTGCTTGCAGCCTGCGCGCTGCCAACACTCTCTACCCCCACAGGCCTGAGCACCAGTACACCCACATCAGCCCCATGGCTGTTGCACAGAGCAGACGGCATGCATGCTCTGTGCGCCGCCTGCACAGCGTCGAGGACTACATCCTAGTCGCGCGCCGCCGCATGTATGCGGTGACAGACTGTAGGGTGCGTAGGAGCCCAACCTGGGACAGGCGGCAGGCGGCAGGCGGCTCTCAGCGGCGCGCATGGGACTCTTCACAACTGCGGCGCCCGGCTGTCCGTCGTGAGTTCAACCTCCAGCTGTCCGATCGCTTTGGGCTGCTGGAGGCCGTGCCGCCCGAGGGCGCTGATGCCCAGGCGGAGTACGACGCGATGACTGCTGCCATTCACGAGGTGGCCACCAACCACCTTGCTCCACGCGGCAGCCGCCGGCGGCGCGGCTGGCAGTTCACTCTGTCGCAGCGCACCCTCCGGCTCATGGACGCCCGGCAGCGCGCGCACTCGGCATGGCTCAGGAGCAAGTCTGCTGCTGCCAAACGAGAGCGCAACCGCGCCAACCGCGCGGCCGACGCAGCTGTACAGAAAGACAGGGAGAGGTGGATCGGCCAGAAAGTGGTGGAGGCGCAAGACATGCTACGCAAGAAGAATCTGCGCCAGTTTGCGCGCGCGTGCGACAGGCTGGCGGGCCGCAGCCGCAGCCATCAGATCCCACCTGCCATGCGGGACGTCTCGGGCGCGCTGCACAGCGGTCCAGACGGGGTGCTGAAGGCCATGACAGAGTCATTCGACAAGCTATATGGCGGGGAGACCAAGCTCAGCGACGAGACTCTGAACCAGCTGGAGAACGATGTAGCGGCGTTTGAGCTCACACGCGCCACAGAGGTGAATGAGGCGCACGGGCGCCCCCCTGACCTGGCTGAGACGGAGGCGTGTGTGCGAGCGTTGCGCTCGGCCGCCGCTCCGGGCGGTGACCAGCTGGACGCCATGCTGTTGCGGTGCCCACCTGCCATCGCATGGCTCCACCGGGTCATCATCGCCGTATGGCGGTCGGGGAGAGCCCCGAGGGAATGGAAAACTGCTATTATCACACCGTTATATAAGGGGAAGGGTCCGCGTGACTCCCCTGGTAACTACCGCTGTATAAGCCTTCTCTCTATTGCCGGGAAAGTGTACGCTGCCATACTTCTGCACCGCGTCTCCACGCAGGTTGATGGTCAGTTGCATGAGGCTCAGTGTGGTTTCAGAAAAAGCAGAGGCACTGTTGATGCGATTTTTACTCTGCGCTCGCTGAGCGCGGCACATGCCGAGTACAAACAATGCATGGCTGTGGCATTTGTCGACTATTCTAAAGCTTACGATTGCATAAACCGTGCGGCACTGTGGAGAGTCCTTAGATTATATAGTGTTCATCCGCACATTATTGATCTGTTGGAGGATCTTCACACCAACACAGCAGCTGCCGTGCGGCTGGCTGGGAAAATCGGGCACGAATTCCCCGTGTCGTCTGGTGTGCGACAGGGGTGCGTCATTGCTCCTGTGTTGTTCAATGTTTTTATTGACCACATAGTGAAAAAGGCGCTAGACATGATGCCAGAGGGGGCTGGCGTGTCAGTCGTGACCCGAGCCGGCGGCTCTGTGTTGTCGTCGTCGGTTGAGCGCATAGTAATGCTGATGTATGCCGACGATTTATGTTTGTTCTCGCATGACCCAGCTCAGTTGGCGCTTTTGCTGAAAATCCTTGACAAAGTGTCCTCTAGCTTTGGCATGCAAATCAACGCCGCCAAGACAGAAGTGATGATTTTGCCAGCAGATTTTGATGCGGATCTGCCCACGTTTGCGCTGACTGTTGGTGAAGTGAAGACCGTCTCTGCATTTAAGTATCTAGGGAGTTGGATAACCCAGAGTGGTGGTGTGGAAAAGGAGATCGGTGTGCGTGTCGGTCGCGCGCTGGGCGTGTTTGCGTCTTTTGATAAGATTTGGGCCAGCAAGAAGATGCAAGTGCAGTCTAAGATGCGGGTTTACAACACTTTCGTGCTGCCCCACTTTCTGTACGGCTGCGAAACATGGGCCCCTACTAAAACACAACTGACTCGATTGGAGGTTGCCCACTCTAACTGCCTTCGTCGCATTCTGGGTGTGCGCCTGGTCGACCGGCACAGATTACCTTAAATTCGGCAGGCGTGCTTAGTCCTTAGATTATGTAGTGTTCATCCGCACATTATTGAACTGTTGGAGGATCTTCACACCAACACAGCGGCTGCCGTGCGGCTGGCTGGGAAAATCGGGCACGAATTCCCCATGTCGTCTGGTGTGCAACAGGGGTGCGTCATTGCTCCTGTGTTGTTCAATGTTTTTATTGATCACATAGTGAATAAGGCGCTAGACATGATGCCAGAGGGGGCTGGCGTGTCAGTCGTGACCCGAGCCGGCGGCTCTGTGTTGTCGTCGTCGGTTGAGCGCATAGTAATGCTGATGTATGCCGACGATTTATGTTTGTTCTCGCATGACCCAGCTCAGTTGGCGCTTATGCTGAAAATCCTTGACAAAGTGTCCTCTAGCTTTGGCATGCAAATCAACGCCGCCAAGACAGAAGTGATGATTTTGCCAGCAGATTTTGACGCGGATCTGCCCACGTTTGCGCTGACTGGTGGTGAAGTGAAGACCGTCTCTGCATTTAAGTGTCTAGGGAGTTGGATAACCCAGAGTGGTGGTGTGGAAAAGGAGATCGGTGTGCGTGTCGGTCGCGCGCTGGGCGTGTTTGCGTCTTTTGATAAGATTTGGGCCAGCAAGAAGATGCAAGTGCAGTCTAAGATGCGGGTTTACAACACTTTCGTGCTGCCCCACTTTCTGTACGGCTGCGAAACATGGGCCCCTACTAAAACACAACTGACTCGATTGGAGGTTGCCCACTCTAACTGCCTTCGTCGCATTCTGGGTGTGCGCCTGGTCGACCGGCACAGATTACTTAAATTCGGCAGGCGTGCGACACTGAGCCAATTGAGAGCCTTGTGGCAAAGCGATCAATGCAGTGGCTAGGCCATGTGATGCGCATGCCGGCTTCTCGTCTTCCTCGTACGACTTTGACTGCACAATGGATGTGGCTCGGCAGCAAGGCCGGCCTCCAGCCTCCTCCCGACACTATTTTCTTAAGCTACTGATTCAGCAGCTAGGCGAAACTAGTGGCACTCGTTCTGATTGGAAGACTTTTTCGGACACGGCGTTTGAGCGTGCTCAGGATAGGGTCGGGTGGAGAGCCGTGGTGTACGGTCCGGCTGCCCCTCAGGCGCCGGCCCCTCCACCACGGCGGTCAAGTAGATTGGCAAGCGCCACTTGACCCCCTATCCCCTAGAAGCAGTTAGGACCTATTTTGGAGGCGTCGCACAATAGCTCTCCTTTTTGCTCTGGGACTACACGTTGGCAGGCAGCCGGCTGGTGGCTACCGCCCCTCACAAGTAATTGTTAGGGCCAGAACTGGACTTGGGTCTAGGCGGTGGTACTAGGACTAGAGGTAGTCTTTGCTGGAAAGCCGATGTAACTGTAACAGTAACTGTAAAGCCAGGACAATGAAGGGACCAAGAAGCATGTGAGCACTGCTTCCTCTACCGCAGCAGGCGTGCTTCTCCCTTTGTCTTGCAGTGTACGTAGTGAAGTCACAGCGGAGATCAGAGGTTGTGGGGTGGTCTGCATGTGGCTCTTCTGCTACTGGGTTACTGTGCTACTGTGCAAAAGGCGTGCGTGCACTGACACGCAGCGCCGGGCACGCAGCCCCGCTCGCTCACCTATCGCCTTGCCACAGGGCAAGGCATCCCAGGCTCTGCAGCTTTGAAATCAAACGACGCACGTGTTTATTCACCCCTTTGTCGCAGATCACGCACCCACTGCAGGGGCCCCCGTGATCCGTGGCTGCAAACTGCGCTCCCCCCACACATCCACACCTCCCAGCGACCACAAGTTTGTTCCGCCCAAGGCCTTTCTTCATTCCTGCCATCATCACTAGTACACAACACGTTCTTCGCATCTCTTCAACCAGCTACCACCCAGCCACCATCATGATGCAGCTCACCAAGCAGACGACCTTCGCCACCTCCAGGGCCTCCCTGCGCGTCTCCGCCGTGCCCCGCCCTACGACCCGCTGCACCGTCGTCGTGCGCGCCGTCGATGGCGAGAAGACGCCCGAGGGTGAGTGGACTTGGTCATGTGAGGCCCAATTGCGTGCGCGTGAGTGGTCTTGGCCACAGGAGGCCCAATTGCGAGCGCGTGTGGCTGGGAATGCCAGAGTTGGCCTGCCCCCATGCATGGGACCTCGCATGCCATCAACATGATCGGGAGGGCGGGATCTGGGGGCAGGGTGGGGTGGGAGGGAGGAAACACAGCGTATGAGGAAACACAGGCAACCATACGAGCACTCACAACAAACCGCGATCCCCCGCCTTGCGTTGCTCTCAGCAAGGCACCTTCCTTACGCACCTTCCCCCTGTCCACTGCTTCTCGCCCAACAGTCACGCCCCCTAATGCCGCTGCGCCGGCGTCCGCCACATCAACGCCGCCTACGATGCCGCCCCCTGCCACGATGCTGCCCCCTGCTGTGCGGCCCCCTCCCCCCGCGCCGCCCGCCACCAAGGCTGTTGGCTTTGGCGACGTCATGGCGTTCTCGGGTGAGTCCGCCCTCCATTCTGAAGCCGTCCTCCAGCGCGATCACATTTCTCGTCAGCTCATACAGTTTGATCAGCGTGCAGTTCGCTGCCGGGGCGCCTGCGCTCTGCGCAGCTTCACCGCCACTGCCATCGTGTGTGACCGCCCCCTCTGCCACCATGGAACACGTGCTGGCAAGCGCGCTGGACCACCGCCATCTAACCCCTTCCTCTCCCACCCCCTTGTCATATGCAGGCATCGGCCCTGAGCTCATCAACGGTCGCCTCGCCATGATCGGGTTCGTCGCCGCCCTCGGCGCCGAGCTCTCTTCTGGTGAGCCCGTGCTGTCCCAGTGGGCGTCGGAGCCGACCGGCATCGCCGTAGCGTTCCTGCTTGTCATCGCTGGCTCGCTCGTCCCCTTCCTCTCGGGCAACAAGAACACTAAGGCTGTTGGCCCACTGACGCCCTCGGCTGAGATGACAAACGGCCGTGCCGCGATGATTGGATTCGCCGCACTACTAATTGTCGAGTTTGCGAGCTCCGGGAAGGCACTGTTCTGAGCACTTCAGTGTTCTGTGTGATGCAAGAGTCGCCAATGTGCCGCGGCCTGAATGCCTTGAAACTATTCCTTTCACTCTATGTCGCCAAGCAAGTGCTGCTGGCCCTTGGGGGCCAGGTCCTGTTTTTGTATTGCTTCTTATAATGATGAAAGACCTGTTGTAGTGGGTAGAAGAGAGGAATGCAGAATGCCTCGCACGCACATTGCGTGATGTTATTGTAAGATCTGCCACGACTGACCGTGCTACTGCTCCGTTATCATACGTGGGGTACTGCCATGCGGGGAAGGGGCACAGCTGCTGTCGGGCCTGACTAGGTGGCTGCCTTGTGAGCCTGTTGACTACCGTCTCCTGTCATGCAGCCGCGAACCAGCAGCAGGCCCCTCCCCCCTGGGGAAACAGTCCCCTGCTGTGCATCTTGTATGTGAAATCAATAACACCCCATTGCGACGCATGCATGTGACACGAATGACCTGATGATTATGATGATGGATGATACAGTTGGGGACACTTCTAAAGGCATATAAGACCGTGCTCGGCGCGTGTGGCCCGAGCACCTTACTGAGATGGCTGGCTGTTGGTGGTAGGGAACCCCAACTCTGTAAGGAGCGTGGGCGCACCCCTAGATCCCCTACCGCAGCGGCAGCAAATGCTTGTTGAGGTCGGTGAGCGCATGTTGGGAAATGGAAACGCAAGGCAGGTTCGTCGCCAGTCGCCAAAAGAGACATCCCCCCGTGGGGAGAAAGGCCAAGACGTGGCCGAAAAGGAAATCCAGCCGGGCCGCAACCTCTGACGTGTTAAGGGGTTTGTTTTCTAACTGGGATTTCAACCAGCATTCACAGGATTCTCAACCTGTTACCCTTAACCCGGCTCTGAGCAGAAGCTGACCATTTGTTGTTGCACCGAGCACGACATTGGACGTGTCGCAGGCCCCCCCCCTGCTGAAGGGGGGAGGCACAGAAGGACTCGGTGAGGGCACATCCCTAAGCCTAACTACCTAGAAAGGGGCTGGAAAAGGCGGTCAGTAGTGACCAACAGTGTGGGATTTGGTGATAGGTTAGAAAGCAAGCTTGCCCCCGGTTATAGCGGATAAATATGTTCCTTCTGCATACTCCGTTTTGAGGTCGTCATCTTTGAGGCAGCTTTCACGTGTGAGACCCAGCGTGGGCATTTCTCAGGTGCGCCAGCTGCGGTGCACTGCAAACGGCACAGTCCACCGCAGCTCCTCGGGAACCCACGCTTGGGTCCCCGCCACTATCGTGGCTGCCTCATTGACTCCTTATTCAAAACATCGTCGCTTCAGGTCAATTATTCCTCCCGATCCTCTACCATCACCAGGCTTGTGTTACGTATATCAAGGCACGAGACCAGAAAGTTGGCCATGTCACGCCAAAAACAAGGGTAAAGTAGCCACGGGCTGGGGTTCATAAACGCCCGCATCTTCGCATCCAAGCCTTTATCGTCCCCAGGGACGCTCAGGAAAAGGGTGTGGAACTGTACGCGTGTCTCCGTATACGCTGGACACTCAAAAATCACGTGTGCCTCATCCTCCCGCATGCCACAAAGGCGACAGAGCCTCTGGCTGCGTGGCTCTGCCTGCGCCGTGTGGCGCCCCTTCTCTATCTGCAGTTCATGAAGCCCCATTCTAAAGCGTGCGAGTGTCGTCATGATAGGATGGTCGTCATGATAGGATGGTCATTGCATGTCTCAACGCATACGGAGGGGAAAGGGGAGGTCCCGCTGACACGGGGCTTCCAACCGAGAAGAGGCAAGCATAATGTTCACTCGATGCCCACAGGCACCTCTGGGGGGGTGTTTGGAGGGGAGGTGGCACCACACGCGTTTGGTGGCGGGTGCGGTGTGGTCGCTGAGTAGAGCGCCGCGGCGGGTGTGCTACCAGCCCGGCTTCTGGTGGTTTGGGGGAAGGCCTCTGGTCCCTTTATGGGTTTATACCTTGGGCTGTCCTCCACCCTCCGGAGGGTTTTTGGTGAGGTGCCTGTGGCCTGTGCTGCTGCTTGGCGCCCATCACCTAGTGTGGGTGGCGCTCCCGTGGGCTGCTTTTGTAGCTTGACCTTTTTGGTGGGCCTTGTGCCTGCTGTCTGATAGTCCCGCTGGAAGTGTGGAACTAATTGTGACCGCCGGCAGTGGATGTGGAACACTACTCTCTCACCAGGCAGGAGAGCTGTAGCAGCTGCGCATGGATGAGATCGCAACCTTCACACCGCGCGCCCACCCTGGTGTACTCATCCACACAGAGAACGGGAGAAGGTGGCCGTGAGCCCTGCTTGGCCCTGTTGTCGGCATGCAATCGGGACAGGGAGGGGGGGGGTATGATGGCATCCTCACACCGCGCGCCCGCCCTGGTGGGCTGACTTCCACACTTTCTCTCTTGAGAACAAAGTGGCGCGAGTTTCAAGGTGGCCGTCAGCCCTGCTTGGCCATGTAGGCCGTCCTACGATCAGTGAGCGTCACACCGCGCGGCCGCTTTGGAACTTCTGCTCATCCACACTCAGCTTCCTCTCTTGAGAACAAGAGCGAGAGAGTCACAAGGCGGCTGTCAGCACTGCTTGGCCGTGCAGGCTGTCCTACGGTCAGAGAGCGTTTTTTTTACAGCTTTACATGTGCGCGCCCGGAGGACCCCGGGGCGTGAGTTGAGGCCTAGACTTCACGTTTAGGGGAGCTCTACTAGTAGAGCCCGCAAGGCCACGCAGCCAGAGAGCGTCACTACGCGCGCCCGCCCTGGAACTTGACCGCCAGCATCATCCACACTGAGAAGAGGCCCTCAGGGTAGGGCGTCACGCGCACGCGCAGCGCAAACGTCGCGCCGGGCGCGGTCGTGGACAGGATGTCCTGCACCTATTGTGGTGGGGTGCCGCGCGGGTGGGGTGGGGTGGGGGTCGGAGAGGTGTCTCCAAGGATCCTGCGCCCGTCGTGGTGTGGTGGAGCCGCGGGGCAAGCAAGCAGTGGGAGGGGGGGGGGGGGGGGAGTCAGAGAGGGGTCCCCAAGGATTCATGCACCCGTCGTGGTGGTGGAGGAGCAGCGCGGCGAGCGGCGATGCCGCAGGGTGGAGGGGGGACTCCCAAGCGATGCGATGCCGTCGCCAACTTGGGCGGCGATTGTTGCTTGCGACCCCCCCCCCCGATGGCACGCCTCGCACACACCTGACGCGGGAGTTTATGAATCCTCGGCCAGGCTAGGAGAACCCCAGGTTCTGGCACAAGATGGCTGACTTCTTTGTCGCCTGTTTTGAGACACGCACCGCGTGCACAGCAATCATGATGGCAGATGGCATGCTAGGGGTCTAATTTTGACAGCTGCCGGCCTCTTTCCTAGGGTCTAATGCGCCATCAAAGGCGTCCGACGGACTGTAAAATCGACCACACCTGCGGCTCCGCCAGCAGCGCCGCCGCTGCCTGCTCGTCTCCAAGGTGGCGTTGGTGCAGCGGGAAGCCCTGCACACACGGCACGCGTGCGCGTGCACGCGGGGTGAGGGGTTGTGGTCGATTTCATTGTCAGACCTTGCGGTTGTGTGTGTGTGTGTGTGTACGTGTCTGTTTGGCGCCGCCGCCTGATGTGTTCTCCATGTGGCGCTGGTGCAGCGGGAAGACCTGCACACACACAGACACGACACGTCAATTTCACAGTCCGTCGGACGCCCATCCTGGCATACTCCACCCCTTTATGCTGGCGTATGAGGCCTTGCTGTTGTGGGTGTGTGCGTGCGTGTGTTGCCTGCAGGTGGCGTTGGTGCAGCGAGAAGCCCTGCACACACAGACACGACACGCGGGTTGGCCGACCGTGCGTCGGGAGTCTAACCTGGCGTATTCCACTCCTATGCTGGCGTTTGAGGCCTTGCTGTTGTGCGCGTGCGTGTTTGACCACGGCATCCTAGCTGGCGCTGGTGCAGCGGGAAGCCCTGCACACGCACGGTGTGAGGTTGGGTGCATGCTTGGCTCTGGGGGAACTCTCAAGTAGGGCTCGTCACGGCCGCTGCTATCACCTGTCCCGAACAGCCACCGAGCAGGCACCGAACAGCCACCGAGCAGGCACCGCACAGCCACCGAGCAGGCACCGCACAGCCACCGAGCAGGCACCGAACAGCCACCGAGCAGGCACCGAGCAGGCACCGAACAGCCACCGAACAGCCACCGAGCAGCCACCGAGCAGGCACCGAGCAGGCACCGAACAGCCACCGAGCAGGCACCGAGCAGCCACCGAGCAGGCACCGAGCAGCCACCGAGCAGCCACCGAGCAGGCACCGCACAGCCACCGAGCAGGCACCGAGCAGGCACCGAGCAGGCACCGCACAGCCACCAAGCAGGCACCGAACAGCCACCGAGCAGGCACGGAGCAGCCACCGAGCAGGCACCGAGCAGCCACCGAGCAGCCACCGAGCAGGCACCGCACAGCCACCGAGCAGGCACCGAGCAGGCACCGAGCAGGCACCGCACAGCCACCAAGCAGGCACCGAACAGCCACCGAGCAGGCACGGAGCAGCCACCGAGCAGGCACCGAGCAGCCACCGAGCAGGCACCGAGCAGGCACCGAGCAGGCACCGAACAGCCACCGAGCAGGCACCGAGCAACCACCGAGCAGGCACCGAGCAGCCACCGAGCAGGCACCAAACAGCCACCGAGCAGGCACCGCAGGCACCGAGCTGCACGCCCCTCACCCTCAACACTTGTACAGCATTCGAGCTTTCCTTCTCTCTCTATATATATATCGTCCTCTCTCTCTCTCTTTCTCTCTTCCCCCCTCTCTCTCCCCCCTCTCTCTCTCTCCCCCCTCTCACACTCACTCAGTCACCCACCTTGAGCAGCCACCCCAGCGGCACGGCACGCTTCACGCCCTGCTCTGAAAAACTAAACCCTCAACCCTCAACCCTCAACCCTTAAACCCTGAACCCTCTCACCCATGGCCCGCAAAACCAACCCTTAACCCTTAACCCTTAACTAACAAACCCTAGACAAAAACAAAAGATCTCCAGATCGGTTACCTTGAACAGCCACCCCAGCGGCACGGCACGCTTCACGCCCTGCTCTGGAACTCTCACCCTTGGCCCGCAACAGTAACAGTAACACGGGGTTTCCAGCTAAGCAGGCTACTCTTCTACTAGAGACACCCGCTGATACTCCAGCACACTTAAGTACTAGAGTACCGCCGGCTCCCGGCCGATAGACTACCGCTCCCGCCGGCTAGACTACCCCAAACAGCGGTCTCTGAGAGACATGTCTGGCAAGGAGAATATAGGAGAGGACCTTCCTCAGGGTCACAGTAGTGGCCTTGTGGCCAGTCAAGCCGGCAGAGCCGACTGGCGCTGACTGGAACGGATCCCGCCTGGCAGTGCATGGCTGTCCAGCTCTCGTTTGCATGCGGCTCAGCCGGCGCCCCATGCCTTATGCATGGCCAGGTCCCACCCTCCAGGGGTGCATGGACGACAGTTGTAATGGAGGCTGCCTGAAGACCTTCCAACGCCAGTCACCGGCAGAAGAGCGACCCCGAGGATGAGCGCGGTGACGAACGCTGCGATTGGTGAAGCGGATTTACTCTGTGTTGCCTCGGCGGTCGCCACCGCTGAAGCCGTGATGGTAGCCCGCCTCCACGGGCAGCCATCTTGACCAATGTCCAGCATGCATTGACGGGCGCCAGCTCCTCCGCTCGTCGATCAACTCGTCGAGATCGATGCCGCATGGCGTCCTGCATGGGGGGAGGATAAGGGCCGTCTCCCAGCACGGGCCGCGGCAGCGCCGCGGCTACTTGCCAAGCCATGGCAGCGCCGGGCAAGCCGCTCCTGAAGTGTTCCACCGAGGGGCAGTCTAGCAGGAGCCGGGCCAGTCGTATTTTACCCCGCTCGTCAGCGGCACGGAGATCCTCGTCACCAGCAGCGCCGCATTGCTGGGTCCAGGGCTCGTCGACGAGAACGCGCCTCCGTTAATCGAGCCCCTGGCCCGCAACCCTTGACCCTAACTAACAGACCCTATACAGATGTGTATCCACAAACCCTATAGATGTGTTAGATGTGTTTGCACAAAATTATTTCCAGATCAGATATAGGGTTGGCCCAACCCGTACATTTCAGGCTGAATTTATGCGTATATCCGTATAATACGTATACTACGTATAATACGTGCGTAAAAAAAAAACGCCATCTGCTCATACATGGGTCGCTGAGGGAATGTGATGCGCCGCTGGAAAGCTTTCTTTACAAGGAGCACCTTTGCTATCGGTCTCATCATCATGCGCGCTACGCTTTTTCAGTAAATGCCAAACCAGTAATGTGCGCTCACGCGGCTGCTCGGGCGGCCGCGGCCCGGTCATAACTGACGCTCCTGTGCATGGATCGGAATCATTCAACTTGCATTGGAAAGCATGCAACAAGGGCCATTCAGATCACTGCTTGTATGCAGCAGTGCGCTGCAGCAGGGGAGGGGGGGGGTATTAGCTCACTCCTCCTCCTCCTCCCCCTCGAGGATCTCCTCCAGCATCTCGAGGGAGATCTCCTCAAACTCGTCCCCGTCAGTGATGGTCACCGTCTCGCTGTTGCCGCGGATGAACACGAGCATCTCGCCCTTGATCAGGCCCAGGCGCGTGCGGTACTTGGTGAAGATGTGCCCCCACACTGACCAGTTGCGCTCGCTCGCTGTGCTAGTCGCGTGCATGGACAGCAGGCGGTCGGCGCACAGAGCGAGCAACGGGAAGCCGTTGTTGGCCAGGTTCTTCGTCCACAGCCCGCGACGGCTGCTAGCGGGCGTGATGATGATCTTGATCTTCTTGCCGTCCACCTCCTCCCGCCTCGAGCTGCACACCTTGTCCAGGCTCTCGAACTTCTTTGGCAGCGGCTCCAGCTGCAGCGTAGCGAGCTCGAGGTGGAGCGCTTCGATCTGCTCAGGCTCGACAAACCGCTCGTAGTACGTCTTCACGCCCTCCAGGTCCCCGTCGTCCAGCCGGCAGAGGGCTGGGGTCCAGCTGCCGCTCGTGTCCACGTCGAAGTAGAGCGGGTCGAGGGCGAACGCAGTGTACGCCGCGATGGGGCAGTGCTTGAGCATGCGCGCCTCGAAGATTGCGGGCAGGTCCGCGTAGTCGGGAGCTGAGGGGTCGTCCTAGTACTTGTCGACAAACGCCAGCACGTGGTTCTGGAGCGCCTGGAAGATGGCCGGCCCCTGGGACAGCAGAGCGCAGTCGGCCTCCGTCTTGTGGATGGCGTCGCTGATCGGCTGCACCAGCTCAATCAGGCGCGGCACCTCAGTCCAGAACTTGTACGGGCGCTCCGGTCGCCCGCGGTCCGTCCGCCGCGGCTGGTACTCTATCACAGTAAACAGTAACAGCAAACAGTAACACGGGGTTTCCAGCTAAGCAGGCTACTCTTCTACTAGAGACACCCGCCGATACTCCAGCAAACTTCAGCACTAGAGTCCCGCCAGCTCCCGGCCGATAGACTACCGCTCCCGCCGGCTAGACTACCCCAAACAGCGGTCTCTGAGAGACATGTCTGGCAAGGAGAATATAGGAGAGGACCTTCCTCAGGGTCACAGTAGTGGCCTTGTGGCCAGTCAAGCCGGCAGAGCCGACTGGCGCTGACTGGAACGGTCCCCGCCTGGCAGTGCATGGCTGTCCAGCTCTCGTTTGCATGCGGCTCAGCCGGCGCCCCATGCCTCATGCATGGCCAGGTCCCACCCTCCAGGGGTGCATGGACGACAGAGTTGTCATGGAGGCTGCCTGAAGACCTTCCAACGCCAGTCACCGGCAGACGAGCGACCCCGAGGATGAGCGCGGTGACGAACGCTGCGATTGGTGAAGCGGAGTTACTCTGTGTTGCCTCGGCGGTCGCCACCGCTGAAGCCGTGATGGTAGCCCGCCTCCACGGGCAGCCATCTTGACCAATGTCCAGCATGCATTGACGGGCGCCAGCTCCTCCGCTCGTCGATCAACTCGTCGAGATCGGTGCCGCATGGCGTCCTGCATGGGGGGAGGATAAGGGCCGTCTCCCAGCACGGGCCGCGGCAGCGCCGCGGCTACTTGCCAAGCCATGGCAGCGCCGGGCAAGCCGCTCCTGAAGTGTTCCACCGAGGGGCAGTCTAGCAGGAGCCGGGCCAGTCGTATTTTACCCCGCTCGTCAGCGGCACGGAGATCCTCGTCACCAGCAGCGCCGCACTGCTGGGTCCAGGGCTCGTCGACGAGAACGCGCCTCCGTTAATCGAGCCCTCTAGCACAAGCTCCTTGAACTCGTCGCCGTGCGTCGAGGAGGCTGCGGCGATGTCCCACTCGTCGCTGATGCACGCGCTCTTGAGCGCGTCCTTGGCCTCCAGGAGGTCCAGAGTGATCATGTGGCTGATCGCAAAGCGCGTCGGGCAGTCCGACGCGATGCCGAGCACCTTGTTGAACATCTCGAGCATGTGGTCCTGAATCAGGCGGCGGATCTTCTCGGCATCGCCGTACGTTGTCTTCATCCTGATCAGCTCGGCGCGGCACTCCGCCGGCGCGTACGATTTGCCATTGATCGTCTGTGGGCGGGCCTATCCCTTGGGGAGGGTCCGTTCTGCATCATACTAATCCTAGGCGCGATGCCGTTGTACGCTGCGCTACGCTGCTGGGGGGACGGAGGCGGTGGCGGCGGGGTGTGGGGTGCATTTTTTTTTTTTTTGCCCTGTATATTTGCTCGTTTTTGCATACGTATATATGTATATTTACGGATATGGCCACCCCCACCGAAGAAGGCCACATAAGTGCCACAAAGTCGGACATTGGAAAAAACACAAACTTTCGGGGCGTCGTTCTCTCCCTAGGGAGCACCCCCGGACCTCATTTTGCAGTCAAAAGTTTTCGATTTAGCTCATTTAGTTCGTGTTCGAAATGCTTTGCGTGCGGTTGCGTGTGCGCGCGACACGATGTCAACAAGTACCGAACCAAAACTGGTGCATGGCGTTGGTTCGGTACATTTCGACGTCGTGTCACGCGCACACGCAACGTCATGCGACGCCCTTCAAACACGAGCTAAATACGTCAAATCGTAAACTTTTGGCTGCGGTCATTCGTCCAGAGAAGGTGTCTCGATGGTGATCTTTCGATCCCAAGTTCGGAATGTTCATACACCATGGGCGTGACGCAGACAAGACCGCGCACTTCGCCAGTCGAAGGCAACCTTACTGGTATACGTAGCAATCCCGCGGCACTGGAATTAGGTCCGGGCATGCAGTTTCGGCCGCGCATGGTGGCCGGAAAGTTGCATGCGCCCATGCAGTGGGGGCGCCCCTCCCCCAGCGCGCACGCCCCGCCTCTCCCCAGGCCCCGCGACGGCCCCACAAGCCTAATATCATCCCAAAACACATCTTGGGTGCCGCGGGTGGCGGCGGGGCGTCGTTGGGAGGCCGTTCGGGCGTTTTCGGAAATGTCCGACTTGTGAGGCCAACTTGGGTGGGGGTGGCCATATACGTATACACGTTTTATACGCACACAGCCAACCCTAATCAGATACCTTGAACAGCCACCCCAGCGGCACGGCACGCTTCACGCCCTGCTCTGGAACTTAACCCTAAACCCCTTAACCCTAACCCTCTCGCATTCACTCAGTCACCCACCTTGAACAGCCACCCCAGCGGCACGGCACGCTTCACGCCCTGTTGGAACTCGTCGTTTCCGGGCGCAGGCTCGCCTGTGACAGCCTCCTGAGTGTGTGTGCGTGCGTGCGTGCGTGCGTGTGTGCGCGTGCGTGCGCGTGTGTGTGCGTGTGTATGCGTGTGTGCGTTGAGGTGTGTGTGTGTGTGTGTGTGTTGAGATGCCATGCGCGCAGGCATGAGCAGGTGTCCACACCAGCTGCCCCCCCACCCCCCCACACACACCACACGAAACAAAAAACAATGCAGCACCACGCACGTGTTCGTATGCATCGAGCGCAGGCATCAGCAGGTGGCAATGCGACGCGTCCCACACCACGGGCCCCACCCCCCCATCCCCCACCAGCCCTCAACACGCCAAACGCAGAAACAGCGCATCCCACACCAAAACAACGCAGCACCACGCACGTGTTTGTAAGCATCGAGCGCACGCATGAGCAGGCATCCCCACACCGCCACACCCCACCCTACGCCACCACATATTCCACACAGGGCAGCCACAGCACTACCAAAAAGGCAAAAAGGCAAAAGAGATGGCAGCGCAGCCACAGCACGACCCACGTGTTTGTACGCCTCGAGTGCATCAGCATGTGGCTGAGCGACGCGTCCCACACACCACCTACCCCACACCCACAACACTCAAAACGCAAAACAACGCAGCATCACGCACGTTTTCGTACGCCTCCAGCGCAGGCATAAGCAGGTGGCCCAGCGACGCGTCTCACACAGCGGGCCCCACACCCAACCACCGCAACCACCCCACACCCCACCACACACCAGCCCACAAAACACCAAACGCAAAAACAACGCAGCCCCAAAACAAAACAACGCAGCACCACGCACGTGTTCGTACGCTTCAAGCGCATGCATGAGCAGGTGCCCCCACCCCCCACCCCCTCACACACACCACGCACCCCACACCCCACACCACGCAGAACACAAAACAACGCAGCACCACGCACGTGTTCGTACGCCTCGAGAGCAGGCATGAGCAGGTGGCCGAGCGACGCATCCCACACAGCCGGCCCCACGCCCGGCACAGCCCCGGCGCGCGCGCCGCTCAGGCGCGCCATCAGAGCTGACTCGAGGGTGGTCTGTAGAGTCGATACAAGTGGCAGACGTTAGGCAGGCTGCCTAAGGGCTGAGGGGGCTGCGCCCTTCCACAATGGTTGAGACTGACAATGGTTGAGACTGGCACTGTATTCGTAGATACAGCCACTCAGGCGCGCCGTCAGAGCGGACTCGAGGGAGACCTGGAAGTTGCACAGTTGCAGAAGTTAACAGTGGTGCAGTGATTATGTTATCAGGATTTTCAGTTGATTTTCTGGAGCCACTCGGCTCAAAATCCGGCTCCATGGCTCCCAAATGCGGCTCCAAACGCCAAAAATAGAAACAACGGGTGTCAACGGAATGTCCTGGGGCCGCGCCACGCGCCGACGCCCGGCACAGCCGCGCCGCGCGCGCTGCTCATGCACGCCATCAGAGCTGACTCGAGGGAGGCCTGCAGAGTCGATGCAAGCAGCAGACGTTAGGCAGGCTGCCCAAGGGGTTGAAGGGGCTGCTGCACTGTATTCGTTGACACAGACACTCAGGCACGCCATCAGAGCGGAGTCGAGGGGCACCTGGAAGTCGCACAGTCACAGATGGTAGGCGGGCCCATCTCCACACGAAAAGGGCCTGGAGGTCGCACAGTCACAGGCTTTAGGCGGGCTGCCCGAGGGGCTGACCTCCCCCTCCTCCTGGAGGCTACAGTCAGGCACTGTGTTTGTTAGTCACGCACGACTGTAGCTCTCCTTTTGCTCTGGGACTACACATTGGCAGGCGGCCGGCTGGTGGCTACCGCCCCTCACAAGTGTTTGTAAGGGCCATGACTGGACTTGGGTCTAGGCGGTGGTACTGGGACTAGAAGGCAGTCTCTGCTGGAAAGCCGATGTTACTGTTACTG
>VFSX01000267.1:42500-47500 GCA_016618255.1 Chlamydomonas sp. UWO 241 | reverse complement strand
ATGAACTGGAAAATTATGAGGGGACATGACCTCTTACACAATCACCCCACCCTCACCAAGTGGCTGCAGGCAAACGCGGACGTCGTGGCGTTCACCGAAACCGGGCATTCCGGTAAGCCCCCACCTGCCATCCCAGGATTCAAATGCCTCGCATGCAGCCAGCGCCCCCACAAATCAGACAGTGGGGGGTTGCGCTGTATGTTAGCCATGCTGTTACGGGGAAGGTCAGCGTTATTCGGGATGTGCCCGAGCTTGGGATGCTCTGGTTTAGGATCACGGGCGCTAGGGACGTGTACGCGTGCGCCGCGTACATCCCCCACGCGAAGTCCAAGTATCTGCTGCTCGAGGGGGGGAACCTGTCAGTAGAGGCACACATAACAGCCCTGGTAGAGGGCATCTCTAAGTACCGGGTAAAGGGGGAGGTCCTCGTGCTGGGCGACCTCAACGCACGCACAGGGCAGGAGGATGATAGGGATAGGGACAGGGGGAGGGGGGGCCCGCCCCTGCGGTGCGCGAGGGCGACATCGCGCAGGCAGGGCAGGTGGGGCCGAGAGAGTCGGCTGACCGCGTGCACAACGCGCATGGGCAGCGCCTGCTGCAGTTATGCCGGGACATAGGAATGGTTATCCTTAATGGTCGCCTTCCGGGGGATGAGCATGGGGCCCTCACCTACCACGCACTGGGGCAGGAAAAACGTAGTCTGGTCGACTACTTTGTGGCGTCCCCTGATCTCGCCTTTAGTGGCGCGGGGGCACCACAGCCGGGCACTACCCTACATGTGCACGACCAACACCCACCAAGGCTAGGCGGGGGCAGGTTTGACCACAGACCAGTAGTTCTGACCCTTACTTATGAGCCCGCTACTGCGGTACCTGCGGCTCAGGCCGGCGCCCCGAGCGAAACGCCGGCCAGGTTTAGGCGGCCACAGGGGGGCGAGGGGGCGTACGCACAGCTCCTGGGGGGGATGATGACGGACGTTTGGGGAGCTCGGGGGACACCGACGGTGGATGAGGAGCTCAGCCGCCTCGAGGGCGCGGTCGAGCGGGCAGCCCGGGCGTTGCACGCGTCGGGTGAGGTGGGTGCGGTCTTGGTGCGGCCCATGACCGGGGACGGGGGGGTGCGGCCACACAACATATGGTTCACTCAGGAGTGCAAGGACGCACGCCGCGCGTGCCGGGAAGCGGAACGAGCGCACGGGGCGCAGTCACCGGCCGCCAAAGAGGCAGGGAAGGCCTATAGGCGGACCGCGCGGCGCTCCCGCCGCGCGAGCGAGGCCCGGGAACACACCGAGCTGATTGAGGACAGGAAGGGGAACCCTCGGCGGTTTTGGCAGCGGGTGAAACTGCCTGGCCAGGCGGTCGGTCTGAGGGACGTGGAGGGGTGGACAGATTATTTTAGGGATTTGCTGGGGGACAACCATGCTAACGCCACTGATACGTCTCAAACGACTTATACGACTAACACGGATGATGCCACTGACCATGGGCACGGGGCCCCGTTTGCCCTCCCCACGACGACGGCCACGGAGCGGGCGGCAGCGCTAAATAATTCATTTACTGAGGCGGAGGTGTATGCGGCACTGATGGGCTTGGACGCGGACAAAGCCCCAGGCGTAAACGGCATGCCGATAGAGTTCTATCAGAGGGCATGGGCTAGGGCGGCGGAGGGGGGCGATGCAACGGATGCTGAGGATGAGGAGCATCTGCTCGCTGGCCCCATCACACACCTGCTCAATCGGGTCTTCCGTGAGGGGTACCCGACTGCATGGCACTTGGGGGCAACCACGCCGGTGCCAAAGCCGAAAGGCAGCCTAGACGTGCGGGACAATTACCGAGGGGATCACGGTGGGGAATGCCCTCGCCAAGCTATACAGCTTGGTGCTTATGAACAGGCTGGACGCCTTAGCTGAACGGGAGGGGTACAGGGCGCGGGGCCAGGCAGGCTTCCGGAAGAAGAGGGGGACCCCAGATAATGCGTTCATCCTGCAACACCTTATTGAGAAGAGCGGCCTCCAGCGCAAACCGCTGTACGCTGCCTTTATTGACTTCAGGAAGGCTTACGATTGCGTGCACCGCCCATTGCTTTTGGAGTGCCTAAGGAGCCTGGGGGTACATGGGGAGTTCATGGCGGCGCTGATTGCCATGTACGATGGGTCCGCAATGTGTGTGCGCATCGATGGGAAAGTGGGACCCGCTTTTCCTTCACACAAGGGGGTCATGCAAGGCGACCCACTGTCACCGCTGCTGTTTGGGCTTTTTATTGACGCATTGGAGAGAGTACTAGACGCAGAGCTCCCGGGTGATGGGGTGGAGATGGCGGGGCGGTTACTACGGCTGCTGCTGTACGCTGATGACTTGACGCTGCTGGCAGAGTCGCCCGAAGCGCTTCAACGCATGCTGATGATGATGGATCTTACAGTCTGTGTGACACCAGTAATGATGTATAAGACCGGTGTCGGCGCTAGCGCCCGACACCTTAAACTCAGTTTCAGTGGGAAACTGGCTGGCTACCTGGTAGGGGTGAGGGTAAACCCCCACACGCGCGCACGCACTGGCCCTAGACAGGACACTGGGCCCCCAGATCCACCCTATACCACCCAGGTAGTGACAGCAACGCATTGTTGGTGTGCGCAATTGTTGGTGTGCGCTGTGTTCTACTACTAGTCCCGCCGCCGCCATTGGCTCCAGCAATCTCCTCCCTGCCCGCCAGCAATCTCCTCCACGCCCGCCAGCAATCTCCTGTATGCCCGCCAGCAATCTCCTCCATGCCCGTCAGCAATCTCCTGTATGCCCGCCAGCAATCTCGTCCATGCATGGGCGCCGCCATGCGATCTCCATGCCCCGCGCCGCGCTCCATGCGCGCCAGCACCCGTACCACCCGCCTCATTTCCGTTCTTTAGCCATTCCCCGTGACACCTATGGCTGATCCTTGTTCCGCCGTCCCCTTTGGCATCTGTAAACCGTATCCTCTCCCTGTAGCCTCATTCCCCGTTCTTAACCGCCATCTCCATTATGGTGCCCGCCCGCTGGTGGGGCCTCGCTCGCCCCATGCCGCACGGCTAGTGTATTGATTGCTGCGCCATCTATAATCTGCGCCTTGGGGCAGGGAACCCCTGCGCCACAAACTCCTCACAAAGCCTAGCCGCATGTGCCTCGCTTCCCATGTTTCTCAATTTCTCGCCATCCGCTTCCATGCTGCCGCCTGCAATCTCCTCCACGCCCGCGAGCAATCTCCTCCATGCCGCCAGCAATCTCCTCCATGCATGCACGCGCAGAGCGCCGCCATGCAACCCGATGCGCCCGCGCGAGCCATGCCGCGGCGCCCGCGGCCCCGCCAGCTCCCGGTGGCCTCATTCCCCGTTCTTTACCCCATGCGCCGTGATGCATTCGCCTTTGTCCGCCGTCCCCTGGCATGCATAACCCGTAGCCTCATCCCCGGTAGCCGCATTCCCCGTTCTTAGCCGCCATCTCCATTATGGTGCCCGCCCGCTGGTGGCGCCTCGCCTCGCCCCATGCCGCACGGCTGGTGCATCGATCGCGTCGCCATCTAATAATCTGCGCCTTGGGGCAGGGAACCCCTGCGCCGCAACCTCCTCACAAAGCCTAGCCGCATGTGCCTCGCTTTCCATGTTTCTCAATTTCTCGCCATCCGTCTCTCTCTTCCATCCAGGCACAGTAAACCATTAGGAGCCGCAATCTGCTTGAGTTCCGATCGTTGTGAGAGGGGGTGCATGCTCGCCGCAATTCTTGCCATCGTGCATCGTGCATCGTGCATCGTGCATCGTGCTTGTAGAAGGGGCAGATGTCTGCTTGGTTCCACGCGGCGGGGATGGAGGTGGTATTCCAACAGGTAAGGATGATCTGGTGGAGGGCGGTTGCGGTTGCTTGCGGTGCCGCCGTGATTGAGGAGGGGGGAGGTGATGTCGTCAGAGCCGGGGGCAGAGTTCCTGAGGGATTTGATCGCGGAGACCACCTCGCTCAGAGAGAGAGGGGAGGCAAGGGGGGGAGGAGGAGGGGGAAGGGGAAGGGGGGCGGAAAGGTGGAGCGAGGAGAGGGGAGGGAAGGGGAGGGGAGGGGAGAGGGGACGGGAAGAGGGGGAGGTAGGGGGGTAGGGAGGAGGGAGGGGAGGGGGGGGATGGGGAGGGGAGGGGGACGGAGGCGGAGCGGGGGTAGTGTAGGAGGAGGAGGGAGAGGGAGACGGGGGCGGTGCGGGGGTGGTGGGTGTGAAGATGAGGTGGGAGGCGAGGGTGGCTTCGTCGACTTCCGAGCGGAGTGGAGCGTGGAGGACACGAAAATATTCTCCAAACACGTCTGCCACCGCCTGAGCTCCAAAGCACAGGTGGTCGCCGACACGGAGGGCCGGGAGGGCGGCGGAAGGGGGGCGGTGGACGAGTTTGGACAGCATGCGGTGGGCGGAGTGGGGGTTGTTGTCGTCAAAATCGTGTTGCACGCGTTGAGCGACACCGTTCCAGTGCTTGTTGGTGGCGCGTGCGATGGCGGACTTGAGCTGGGCAGTCATGCGCGCCTCCTTGGGGGCGTCACGGTTGCCAGTCAGTGCACTGTCGGAACGCATGGACTGAAGGTCGTGGGCGAGTTTGAGAGTCTCGGGGGGAGGTAGAAGTGGATGGGGACCTCGCGTGGGCGGGGGCCAAGGGTGGATCTGGCCGCTGAGTGGATGGCCGCGGTGAGGTGGCTCGTCATCTGGTCCAGGGTGGGGGGGTCGGGGAAGGGGGCAGGGTGGCGAGGGCCTCCTCGACTGCTGCCGCGAAGTGGAGCCGCGTGTCAGGGTCTCGGAGCAGGTCGGTGAAATAGCGGGAGGGCGGAGGAGGACGGCGGGAGTGGGTGATGTTCCAGGCTCTGGAGAAGCGGAAGAGGATGCGCGCGGTGACAAGGGCGCGGTCAGAGCGGGCGATGGTGTCAAGTCCCCGGGTCTTGGGGCATTGTGCTCGCACGTCTTGCACGGAGCCCAGGTGAGGGCGGCGGACGAGGATGTAGTCTGGG
>VFSX01000267.1:0-30000 GCA_016618255.1 Chlamydomonas sp. UWO 241 | reverse complement strand
CACAAATCCTTTCTAAAAAGTGACCCTGGGTTACAGGGTGGGGGGTAACACCCCCTCAACGCCCCAACTCGCCGCGTGCTGTCTTTGGTGCACTAAGTGCCCACTGGGGATTTTAGCAACCTTCATAGATTGAGATGGGACCGACGCCGTCTGAATCTCCTTGGAGAGCACAGCAAAACACCTCAGGAGAGTCGTCGTCGTTTGCATTACACAACGGGAGCGCCTAGACCCTGAGTAAAAACACAAGACCCAAAACTCAGCCAGCGAGGCGATCACACACAGCCCCCCAGCACAGTCCCCCGTCGTGACAAACCGCAAAGGCTACTACGCACGGTTCTGAGAGCCAGGTACGGGAATGCGAGCCCATGTCCACACTCGACAATCACTGAGGCGGCACGCCCCTAACTCGTTCCCACCTCAACTCCTCCGCCACCCCCGGGGCCCCACACGGCCCGGGGTGCGTCAGCACCATCCCTCTCCCTCCCCCTGACAAAAGTAGCATTGCCCCCCGCTGGAGGGTAGCATCGCGGAAGCGGATCCTGCAAAGGGGCAAAACCAGAGCCAGAAAAAGTAAGGGACCCTCAAGCCAAAACACCCCGGCCCGCAAGGAAACCACGGGGAGTACACACATATAGTTAGGCTCCCCCCCCCACAAAAGCACTGGACATGGTTGGATACTCGCAAAGCCCGCCAATGTTGACAAGCCACATACGGCTTGGAAAGTCAGAAACAGGCCAGCAGCGAAAGCTGGGGCCTCAATAGGCAGTCAGGGTTTCAGCTCGTAGGCGCCGGCACAGGCAGGCCGTCAACAAACAGGCGGGCCCGGCGGAACTGGGCCTTCTGCCCAGCTGCGCGGGCCGCCTCGTACGCCGGCCACAGCGCCTTGTGCTGCGCCCGCTCGCGGTCACTTAGCGCCTCGAAGACGGAGGAGCCCGAGCCCTTCAGGCCACAGCGGGAGCGGACCACCGCGTCAGCCACGTCGGCCGAGCCGACCGTGAAGAGGATGCGAGCAGCTCCGCCGGTGCCGTCGGGGCGCGCGCCGAGGAAGTTGGCGTCCACCACCTGGTCAAGGGAGCTCGGCCCGAGGCCATCAGCCGACTTGCCCCGCAGGGACTGGAGAACACTGTGCACCACGGCCATGGCCGAGCCGGCACTGGCCACGGCGGTGACGTGCAGGATGAAGTTGCGCTGGTCACGCTGGGAGGCCGCCAGGGACCGCCAGCGGCACTGCCTGGGCGGCGCGGCCAGCGGCGCGGCCGGCGGCGAGTCCCCCCCCTTGGAAGCGGGTGAGGCAGCCGCGGCGTAGGAGCGCTTGGCTCTCCCACCCGCGGCGCCCGGTTGCATGGTGGCAGGCTGCATGGCCTGCATGTTGAAGTCGAGCCTGAGCTGTTGCACAGCCTGCATGATGCTCAGGTACCCGGCCTCCAGCCGCATCATCGCCGCGTCCGCCGCGCGGCGCTCCGCGGCGATGGTGCTATCCGTGGTGATGTGGGCAGCAGGAGGTAGCGTCGCCGCCTCCACCTGCGTGCCCCTGGCCACGCTCGTCGCCAGCGGGGCCGGCTCAGGAGTGTCAACCCCGAATCTGCCTGGAAAGTGTGAATTGATTGGTCCACTCCTTTGTGCCTGCCGACTAAGCCATGGAATGGCTAGATTTGGGGGGTGATTTTGGCCATCTGCCGGCGAGTTAGATATTGCGATGGACAGCTCTCACTGAAAGAAAGCCATGCGCATTGGTCCCGGCTCCATGCATGGCGGGCGTATTTTGTGAGATGGGGGGTTGGGGTGGGGTAGGGGGGTATTTTTTTGTTTGTACCATGTGCTCTGGAACAATCTATGCCCTATCTACCCACACAGTCCAACACAGTCCAACACACCGATTCTACGTTCTACTAGTGCGCTCGGGGTGGTGGCAACCCCCCGGGCGCGCTGCGATCCAGGTGTCGACGACGCGAGTCCGATGACCCTGTAGCGTAGAGCCAACCCAAGGAGGGCATACCGGCCCGGCATCACAGACGGCCAAGGACGCCTCGCGGACTTGAGCTGGCTGGCCGCGGATGCGAGCTAAGGGGAAACAAGGCACCCCATGCATGCAGCCTTTTCCTGCCCAGTCCCCGCGTGTAGCGGGGCACGCCTGGCGACGCGTCCAAGTCGTCAATCAGAACACCAGAGTGGCTACGTTCAACGTGCGGACATGTCCTGCAGAGGACGAGGGACTGGTCAAACTGGCGAGTCTGGTGCAAGATTGCGCCAAGCTTAGCGTCGGTGTTGCAGCGCTTCAGGAGCTGCGCAGGACCGGCTCCGGGGAGGCGCAAGTGGCTACGGGCGACACGTCGTGGACGCTGCTATGGTCGGGTGGGGAGCACCGGCAGCGTGGGGTGGGCTTGCTGTTGTCCCCTGCATGGGCATCCTGGGAGGGGTGTCCGACCGGCTCATCCAGGCCCGCTTTGCAGCGGACCGTGGGCAGATGATCACCATCGTCAGCGCCTACAGTCCAACGGAGGCGGCGAGCGACGAGGAGGCTGGCGACTTCTACCTTCGAGTAGCGGCGCTCGCGGACAAGGCCAACGACAAGCGCGATCTGCTCATCGTGGCAGGTGATTTCAATGCAGCAGTGGGGAGGGATTCGGTGTCCGACCACGAATGCGTTGGCAAGCACCTGCCCCTCACGGAGCCAGCGGTGGCCAGCAGGAACGGTCGCCTGCTCCTTGACACTGCCACTGCATGCAGCCTGCGCGCTGCCAACACTCTCTACCCCCACAGGCCTGAGCACCAGTACACCCACATCAGCCCCATGGCTGTTGCACAGAGCAGACGGCATGCATGCTCTGTGCGCCGCCTGCACAGCGTCAAGGACTACATCCTGGTCGCGCGCCGCCGCATGCATGCGGTGACAGACTGTAGGGTGCGTAGGAGCCCAACCTGGGACAGCGATCACCGCATGGTGGTACTGTCCATGCGCCTCCGCATGCGAGCCTCCCGCCATGCAGGCGGCTCTCAGCGGCGCGCATGGGACTCTTCACAACTGCGGCGCCCGGCTGTCCGTCGTGAGTTCAACCTCCAGCTGTCCGATCGCTTTGGGCTGCTGGAGGCCGTGCCGCCCGAGGGCGCTGATGCCCAGGCGGAGTACGACGCGATGGCTGCTGCCATTCGCGAGGTGGCCACCAACCACCTCGCTCCACGCGGCAGCCGCCGGCGGCGCGGCTGGCAGTTCACTCTGTCGCAGCGCACCCTCCAGCTCATGGACGCCCGACAGCGCGCGCACACGGCATGGCTCAGGAGCAAGTCTGCTGCTGCCAAACGAGAGCGCAACCGCGCCAACCGCGCGGCCGACGCAGCTGTGCGGAGAGACAGGGAGAGGTGGATCAGCCAGCAGGTGGCAGAGGCGCAAGACATGCTACGCAAGAAGAATCTGCGCCAGTTTGCACGCACGTGCGACAAGCTGGCGGGCCGCAGCCGCAGCCATCAGATCCCACCTGCCATGCGGGACGTCTCGGGCGCGCTGCATAGCGGTCCAGACGGGGTGCTGAAGGCCATGACAGAGTCATTCAATAAGCTATATGGCGGGGAGACCAAGCTCAGCGACGAGACCCTGAACCAGCTGGAGAACGATGTAGCGGCGTTTGAGCTCACACGCGCCACAGAGGTGGACGAGGCGCACGGGCGCCCCCCTGACCTGGCTGAGACGGAGGCGTGTGTGCGAGCGTTGCGCTCGGCCGCCGCTCCGGGCGGTGACCAGCTGGACGCCATGCTGTTGCGGTGCCCACCTGCCATCGCATGGCTCCACCGGGTCATCATCGCCGTATGGCGGTCGGGGAGAGCCCCGAGGGAATGGAAAACTGCTATTATCACACCGTTATATAAGGGGAAGGGTCCGCGTGACTCCCCTGGTAACTACCGCGGTATAAGCCTTCTCTCTATTGCCGGGAAAGTGTACGCTGCCATACTTCTGCACCGCGTCTCCACGCAGGTTGATGGTCAGTTGCATGAGGCTCAGTGTGGTTTCAGAAAAAGCAGAGGCACTGTTGATGCGATTTTTACTCTGCGCTCGCTGAGCGCGGCACATGCCGAGTACAAACAATGCATGGCTGTGGCATTTGTCGACTATTCTAAAGCTTACGATTGCATAAACCGTGCGGCACTGTGGAGAGTCCTTAGATTATATAGTGTTCATCCGCACATTATTGATCTGTTGGAGGATCTTCACACCAACACTGCAGCTGCCGTGCGGCTGGCTGGGAAAATCGGGCTCGAATTCCCCGTGTCGTCTGGTGTGCGACAGGGTGCGTCATTGCTCCTGTGTTGTTCAATGTTTTTTATTGACTACAAAGTGAAAAAGGCGCTAGACATGATGCCAGAGGGGGCTGGCGTGTCAGTCGTGACCCGAGCCGGCGGCTCTGTGTTGTCGTCGTCGGTTGAGCGCATAGTAATGCTGATGTATGCTGACGATTTATGTTTGTTCTCGCATGACCCAGCTCAGTTGGCGCTTATGCTGAAAATCCTTGACAAAGTGTCCTCTAGCTTTGGCATGCAAATCAACGCCGCCAAGACAGAAGTGATGATTTTGCCAGCAGATTTTGACGCGGATCTGCCCACGTTTGCGCTGACTGGTGGTGAAGTGAAGACCGTCTCTGCATTTAAGTATCTAGGGAGTTGGATAACCCAGAGTGGTGGTGTGGAAAAGGAGATTGGTGTGCGTGTCGGTCGCGCGCTGGGCGTGTTTGCGTCTTTTGATCAGATTTGGGCCAGTAAGAAGATGCAAGTGCAGTCTAAGATGCGGGTTTACAACACTTTCGTGCTGCCCCACTTTCTGTACGGCTGCGAAACATGGGCCCCTACTAAAACACAACTGACTCGATTGGAGGTTGCCCACTCTAACTGCCTTCGTCGCATTCTGGGTGTGCGCCTGGTCGACCGGCACAGATTAACTTATATTCGGCAGGCGTGCGACACTGAGCCAATTGAGAGCCTTGTGGCAAAGCGATCAATGCAGTGGCTAGGCCATGTGATGCGCATGCCGGCTTCTCGTCTTCCTCGTACAACTTTTGACTGCACAATGGCTGTGGCTCGGCAGCAAGGCCGGCCTCCAGCCTCCTCCCGACACTATTTTCTTAAGCCACTGATTCAGCAGCTAGGCGAAACTAGTGGCACTCGTTCTGATTGGAAGACTTTTTCGGACACGGCGTTTGAGCGTGCTCAGGATAGGGTCGAGTGGAGAGCCGTGGTGTACGGTCCGGCTGCCCCTCAGGCGCCGGCCCCTCCACCACGGCGGTCAAGTAGATTGGCAAGCGCCACTTGACCCCCTATCCCCTAGAAGCAGTTAGGACCTATTTTGGAGGCGTCGCACAATAGCTCTCCTTTTTGCTCTGGGACTACACGTTGGCAGGCAGCCGGCTGGTGGCTACCGCCCCTCACAAGTAATTGTTAGGGCCAGAACTGGACTTGGGTCTAGGCGGTGGTACTAGGACTAGAGGTAGTCTTTGCTGGAAAGCCGATGTAACTGTAACTGTAACTGCTCTGGAACAAATACTGCAAATACTGGACAGTATTTTCTTTTCTGCCCCCCCCCCCCCCCCCCCCGTGGCGTTGGCAGCCACAAAGCGAACCAACAGCAACCAAAACACACTCACACACAAAGCGAACCAACAGCAACCAAAACACACTCTCACACACACACACACACACGCACACACACACACCTGCTCCGCACGCCCAGCTGCACGGGCATGCTCCCTCCGCTGTGCTGAAGCATCCACGCGCGCAGCCGTGCCACAGGGGCTGAGTCAGCCTCCCGGCCCTCTCCTAAGGCGGGTGCCGGCACACCGCCTGGCGCTGAGGCAGCCGCTGTACATGGGGGCGCATGTGTGTGCACGCGCGCGCATGGTGCTGCAGCACCCCCACGTTCAATCCCTGACGCGCGTGCAGCTGCGGTGACTGCCACTCCGAGCGCACGTTCAAAGACACGAGTGTGTCGAGCAGTGGGCACGGCGTGAGCAGTGGCGGCGTGCTGAGACGACCAGCGAACCCTGCTGGGCTTTGCTGCTGCTGCGCCCCTCAGGCCCGACGCTGACAGCATCATCGTGGGACGCCGATGTGTGCCACACGATAACGATGAGTGCATGGGGGGGGGCAGCTATAAACGTCGGTCCACGCAAGTGTGCAGAAAAACATGGCATCGATCGCAGCAATCGGTGTTGCTCAATCGCCATGGGAGACGACGATGATCATGGCGACACCCTGGGAGTGCTCCTGTACTACGCGTACGCGCATCTGGGAAGTGGGAAAGGGCGTCAGGAGCTTGCAAAGTGGTGAGTCAGCGCCATCCAGCCATGTCTGCTTGCATGCATGCTTGCACTGTTCATGCATGCATGCTCGATCTCCAGGTCCCGAGCAACTGTGCTCTCTGAGTCGCGCGCATGCACTGCAGGGCATCTCATGCGTGTCGGACGTACACTGCACACGCACACACACATGCCCACCACAAGCACAAACACACATGCACGCGCATGCGCACGTGCACGCGTGCACACACGCACACACACGTGCACACGCACGCGCACACACGCACACGCACACGCACACGCACACGCACACGCACACGCACACGCACACGCACACGCACACGCACACGCACACGCACACGCACACGCACAGGCGCACGCACACGCACACGCACACGCACACGCACACGCACACGCACACGCACACGCACACGCACCAGCACACGCACACGCACACGCACACGCACACGCACACGCACACGCACACGCAAACACACACGCACACGCACACGCACACGCACACGCACACGCACACGCACACGCACATCCACACGCACACGCACACGCACACGCACACGCACACGCACACGCACACGCACACGCACACGCACACGCACACGCACACGCACACGCACACGCACACGCACACGGCCACGCACACGCACACGCACACGCACACGCACACGCACACGCACACGCACACGCACACGCACACGCACACGCACACACGCACACGCACACGCACACGCACACGCACACGCACACCACTGATTGCTCCTCCCTCCGTCCTCAGCAGCGTGCACATGCATGCCCCCCCCACCACCAAACACAAACACACACACCACACACACACACCACACACACACACACACAGCACACAACACACACACACACACACGCACCCCACTGATTGCTCCTCCCTCCGTCCCCGGTAGCGTGCACACGCATGCCCCCACCATCACCACCACCACCACACACACACACACGACACACTCACCCACCCACACAGCACACAACACACACACCACACACTCTAAACACACACAGGTACACCACTGATTGCTCCTTCCGCTCCCTCCTCGGACGCGTGCGCGTAGCTGTTGACGGAGTTAATGTGACTATCGGAGGGCGCATGGCCGACCTGACGGCGCACTGCCAGGCAAGGGGCTGCATGCATGCGCATTCGCCATGCATATAAACACAGGCACACACCGCATCGTCACGCACGGGGGCACGCCGACGCTTGCCGACGCCCACTTGGGCGCCTGCGACCCAGCGCGTGATTTCAAAACCTTCAACCCCGAGCCCATCTGCCCCGCAGGCGGTCACCCGCTGCTCTCTGCCTGTGACCTCGATTTCAAGCTGGCACCAGCTGCAGCGAGCACCTTGAGTCGATCCCAGCACATAATGCAACCACCACCCATGGGCCCCGCAGGCTGTGGCAGCCCACCCGCTACTCTCTGCCTGCGATATCAATTTCAAGCTGGCACTAGCTGCAGCGAGCACCTTGAGTCGATCCCAGCACATAATGCAACCACCACCCATGGGCCCCGCAGGCTGTGGCAGCCCACCCGCTACTCTCTGCCTGCGATATCAATTTCAAGCTGGCACTAGCTGCAACGAGCACCTTATCTCGACCCAGCACATAATGTAACCACCATCCATGTGCCCCGCAGGCTGCGGCAGCCCACCCGCTACTCTCTGCCTGCGATATCGAGTGCAATCTGGCACTAGCTGCAACGAGCACCTTCACTCGACCCCAGCGCACGACGCAACCCACCAACTGCAGCACACCACCCATTTGCAAACCGCAGGCTGTGGCGTCTCACCCGCTGCTCTCTGCATGCGACATCGATTTTAAGCTGGCTCCAGCTGCAGGGAGCAGTGGTGGTGGCGCTGGCGGTGACGGAGGCGGTGGCGGCGGCGCCACGGCAGCACCCAGCGCAGAAGTCGGATTTGACGGGCTGCACGTGCGTGTGTGCAAGGTGTGTGTGTGTGTGTGTGTGTGTGTGTGTGTATCCACACGATTCAGGTGCTGGTCGGTCACCCGCTATTCAAAAGACATCCCAGTGCACGGTTCACACCTCGTAACAATTGCCGGGGTGTATTGCTGTTAGGAGTACAGGCATTGCCGGTGCATGCGGACGGCCTCATGTAACACTTGGTTGGTTGGTTGTGTGTGTGTGTGTGTGTGTGTGTGTGCGCGCACATGTGTGTGTATATGTGCGTGGACAGAAGCACCCAGCGCAGAGGTCGGATTTGACGGGCTGCACAAGTGTATCCGTGTGTGTGCAAGGTGTGTGCGCGCGCGTGTGTGTGTGTGTGTGTGAGCACACATGTTTGTGTGTATATGTGCGTGGACAGAAGCACCCAGCGCTGAAGTCGGATGCGACGGGTTGCACGTACGCGTGTGCAATGTGTGTGTATGTTTGCGTGTGTGTGTGTATGTGAGTGTGGGTGTGGGTGTGCGTGTGGGTGTGGGTGTGGGTGTGGGTGTGGGTGTAGGTGTGGGTGTGGGTGTGGGTGTGGGTGTAAGTGTGTTTGTGTGTGTGTGTGTCGTGTGTGTGTGTGTGCGTTCTGATTGGAAGACTTTTTCGGACACGGCGTTCAGCGTGCTCAGGACAGGGTCGGGTGGAGAGCCGTGGTGTACAGTCCGGCTGCCCTCAGGTGCCGGACCTTCCACCCCGGCGGTCAAGTATATGGCAAGCGCCACTTGACCCCCTATCCCCTGGAAGCAGTTGGGACCTATTTTGGAGGCGTCGCACAATAGCTCTCCTTTTTGCTCTGGGACTACACGTTGGCAGGCAGCCGGCTGGTGGCTACCGCCCCTCACAAGTAATTGGGCCAGAACTGGACTTGGGTTTAGGCGGTGGTACTAGGACTAGAGGTAGTCTTTGCTGGAAAGCCGATGTAACTGTAACTGTAACTGTGTGTGTGCATGTGTGCGTGTGTGTGTGTGTGTGTGTGTCTCTGTGGGCGCCCCACTCTGTGGGCGCTGCGCCCGCGCAGTCATCGCCGCCTCCTACGTCGACCCCCCTTCACCCATGCCGCCGCCGATTCTCGCTGCCTCTCCTCCTCCGTACGCCCCCTGTCGTCGGGCTGCCAATTCAGCAGCCAGTCGACGCATGCATCCAGGAACTCAGTCCATCCGCACTCTCTCGCACGCCCTCCACATGGCAAAAAACACGTGACGCCCTACCGCACAGATTTCCCTCCCCCCGCAGCTCTGCAGCTTCAGACAACGGAGCCCAGGTATCTCAGTGCCATCACCTCGACCGCCATGCGGCCCGAGCCAGCGCTCAGCGCTCAGCGCTCAGCGCTCAGCGCTTGAGCTACCGAGTTCCTCCAGCCGCCACCGTCCCGCCCACCGCCCACTGCCCAGTCGTTCATTCGACCCCACGCCCCACCTCAAGAGACCCACCGCTTATCCCACTGCCGCCCCGTCGACCTCCATACACCCACATGCTCGTCACATGGAGTTGCCCCTCCCCATGCGCCCCATGCGCGCACATGCACCCCATGCACCCCCCCCCATGCTACCAGCGCCTATGTATGCGCCATGTGGCCGGGCCACAGTGTGGCTCCCTCCTCTCTCCCCTCTCCTCCCTCCCTTCTCCTGTCTTCCACCCCTCCATCCCCGCTGCACCCCACCCCATCCTGTGCCCCCCGCCCCTCCTAACCCTCCCCCGCCCTCACCCTCTCCCTCCGACTACCCTCCCGCTGCCTCCCTCCCACTGCCTCCCACTTGCACGACTACCGCTGTTCGGACACGACTTCGCTCTATGCCGGCGGCGCCATCACCTTCTTCCGGCTCACGCCGGTGACTTTTGCGCCCACTCCGTCACTTTCTACGCCCTCCGCAAACATCCATCTCTTCAACTTCACGCGCGACATCCCCGAGCGCCCCGAGTTCGCCGAGCGAGTCACCACCGAGTGAATCATTTAGCATGATTTCCACAACTGTGGAAGTCCTTCTGCCGACACCAAGTTTAAACTCAGTCGAGGCGGATTGACGAACACAGCCGTCAATGACCCGCCACTGCCCCTTTCCCCCACTGCTTTACGAATGAGGTTGTTCACCCTCTTGCTGGCGCACGGTTGGTCTCCCGCCTTCAAACGGAATCTCCTCAATTGATGACTAGAAACAGCCTATCTAGGTCTGCCGTGCAGAGTTCTCTGTAACGATATCTCTCTCTGTGTGTGTGTGTGTGGACAGGAGCACCCAGTGCAGACGTTGGATTTGACTGACGGGCTTAACGTGTGCATGTGCAAGGTGCGGCCCTGGGCCCAACCCTTCCACATTCCCAACGCCCGAGGCGGCGCCCCAGGCGGCGCATTTACTTGCGCGGCGGATCAGGTGGCGCCACAGGCGCGCCGGCCGCCTCAGGCATCGCCTGAGGCGCACCCCTGATCACCGCAGGCGCTGACTCAGGCGTCATCCCGACCGCCTCAGGTGCCACCCCGACTGCATCAGGCGCCCATCACCGCTTGAGGCACACCCTCGATCGCCTCAAACGTTTTGACCGCAATCACCTGCGTGGATCAGAAAATAGGGCTGTGGTAGGGCAAGGCATACAACCGAAGCAACCCACACACACACAGCAATATTAAATGCACGTAACCACCACTCCGCTGCATGCCACAGGAGCTCGTGACCCTAGGCCCCAAGGCAAACGGCCGCGCCGACCCGCACACCCATGGTGGCATGTACCGCAGCCCGGTGCATTTCCACGCCATGCTGCCACCGCCACAACCACTGAACTGCCACGCACTCCCCCCACTCCGCTGCACGCCACAGGAGCTCACAACCCTGGACCACCGTGCAGAGGGTAGAGCCATAACAGCACACCCACGGGCGGCACCACTGGTGGTAATTCACACTGTGTCACACTACTAGCGCCGCTGATGCCACTAGAGCTGCTGAGGGTGCACTCACCGCCGCTTGCTATCTCTCTGCTGCATGCCACAGGAGCTGGTGACCCTGGGCCCCAAGGCGTACGGCCGCGCCGACCCGCACACACGCATGGTGGCACGCACCTCAGCCCGGTGCAATTCCATGCCTTGCTGCCCCTGCCACAACCACTGAACTGCCACACACTCCCCCCACTGCGCTGCATGCCACAGGAGCTGGTAACCCTGGGCCCGAAAGCTTATAGCCGCGCCAACCCGCACACCCATGGTGGCATGCACCTCAGCCCGGTGCAGTTCCACGCCATGCTGCCTCAGCCACAACCACTGAACTACCACGCACTCCCCCCACTGCGCTGCATGCCACAGGAGCTCGTGACCCTAGGTCCAAAGGCATACGGCCGCGCCGACCCGCACACCCATGGTGGCACGCACCTCAGCCCGGAGCAGTTCCATGCCATGCTCCTGGGCGCGTTGACCCTGGGTCCATCAAGCACTGACGGTGGACGTGGCTCTGGTGGCACCCGAGTAGCTCCAGAATCAGCAGCAAGCAGCGGCGGCGGCGGCGGCGGTGGCAGTGGCGGTGGGGGTGGCAGCAGCTCTGGCGGTGGCTGCAGCAATACTCCCAAACCAGCAGCCCAGAGAAGCAGCGGCAACGGGGAAGTTGCAGAGCCAGCAGCCAGGAGCAGCGGCAGCTGTGGCGGTGGCCGTGGCGCAGAAGATGCAGAGACATCAGCCAGGGGCAGCAGCAGCGCCGCGGCACACGGCGACGCTTCAGCTCCAGGCCGGGGTGGCAGCACAGCTGCAGAGCCAGCTCCCAGGGGCAGCCGCAGCTGTGGCGGTGGCAGTAGAGGGGAAAACGCAGAACCAGCAGCCATAAGCGGCAGCGACAGCGGCAGCGGCAACAGCAGCGGCAGCGGCGGCGCAGCCCCAGAGATGGTGCTCCTCGACGCACGCAACCTGTACGAGACCAAAGTCGGTCACTTCGGTGTGGTGGGTGCAAGGGGGGGCCAGAAACGTACGTGTGTGCACACCCGCTGATTATCAATCTCCTTGCTGTCCTCGTTCCAAATCAAGCGGTTTTTTTGGTTTGGGACACCTGGGGGCCGAGATATGAGGGTCCAAAGTTGGGGTGGGTGGGTGTGACAACTCTCAGGGTTGTTGAAGCTGTGAAGAAGGGTGTTGGTGATTGTGAATATCAGGACCCTTGCCTCGCTCTTGATTGTCCTCTCCACCCAAAGCTTAGCTCACGAGAGGTCCAGAAGTGTGGGCGCTTCGACGTGGTGGGCCTAGGAGCTAGGAGGACGACCCCCCCCCCCCCTGGCCCCCTAACTTTCGTACTGCGGCCTGCGCCCTGCCCCACTAACTACTGCCCTCCTGCCGCGCCCTGCCCAGTCCACCAGAATTGGGTGAAGCTGCTCGACCCTGCCACCCGCTGCTTTTGTTCACATTCCTTCCCCGTCCCCCTGTCTCCCTTGCTTCCTTCGTTCAACCTGCCCCTGTGAGCCTTGCTTCTTTTCTTCAACCTTCCCCTGTGACTTACCCCCCTGCGATGGAGGGCGTCTGCTCGACCCTGCCCCCCCGGCCTCTCCTGTCCTCCCCCCTTACCCCGTCCGCTTGAATTCCTTAACCATCTGTCGTGCACTCCCTCCCAACCTCCCCCGCCTCTCCTACTCTTATTTTTGTACTGCCTGCCTTGCTTCCCCTGCCCTCCCCCCGCTATCTCCCTTAGGACCCCCCTTACCCCCTTTAATCCTCCTCCTACCCCCCTGCCCCCCTTACTACTCCCCCTCCTACCCCCTGCCCCCCGTACTACTGACTATCTGTCATTTGTATGTCCATCAGGATGGGGTGGAGCTGCTCGACCCTGCCACGCGCTGCTTCTCCGACCTGCCCACGTGGCTCGACAGGAACGAGGACAAGCTGCGCGGCCGGCGCGTGCTCATGTACTGGTGAGTCCATGCGGCAGAAATGTGTGGCAAAAATGTGTGGTAGATAGCCACGCCGCTCCAATCCTGGTGGTTCGTCACACTTGGGGACTGTGCTGGGGGGCTGTATGAGCAAGCAGTGGTCCCTGGGAAGGATTTAAGTAATTAGTTTTTTGCCGGCTCCAGCAACTTTGACCGCTCATACCAGGCACAACACACAGCAGGTATTCATGCAATGCATGCCGTTGTGCTGCTCTCGGCAAGAGCTTTTCAATGCATCGCTCCACGCCCTCACCCACCAAGTGTGGGGTGGTTTTCTGGGAAATGGGAAATCCGGCTCGGAGCGGTTTACGGCTCGCAGGGGAATCACTGTGAGCAAGCTTTGCTGGCTTCTAGCTTTTTCGGGTCTTGTGTTTTTACTCAGGGTCTAGGCGCTCCTGTTGTATTACACCTTCGACGACGACGACGACGAGGAACCCTGGCTGTTCAGGCGACGTTACTCAAAGGGGGGCTGCCATAGGCTCGAAGGGAACGAGGACAAGCTGCGTGTGCGACGTGTGCTCATGTACTGGTAGGTCTAGTCTGTCTCTTCCTCTCTTTCTCTCTTTCTCTCTGTGTCTCTCTCTTTCGCTTTGTGTCTCTCTTTTTGTGTCTGTCTCTCTCTGTCTCTCTCACTCTCTTTTTCTTTTGATCTTGTCTCTCTCTCATTGTGTGTCTCTGTCTGTCTCTCTCACACACACACACACACTCACACACACACATACACACACACACACACACACACACGCACGCACACACACACACACGGGGTTGAGTCGCCATCAAAGGCGTCCGACGGACTGTAAAAAATCACCACACGCGTACAACACACATCCCTGTTGCCGCAGCACCAGCAGCGTCAGCCTCTCCCCCCCCCCACACACACAACCACACACTCACACACGCGCGCACACACACACAGATACTGGGGTCTAATCGCCATCAAAGGCTTCCGACGGACTGTAAAATTAACCACACACGCGCACAACCTACATCTCTGCTGCCGCAGCACCGGCGGCGTGCGCTGCGAGCGCGCAAGTGCCTACTTGAGGGAGAAGGGCGCCGGCTTCGAGGAGGTGTACCAGCTGAAAGGTGCGTGCGGCCCCTCATCACACACATACAGGCAGGCGGGCGGGCGGGCAGGCGGGTGGGGCGGCGGGTGGGCGGGCGGGCGGGCGGGCGGACGGACGGACGGACGGACGGACGGACGGACGGACGGACGGACGGACAAATATACACACACACACATACACACATACACACATCGTGCATCCACTGTGGGAGAAGGATGCTGGCTTCGAGGAAGTGTACCAACTGAGAGGCACGTGCGGAGGCGCCTCGGCCCCTGCACACATGCACGCACGCAGGTACACACGCATACACACACACACACTCTCTCCCCCAGCCATGCACAACGTGACTTGCCAGGGAGGAGACAGGAGCAAAAGGAGCTGCACGCCGCCATCTCCCCTCGTCCCCCCCCCTCGTACTGCAAGCGGCATCCAGCGCTACCCCTCCACTCACACCCAGCCATCACGGCGCATCAGGGTCTAACGCGCCATCAATGCGTCCGACGGACTGTAAAATCGGTCACACTCTCTCGCCGCTCCAGCTGTCGGGCCGTGCACGCAGCCATCCCCCCCCCACCCACCCACCTACCCCCCGCTCGCACGCAGACGACATCCAGCAGTACCCCCTCCTCCCCATTTCCTCATACGTTCACAATGCTTGCCATTTCCTCATACGTCCACAATGCTTGCCTTTGTGTGGGCGGGGGGTGCGGAAGGGGTTCGAAACTGCAATTGTTTAATGCGTGTGCGGGGGTCGTTCTCATAGTTTTAGGTCGTCGTGGATTCAAATCCACGATTTGAATTCCCTAAAACCACGATTTCCGACGATTATAAGTAGTTTCTCAGCTTCGCAGGCCTGGGGGGGGGGGGGTCTAAAACCATACTTATTTGCAAAGGCAAACCGCACGCACGGTACACATGCACTCGATTCTGCCCAGCTGGGAGCACACATGTCGCTGCCGCCCCACATTTGTGTGCAGGCGGCATCCAGCGCTACCTCGAGACGTTTGGGTCGTCCGGCCTCTTCCGCGGCAAGAACTTTGTGTACGATGAGAGGGTGGTGGTGGGGCCGCCAGCAGCAGCAGCGGGAGCGGCTGCAGGGACGGTGACAGCAGCAGCAGCAACAGCAGCAGCAGCAGCAGCAGCAGCGAGCAGCAGCGGTGGCGCGCCATCAGCAGCAGGAGGGACATGCGCGCCAATCCCGTCGCCCTCAAGCGCAGCGTGCGGCGGCACCAATGCCTGTGTCGGCCCCTCCTCCACAGCAGCAGCCGGACCTACTCCACCAATAGCAGACGCAGAAGCAGAGGCAGCGGCAAAAGCAGCAGCAAAGTCAGCAGCAAAAGCAGCAGCAGCAGCAGCAGGCACACCAGGCGACTGCGGCGGTACCTCGTCAGCAGGGGTGACCTACATGGCGCGTAACAATGCCTGCGTCGGCACGTGCCTGCGGTGCAGTCGGCCGTGGGACGAGTACGGGGCGCGCGCGCGCTGCGCCACGTGCCGCATGCTTGTGCTGCTGTGCGATGGGTGTGACGCGGGGCGCAGGGGCGGGGGAGGGGATGGAGGGGGCGGAGTTGGGGGCAGCGGGGAAGGGGGCGGCAGCGGCAGCGCACCAGCGGGCGGCGATGGCGGAGGCCTGGTGTGCGACCTGTGCCGCGCACGGCGCCCCGCCGCCGCAGCAGGCAGCCCGCAGCCGCCACCAGGCGAGCACGCCGTGGCCGCGTCAGCAGGGAGACACCCTGGTCTGGGTGCGGGCGGCCAGGAGGGCGGGGGTGGCGGTGGCGGTTGCAGCGGCAGGCGTGCGGCCGTGGCCGTGGTGCACCTGCCTGGGGGCGGGTGCGCCGCGGTGCTGGTGACGCCACCACCACCTCCACAGCAGCAGCAGGCGCAGCAGCAGGCACCCGCAGCAGCCCCGCGCCGCCTGCGCGTGCTCTGCCTGCACGGCTTCCGCCAGACCGCGCGCAACTTCCTGGGCCGCACGTGTGGCGTGCGCAAGCAGCTTGAAGACCTGTGCGACTTCTACTTCCCTGACGCACCGCACGTCCTCCCACACCTGTACAAGCCTGCCATCGTGGGTGCCGAGGAGTTCACACCCGGGCAGTCCACACCTCTCCCCACTCTCCCCCCACCCGCTGCAGCCCGCCGTGCCTGGTTGGTCTCTGCCGACCAGCTGCAGCCGCAGTCGTGCTCGGATGGCGATGCCAGCGGCGGCAATAATGAGGCCACGGTGGGTGCGCCCGCGGCACAAGCGCAAGCGCCAGCACCGGCGTCGTGGCAGCCCGCCCCCGAGTTTGTGGACGCCGAACAGTTCCGTTCCCAGGGCGCGGGCTGGGAGCTGTCCGCACGTGCGCTGGCAGAGTTCATGCGCGAGTACGGTCCGTTTGACGGGGTGCTGGGGTTTTCGCAGGGGGCGCACGTCGCGGCGGTGCTGATGGCGCAGCAGCAGCAGCAGCGGCAGAGGCAGCAGGCGGCGACGGGGCGGCGGGGGCAAGCAGAGATGTCGCAGCCGGGCGAGGATGCACCACCCTCGCCAACAACAGCGGCAGCAGCAGCAGCAGCAGCAGCAGCAGCAGCAGCAGCAGCAGGTGCGCACGAGGCGCAGCAGCAGCAGCAGCAGGCGGTGGCGGGGCGGCATGATATGTCGCAGCCGAGCAAAGATGCATCACCCTCGCCAGCAGCAGCGGCAGCAGCAGCAGCAGGCGCACACGAGGCGCAACAGCGGCAGCAGACGCAACAGTCCGGGGCCGCCGTGGCCTCCCCTCCTCCGCTCCGCCCCGACACCCTCCGCTTTGCCATCCTAGCGTCTGGCTTCCGAGCGCGCTGCGCCGAGCACGACGCGCTGCTCGAGGCAGCGGGCCCGCTGTCTCTGCCGTCGCTGCACGTGTATGGCGGTGCGGGGGACGGCGGCGGCGACAGCGAGCAGGGCGGCGGCGGCACTGTCCCGAGTGGTGGCGGAGGCGCTGGCAGTGACGGTGCTGGTTGCGGAGGCGGATCAGGAGCAGAAGGAGAAGGAAAAGGGGCTGGCGAAGCCACCACCGCTGGCGACCGCCAGATATCTCCTGCCGACAGCGAGCAGCTGCTGTCCCTGTTTGACGGCTCTGTCGGGCGGAGGGTGGTGCGCCACACGCAGGGCCATGTGCTGCCGTGCAAGAAGTCCGTCGTCGGCGAGTTGCGCGAATTCCTGCAGGCGCAGCTGACAGCGCTGCAGCAGAAAGCACCGCACGGCTGAGTTCATTTTGCATGTTGCTTGGCCACGGCAAGCCGCACTACTGTTGTGGTGAGCCAGGAGCTCGATGGATGTGTACGCGCTGTTGCACGTTGCATCATGCGTCGCGCCCGAAAGCGGCCCGAGTCCCAGCGAGATGATGGCATCCGACGCGCTGCTTCCTCGATTGATTTTAGTTCATTCATTATTACAGCTGCGCCACCAGAGGAGGGGGGGGGCACACAGCGCGGGCGCCTTCTCCCACGGCAGTGGAATCGCCACGTCAAGGGTAGATGCACCCTGCCACCATGCACAAAGTTGCTATCGGCGGAACATCGCTCCCGTGGGAGAAGTAACCAAAACGTCTGGACGAAATTTCGTAACCAAAGACGACTGAAACTCGGGCGATGGACCCAAAACCAGAGGGCGAACAACACTTGTCTTCCCGACTGCACTCCCCCCTGCATTGCCCCGCACTGCCCTGGGGTGAGCGCCTGTGTTGCCGGTTGGGGTAGGGAGGGGGTGGGTAGGTTTGGTTTGCTGCGTGCTGGGGTTGCCACGCCCGGCTGGGAGGCGGGAGGCTTTCGCCTTGGCTACGAGCGGGTCGGCTCAGCCGAGCTGTGGCCCCTGTTGCTGTTGTCGCCCACCGTTGTCGCCGCTGCTTGCTTGCTGCCCTTGCTGCTGCCTGCCGCAGGTGTCGCTCGAGTGTGGCGCTCTTCTCTCGGCCTGCTCTGCCGCCGGCGTACGCCGCTGGTGGTTCTTCGGCGTTCGTCCCAGCCTCTTCTGCTTCTGATCCCGCTTCTGCACATCGGTGCGTCAGAGCTGCTTGCCGTCATGGGCTCGGCACACCTGTGCGACATTTGGCATGACCTCAACCCTGCCGCCATGGCCTTCACGCACTGGTCGGCATCGACATCATCGGGAAAACACCTGGACCGCTTCCTCGTCTCTGAGTGCTTCTCACCAGCTCTGACCACAGCTGCGCTTACTGCCGCCACTGCGCTCAGTGCGACCTCGGACATCCTGCCCTCAGCGCCCATCTCCACCGACCACCTGCCTGTGTCCCTCATGGTGACTTGCATGACGTCAGGCGTGCCGCGTGGCCGGGGCATCCTGTCCTTCCCCCTGCGTTTGCTGAACTCCAAGGAGCCCTCTGCAGCCGTGAGCGCCTTTATCGTTAAGATGGTCCCCCCACTCATGGTGTGCCCGGCGTCTGAGCTCATCGGCGCCTTCGATGCCTGGAAGTCAGTATTCATAGACATGGCTGTTGGTGTTGACAAGCGCCACCGCCGCGACCGCCAGGCGCCCGCGCGTGCCGCCGACCACTGCGCGCGCAGCGCCCGAGAGGGCATGCTTGCTGCAGCAGCATCCGGGGGGGACGTCGGTGCGGCTGCCACCATTTGGCTCGCGCAGAAGGACAACGCTGCGGCGGCATGGCGTGCGCTCTCCGCATTGGCATGGGACGTGGCTGCCACCCTCGACCAGAACAAGGGTGAAACCAGCTCGTACTACTTCCACCACCAGGCACGCGAGATGCACACAGTCACCACCATGCTCTCCCTCAACCGACCCGGCCGTGCCCCTACTGACAGCCCCGATGCCGCCTCGTTTGTGTCGGACGCTCCGAAAGCGACCAAGTACGTTGTCGACTTCTTCTCTTCTGAGTCTTCCATCGGTCTGTTCCGCCCGCAGCTGGGCATTGACCCCGCAGCCCAGCACACCCTCCTGACCACCCTGCCAAGGAGGCTGGATGGGCCCTTCGCTGCCTTGGCCGAGGGCGTCGACGACGCGCTTGCTGGCATGCTTACGGCGGAAGAGCTGCAGGTTGCGCTCTCCCATGCGGCTAGGGGCAAGGTCCCCGGCGGCGACGGCATTCCGTACGAGGTCTACCGCCATTGGCGCGGTTCCCTCTCCCCCCCTCCTCCTCCGTGTGTTCAACACCGGCTTTGGAGAGGCTGGCCGCACGTCACCTACCCCGTTTGCTCTGCTCCTCCGTGGGGTTGTTTGCTTGCTCTCCAAGCCAGGCAAGCCGGGCGATGAGCTCGATGGCTACCGGCCCATCACGCTCCTCAATTCAGACGTGAAGCTTGTGATGAGCATCATAGCCAACCGCCTACAAGTCCCGCTTGACTACCTCATCGACATCGGGCAGGGCGCGTTCATCCATGGCCGTGACATCTCTCACAACGTGCGCTACCATCTCGCGCTGGCTGCCCGCTTCCGCGACCTCGGCCTGCCGGGCTGGCTGGTGCACAGCGACCTGACTAAGGCGTACGACACGGTGAACAGGGGCTGGCTCGACCAAGCCATGATCCGCATGGGTTTCCGACCCGACGGGGTGGTTAGGTGGTGTCGAATCCTCCTCGGAGGGGCCAAGGTCAGGGTGCGCGTCAACGGCTTCTTCACGCCAGATTTCCCCATGGACTCTGGTCTCTTTCAGGGCTCGGCGCTCTCATGCATGGAGTGGGTCATCGTTCTGCAGCCCGTGATGTCCTACCTGTCGTCGCTGCAGGCTGGCGGTACACTCACCACGTTCAGGCTGCCCGGACCAAACGGGGTCGGTGAGGGGTCGGAGGCCCCTCCGGCGCAGGCGTTCGCGGATGACGTCACGCTCGCCACGCGCTGCCCCGAGAGCGACATCGCGAGGTTCCAGACGGCGCTCGCCCTCTCCCGCAGCGCTGGCAACCCGGGCGAGTCGGTCAACAAGTTCTTCTTCACACGGCTCGCCGGTCCGACCCCCGATGATCTCATGTTTCAGGCAGGTGTCCGCGAGCGCCACGTTGCGACTGGGTACCCCCTCCGTGACATTGCAGCTGCGGTCTCTCGCCACCTCGGCGTGCCTATCGCCCCTGATAACCTGGACGCCGTCGTTGCCGCCGCGTACGGCACCATGGCGGGTTCCATGCTTGCTGCCACTAGGCGGTGGGCAGGCGTCGCGCCCACGCTCATCGGCCGTGCTCACGTCGCCACGCAGTGCATCGCGGCCAAGCTCGTCTACCAGGCGGGTTTCACCATGACCGTACGTGCCCTGCTTCAGGCCATGCAACAGGTCACAAACCGCTACGTTGCAGCCTCTGCGCGTGCGGAGGAGGTCACTCCAAACGCGGGGTGCCTCTACCCGTGCGCTGCTGTGTCCCACCTGCCCCGGGGCATGGGGGGCATTGGCCTGCCCGACCTCGATTCGCACGCGACGGCCATGAGGGCGAAGGCCATCTGGCAGCTGTTCGGCTTCAACTCACACCCGTGGGCAGCACTGTACGCGTCGGAAGTCGCCAAGCCTGCTGCTGCCGTCCCCCATCTCCCGCCTGGGCCACTCTGGGTCGCTACGCAGCCGGGGGCGGTTTCCGGCCTCAGCATGGATGCGACGTCTATTGTGCGGGAAGGCGTCAAGGCGTTCATGCAGCTGCGCATCACGCGCATCATGCCTCCAGACTCGCTGTCTTTTGAGTCTGTCATGCGCGAGGCCACTTTTGGCAACGACGCCGTGCCGGGCATCGATTTCCAGGGCCTCCGCACCGATGCGGCGCGGCGGTGGAGGCGCCTCTGCGACGTGCGTGATGCATGGTGCCAGCGCGCCGCCCTGTCAGCGGCCGCTCTCTCTGACCTTGATCTCATCATCGCGGCATTGCCTGCCGCGTGGCGCATCAATGTGCAATGCAGCGCTGCGCCGACTGCCCCCTGGTCGCGTGTTGGCACTGACGCAGCAACAGGCTGGGCAATCATCCGCGGTGCTGACTCGATGGCGCCAGAGGATGCAGGCTCGGCAGCAGTGCGCCGGTGGTTGGTTTGGCCGTCTGGTAGGCTGCACCCGCTGCCGGGAGGCGCGGGGCGGCCTGGTCAGGCGGCGATGGTGGTCATCCGCCCAAAGCCGCGTCAGCGCTGGCTCCGCGCTGACTACAACTTCTACGCGGCCGAAATGGTCAAGGTTGACCCCGACGATCGCCGCGCTGTCGCTGAGCCATGGCTGGTGGGTGTGTGGGACACCATGCAGCTTGACCCGTGTGCCTGGGGCATCCCGGCCGTCGCAGGGATCGGCCAAGATACCGTCTCTCTCCTCGAAATGACCGTTCGTGCTGCGCGGCTGCGCCTGCGCTACACCACGGCAGCCAGCGAGGACATGGGCTTCGGCTCCAACGTTTTTGGGGTCCGAACAGACGGTGCGGTCTTCCCCCCAGCGTGGCGCCTCCCGAGCGAGGCTGGCATCAGTGCGGGCGCCCTCCGCAACCGCGCAACGATCCCTACTGGGCAGCTCGATCGCCACGGGCTTGTTGGGCGTGACGAGCGCTGGTGCCGCACGCTAGAGGTGGTCAGGAACGGTTTCCCGCCAGAGGACGTTGACAACCCCGTGGCGTGGGTGCGCGGGGTCCAGTCAGGTGCCGGCCCCTCCGCGCCTCGGCAGCCCAACCGCCTGCAGGTGCGTCGCTCCGAGGGGGAGGCTGCTGCTAAAGACCAGCCTCTACCCGGCGGGGCGCCGATCAGCGACCCCGACCTACCAGAGGGGTTTGCTCAGGTCTGGACCCGCCTCCTCGACCCGACCATCCACCGGCCTTTTGTAATCACCGCTTGGCGCATCCTCCACTGCTGCCTTGGCTGCAACGCCTTCATCGCGGTCAAGCTCCTCGACCCGGACACCGCGCCGGCTGATGCGGACGGTAACCCGGACGTGTCAACTGCGTGTTGCGGTCACCCGTTCTGTGCCTCTCTCACCGACCCGCCTTTCGAGACCCTCGCTCACACGTTTCTCGACTGCCCGGCGGCACGACCAGCCATGCTATGGCTTTGTGACACGTGGGCGGCGCTGACGGGTGGCGCGCCGCCGCCGCTCACCGCCGCCGTTATGCTTGCCGATGACATGTCCGGGTGGAGTGGCGCGCCCGTGGCGAAAGCTAAGAAGAAGGAGCTGCGCGCGTGGACGCGCCTCCGTGTCACGGTCATCGGCGCCATCTGGCGTGTGCGCTGTGACCGCCAGGCGAGTGGGCTGTTGGGGGACAGCCTTGCCCTTCGCGCCGTCCGCCTGGCCCTCGACTCTGTCACCGGTGCCATCCGGCGGGATTGGCAGCGTACCGAGGAGGACATCACCATGGTGGATGATGGCTTCTTCTGCGTGGACTGATGGCGTGGCTTTGACGCAGAGCGTGACAAGGACTGGTTCTGCAGCCAATGGGCGACACCGCCGCTCCTTTGCGCGGTGCTTGCTGCGCCCGGTGCCACTACAGGCGACACAACGTACACCCTCGACGTCCGCGTGGGCGTCGTGGGGCAGGTCCCGCTGCCGGCGTGAAAGGTTTCCTGCTGTGCGTACGCCATTGCTTGCCTGACCTCCACGTGTCTGCTTACTTTGGTGCCCCAGAGACCACCACTGTTCCGTCAGGCAGCCCTTCACTCCCCTTGCTGTCCTCCCCTCCCCCCGCTGCTTTTCTCTCTGCCCCTTCCCCCCCTTTTTTCTGTGGTAGAGAGTCCAGCCACTCGGCCGTGTCTCATGTTCTGCCGCGTTGCTGCCTTTTTTTCCTTTTTAGTTTCTTCTGCTTTGCCTCCTATTCCCCCCACCTGCCCTCTGGCTTGAGCCTGAAGGCGGGTGGGGGGGAGGGGGAGGACTGGTGGAGGCATGGCGCTCCTCCACCAGCCCTCTCCCTGTCCCCCCATCAAAAGAAAAAAAGAAAAAAAAACTCTCTTGCTTTGGCATCAGGTTAGACACCGGATTGAGTTTGCTGCTTTCCCAGTTAGGCGTGCTTTTTAGTCCTCTCTGTGCCCCTCCTTTCATTCCTGCCCATCTGCCCTCTGGCTCAAGCCGGTGGGCAGGTGGGGGGGGGGGGCTGGCAGAGGAGTCCCTCCGCCAGTCCTAACCATTCCCTGTGCACCTGCCTCCCCATCTGCCTTCCAGCTCCGCCCCCTTCCCTTTTCCTCCCTCTCCCTATTCGTCTCCTCTGCCTCTCGCCCCCTTCATTCTTCCTCCCTCTCCCTGTTCTCCTCCTCTGCCTCTCGCCCTCTCCTCAGCCACCATGCCCGCCTCCCGGTTCTTCCACTTTTACTATCCCTACCCCCTCGTCCCTCTCTCCTCTCCCCACTCTGGTCCGTCTCCCCCTCTCACTGCTCTGTTTGCTCGTCCCACGCTCCCCGGTCTTCACCTCCCACCCCCCCACCTTCTCTCTCACGCCTCCCTCCCATGTTTTGAGTTTGCTGCTTTCCAGGTTAGGCGTGCTTTTTAGTCCTCTCTGTGCCCCTCCTTTCATCCCCCCCACCTGCCCTCTGGCTCAAGCCGGTGGGCAAGTGGGGGGGGAGGGGGCTGGCGGAGGAGTCCCTCCGCCAGCCCTCCCCATTCCCTGTGCACCTGCCTCCCCATCTGACTTCTGGCTCCGCCCCCTTCTTTTTTCCTCCCGCCCCCTATTCGTCTCCTCTGCCTCTCCCCCCCTTCATTCTTCCTCCCACTCCCTGTTCTTCTCCTCTGCATCTCGCCCTCTCCTCAGCCACCACGCCCGCCTCCCGGTTCTTCCACTCTTCCTATCCCTACCCCCTCCTCCCTCTCTCCTCTCCCCAATCTGGTCCGTCTCCCCCTCTCTCTAATCTGTTTGCTCGTCCCACGCTCCCCGGTCTTCACCTCCCACCACCCCCCCACGCTCCTTCCCACTCTCCCACGCCTCCCTGCTTTCCCTGCCCTCTTCTCTCCCCCGTGCTCCCCGCTCATCCTGCCTGTTTCTCACTCCCTTTACTGTTCTTATTGGCCCCCCGCATCTCCCTGTCTTAACCTCTCCCTCCCATCCCTGCCTGTCCCCTCCCCTGCATCTCCCTGTCTTTCTCGCTCCACCCCATACCTGCCTGCCCCTTCCCGCCCTGCCTGCACCACCATCCTTTCGTGTCTGCCATTCCCCCCTTCCCTCTCCCTGACTGCCCACTCCCTGCTTGTTCCCCTTCCCTTCCCTCCCTCCCCTCCTTGCGTGCCCCACTCTCCACTCTCCACTCTCCACTCTCCACTCTCCACTCTCCACACAGGTATTCTTTCGTCATCCTTTGCTTCTACGTCTCCCTCTCCCCTCGAGTCCTTTTCAGCTTTCTTCCAGTCGTTCCCTCGTCGTTCCATTGTCCCACGTGCCTCGAGTTTCCTGTCTTCCATTCCCTCGTGTCCGTGTCCTTCGTCTTCCTTATCCTCAAGTCCCAATCCCACGAGTCCAAGTTCCTTAGTCCTGTCGGCTCTGGTGCTCTAGATGGATTGGCTTGCGTGTCCCTGTTTTTCAGGGTCCGCCACGGCTCCGGCCGTGCCTTCGGGAGTCTCCGTTCCAACACCAGGGTCTCTTGTTTTCTCTTTGTTTCCTGTGTTGCTGTCGCTTAGGTGTCCGGCATGGCTGCCGTTGCTTGAGTGTAACGTTGGCCTCTGAAAAATAAAAAGGGTTCTCTTTGTTTCCTCTTTGTTTCCCTGTGTTGCTGTCGCTTAGGTGTCCGGCATGGTGCGTTGCTTTGAGTGTAACGTGGCCTCTGAAAAAAAAACAATGCTCCCCGCTCTCCAGCCTGTTTTCTCACTCCCTTCGCTGTTCTTATTAGACCCCCCGCATCATGGTTCCACCTTTGGGCTAGTGGTTTACGTTATGTTATCTGCAATCCTAAAGGCCCAGTTCGATTCCTGGGTCCGCTCACCGGTTTCTGGTTTCCGGTTTACCAAAAATACCAATACCAGTTCCTTGTTCCTTGGTCCCCGTGTTGCTGTAGCCTAGGCGTCGGCAATAAGGTGTTGCTTTGATGAAATAATCCTTTAAAAAAAAATAAAAAAAAATTGGTCCCGTGTTGCTGTAGCCATCGACGTGGGCATAAGGTTTTGCTTTGATGTAATACGTTTTAAAAAAAAAAAAAAAGACATGCCGATACCTAAGCGGTTTCTGGTTTCCGGTTTACCAAAAATATCAATACCAGTTTCCCTGTTCCTCAGTTCCCGTGTTCCTGTAGCCTAGGCGTCGGCATAAGGTGTTGCTTTGATGTAATACCTTTAAAAAAAAAAAAAAAGCCATGCCGATACCTAAGCGACAGCAACACAGGAAACAAAGCGGAAACAAGCGACCCTGGTGTTGGAACGGAGACACCCGAAGGCACGGCCGGAGCCGTGGCGGCCCCTGAAAACTCAGGGGCCGCCACGGCTTTTGGGGGGGGATGGTTCCACCTTTGGGATAGTGGTTAACGATGTTATCTGCAATCCTAAAGGCTCCAGGTTCGATTCCTGGGTCGCTCACCGGTTTCTGGTTTCCGGTTTACAAAAAATACCAATACCAGTTTCTCTGTTCCTCAGTTCCCGTGTTGCTGAAGCCTAGGCGTCGGCATAAGGTGTTGCTTTGATGTTATACCTTTTAAAAAAAAAAACAAAAAAAAAACACGCAAGCCAATCCATCTAGAGCACCAGAGCCGACAGGACTTCAGGAAACTTGGACTTGGGGGAACGGGACTCGAGGATATGGAAGATGAAGGACACGGACACGAGGGAACGGAGGTCAGGAAACTCGAGGCACGTGGGACGATGGAACGATGAGGGAACGACTGGAAGAAAGCTGAATAGGACTCTATTTTTTTTTTATTTTTTTTTCTAGATGAGAGGGAGACGTAGAAGCAAAGGATGACAAAATAATACCTTTGCCTCTGAAAAAAAAACGCACGTCGCAGAGGCGCCTCAATTTTTTTATTTTTTTTCAGAGGCCGCGATGATGAGGTCAAGGTCATAGAGAGCGGCCGCTGACATGGTGGCGCGCTGGCACCATACATCACTCACGTTTGGGCGAGGACATGGGCTTCGGCTCCAACGTTTTTGAGGTCTGAACAGACGGTGCGGTCTTCCCCCTTAGGGGGGGGATGGTTCCACCTTTGGGCTAGTGGTTAACGATGTTATCTGCAATCCTGAAGGCTCCGGGTTCGATTCCTGGGTCGCTCACCGGTTTCTGGTTTCCGGTTTACCAAAAATACCAATACCAGTTTCTCTGTTCCTCAGTTCCCGTGTTGCTGTAGCCTAGGCGTCGGCATAATGTGTTGCTTTGATGTAATACCTTTAAAAAAAAAAAAAAAAAAAATAACTCAGCTGCGCCTCCTCTGATTTTTTTTTTTTTTTTTAAAAGGTATTACATCAAAGCAACACCTTATGCCGACGCCTAGGCTACAGCAACACGGGAACTGAGGAACAGAGAAACTGGTATTGGTATTTTTGGTAAACCGGAAACCAGAAACCGGTGAGCGACGCAGGAACCTCAGGTACGCCGAGCGAGGCTGCATTCAGTGCGGGCGCCCTCCGCAACCGCGCAACGATCCCTACTGGCAGCTCGATCGCCAACGGCTTGTTGGGCGTGACGAGCGCTGGTGCCGCACGCTAGCGGTGGTCAGGAACGGTTTCCCACCAGAGGACGTTGACAACCCCGTGGCGTGGGTGTGCGGGGTCCAGTCAGGTGCCGGCCCCTACGCGCCTCAGCAGCCCAACCGCCTGCAGTTTTTTTTTTTTTTTTTTTTTTAAAACGTATTACATCAAAGCAACACCTTATGCCGACGCCTAGGCTACAGCAACACGGGGACCAAGGAACAAGGAAACTGGTATTGGTATTTTTGGTAAACCGGAAACCAGAAGGCTGCTGCTCAGGCCCAGCCTCATCCCAGCGGGGCGCCGATCAGCGACCCCGACCTACCAGAGGGGTTTGCTCAGGTCTGGACCCGCCTCCTCGACCCGACCATCCACCGGCCTTTTGTAATCACCGCTTGGCGCATCCTCCACTGCTGCCTTGGCTGCAACGCCTTCATCGCGGTCAAGCTCCTCGACCCGGACACCGGGGGGGGATGGTTCCACCTTTGGGCTAGTGGTTAACGATGTTATCTGCAATCCTAAGGCTCCAGGTTCGATTCCTGGGTCGCTCACCGGTTTCTGGTTTCCGGTTTACCAAAAATACCAATACCAGTTTCCTTGTTCCTTGGTCCCCGTGTTGCTGTAGCCTAGGCGTCGGCATAAGGTGTTGCTTTGATGTAATACCTTTTAAAAAAAAAAAAAAAAAAAACGCGCCGGCTGATGCGGACGGTAACCCAGACGTGTCAACTGCGTGTTGCGGTCACCCGTTCTGTGCCTCTCTCACCGACCCGCCTTTCGAGACCCTCGCTCACAGGTTTCTCGACTGCCCGGCGGCACGACCAGCCATTTTTTTTTTTTTTTTTTTAAAAGGTATTACATCAAAGCAACACCTTATGCCGACGCCTAGGCTACAGCAACACGGGAACTGAGGAACAGAGAAACTGGTATTGGTATTTTTGGTAAACCGGAAACCAGAAACCGGTGAGCGACCATGCTATGGCTTTGTGACATGTGGGCGGCGCTGACGGGTGGCGCGCCGCCGCCGCTCACCGCCTTTTTTTTTTTTTTTTTTTTCAGAGGCCAACGTTACACTCAAGCAACGCAGCCATGCCGACCCCTATGCGACAGCAACACAGGAAACGAAGAGGAAACAAGAGACCCTGGTGTTGGAACGGAGACTCCCGAAGGCACGGTCGGAACCGTGGCGGCCCCTGCAAACCCAGGGACACGCAAGCCAATCCATCTAGAGCACCAGAGCCGACAGGACTACAGGAACTTTGACTCGGGGGAACGGGACTTGAGGAGAAGGAAGACGAAGGACACGGACACGAGGGAATTGAAGTCAGGAAACTCGAGGCACGTGGGACGATGGAACGATGAGGGAACGACTGGAAGAAAGCTGAATAGGACTCTATTTTTTTTTTTTTTTTTTTCTAGATGAGAGGGAGACGTAGAAGCAAAGGATGACAAAATAATACCTTTGCCTCTGAAAAAAAAACGCACGTCGCAGAGGCGCCTCAATTTTTTTAATTTTTTTTCAGAGGCCGCGATGATGACGTCAAGGTCATAGAGAGCGGCCGCTGACATGGTGGCGCGCTGGCACCATACATCACTCACGTTTGGGCGAGGACATGGGCTTCGGCTCCAACGTTTTTGAGGTCCGAACAGACGGTGCGGTCTTCCCCCTTAGGGGGGGGATGGTTCCACCTTTGGGCTAGTGGTTAACGATGTTATCTGCAATCCTGAAGGCTCCAGGTTCGATTCCTGGGTCGCTCACCGGTTTCTGGTTTCCGGTTTATCAAAAATACCAATACCAGTTTCCCTGTTCCTCAGTTCCTGTGTTGCTGTAGCCTAGGCGTCGGCATAAGGTGTTGCTTTGATGTAATACCTTTTAAAAAAAAAAAAAAAAAAAAAAAAAGCGTGGTGCCTCCCGATTTTTTTTTTTTTTTTTTAAAAGGTATTACATCAAAGCAACACCTTATGCCGACGCCTAGGCTACAGCAACACGGGAACTGAGGAACAGGGAAACTTGTATTGGTATTTTTGGTAAACCGGAAACCAGAAACCGGTGAGCGACCCAGGAACCCAGGACCCGAGCGAGGCTGGCATCAGTGCGGGCGCCCTCCGCAACCGCGCAACGATCCCTACTGGGCAACTCGATCGCCACGGGCTTGTTGGGCGTGACGAGCGCTGGTGCCGCACGCTAGCGGTGGTCAGGAACGGTTTCCCGCCAGAGGACGTTGACAACCCCGTGGCGTTGGTGTGCGGGGTCCAGTCAGGTGCCGGCCCATCCGCGCCTCGGCAGCCCAACCGCCTGCAGATTTTTTTTGTTTTTTTTTTTTAAAACGTATTACATCAAAGCAACACCTTATGCCGACGCCTAGGCTACAGCAACACGGGGACCAAGGAACAAGGAAACTGGTATTGGTATTTTTGGTAAACCGGAAACCAGAAGGCTGCTGCTCAGGCCCAGCCTCCTCCCAGCGGGGCGCCGATCAGCGACCCCGACCTACCAGAGGGGTTTGCTCAGGTCTGGACCCGCCTCCTCGACCCGACCATCCACCGGCCTTTTGTAATCGCCGCTTGGCGCATCCTCCACTGCTCCTCCTGGGTCGCTCACCGGTTCCTGGGTCGCTCACCGGTTTCTGGTTTCCGGTTTACCAAAAATACCAATACCAGTTTCTCTGTTCCTCAGTTCCCGTGTTGCTGTAGCCTAGGCGTCGGCATAAGGTGTTGCTTTGATGTAATATCTTTAAAAAAAAAAAAAAAAAATGCTGCCTTGGCTGCAACGCCTTCATCGCGGTCAAGCTCCTCGACCCGGACACCGCAGGCGGGGGGATGGTTCCACCTTTGGGCTAGTGGTTAACGATGTTATCTGCAATCCTAAAGGCTCCAGGTTCGATTCCTGGGTCGCTCACCGGTTTCTGGTTTCCGGATTTACCAAAAATACCAATACCAGTTTCCCTGTTCCTCAGTTCCCGTGTTGCTGTAGCCTAGGCGTCGGCATAAGGTGTTGCTTTGATGTAATACCTTTTAAAAAAAGGCCGCTCACCGCCTTTCTATTTTTTGTTTTTTTTTTCAGAAGCCAACGTTACACTCAAGCAACGCAGCCATGCCGACACCTAAGCGACAGAAACACAGGAAACAAAGAGGAAACAAGAGACCCTGGTGTTGGAACGGAGACTCCCGAAGGCACGGCCGGAGCCATGGCGGCCCCTGAAAACACAGGACACGCAAGCCAATCCATCTAGAGCACCAGAGCCGACAGGACTAAAGGAAC
>VFSX01000140.1:416589-427288 GCA_016618255.1 Chlamydomonas sp. UWO 241 | reverse complement strand
GCGCGCACGCACGCACGCACGCACGCACGCACGCACGCACGCACGCACGCACAGACGCACGCACGCACGCACGCACGCACGCACGCACGCACGCACCGCACGCACGCACGCACGCACGCACGCACGCACGCACGGACGCACGAACGCACGCACGCACGCACGCACGCACGCACGCACGCACGCACGCACGCACGCACGCACGCACGCACGCACGCACGCACGCACGCACGCACGCACGCACGACAGCACGGCACGCACGCACGCACGCACGCACGCACGCACGCACGCACGACAGCACGCACGCACGCACGCACGCACGCACGCACGCACGCCACGCACCACACGCACGCCGGCAGCACGCCGCACGCATGCACGCACGCAGGCACGCCGACGCCGCACCACACGCACGCACGCACGCAGCACGCACGCACGACGCACGCACGCACTCACGCGCACGACGCACGCACGCAGCACGCACAGCACGCACGCAGCAGACGCACGCACGCACGACGCAAGACACGACGCACGCACGACGCACGCACGCACGCACGCAGCACGCACGCACGCAGCACGCACACGCACGCGCACGCACGCACGCACGCACGCACGCACGCACGCACGCACGCACGCACGCACGCACGCACGCACGCACGCACGCACGCACGCACGCACGCACGCACGCACGCACGCACGCACGCACGCACGCACGCACGCACGCACGCACGCACGCCTTCTGATGCTGCGACACCACTCCTTTGGCGCTGCTGCTCATCAGGTTACTGCCCCATCGAAACTGTTATGTGGCCCGACTTCGACCATGTGACGCTTCTCAAAGAGGTTCTGGGCGTGCTGCCAGACGGGTGCGATCTCTAACACACATGCACACACACACTCACACAGAGAGACAGAGAGAGATTGTAACAGAGGACTATGAACGGCAGACCTAGATAGGCTGTTTCTGGTCATCATTGAGGGGATTCCGTTTGGATGCGGGTGACTAACCGCGCGCCAACAAGAGGGTGAATTCCCCTAAACACACGCACACACACACACAAACACACACACACATACATACATACACACACCCGCACACACACACACACACACATACACACACATACACACGCACACACACATGCATGCACACAAATACATACAGACACAAAGGCACACACACACACACACACACACACACACACACACACACACACACACACACACACTGGATGCGCTGCCAGTGGTGTGTTTCCACCGTATGGGCAGCGTCCACCTCAGCCCCTCTGTGCCTCATACCTTGCATATTCAAACTACCTTGTGGGTAGCGTCCGCCTGAATCCCCAGTGCAGTGATTTCCTTAACGGCTGTACACAGCCATTTGGCTGTATTCCGGCTGTACTTTTGACAATAAACACAGCTAAACCCAGTCTTTGGATTGGAAGTCTGACGACTCTGCCAGACAGAGCTCGTCAAGAGCTTTTAAATAACCTAAACAGGAGTACATTTATACGGTCCAAGCGAGGTCGACGTTCAACACGGTGAAAGCATCATCCGGCTGTGGAATAATTCATTTAACTTCCTGAGAAGAAAAACACTGGCCCTGTGCCTCGTGCCTCGCACATTCACATCAAGGCATGATAGCATACACCCCATATCTTCAAACCCGAAGCATGACATCGCAACGTACGCCGAATCTCCTTGCAGCAATGCGTCTGCGGCCGCAAACTGCGGGAAGAACCAGCACCGTACCATCGCCCAGATCTAGACTGCGTGCTACCGTGACCCGAGGTGGGTGTCTCGAGTCCGTATCATGAATGCCCCGTCCGTGTGCTGCCCACCGCCAAAATGCCCGCCTGACCGTTCGCGCACGCGCACGCGCATGCACCAACTGCCTGAATGCCCGCCTGTCCACCTGCCTGATTACCTGCCTGCCTCCATGCCTTTTGTCCTCACCTGCCTGCCCCCCTGCCTGTTTTCAGGGTGCAGACTGGCTGCTGCTCACATACGTGCGCGCTGGCGTTGCGGAGCGTGAGTAAAGGACTGTTTAATTTCTACTTATAGCTCCTTATATAACCTACTACCCCCCCTTAGGGAGGGTGAGGGGAGGGAGAAACACATCGAGGTTGCCGCGCGGGGGGGGGGGGGGGGGGGGGAGGAGAAAACGTCCAGGAATTGGACACGACCTTGATACCAATCTCCGCATTGCGTATGTATGCGCGAAATCAAACAGACCTGTTGAATTTCGACTCCTGGGAGCGAGATGTGCGGGCTGGAAGTGTGACTGGTCTTGGGTGGGGGGTGAGAGCGCGTCCTACTGAACACTCAGTAGGGGTGGCGGAGGTGATGCGGTGGGAATGAGGTCGGGGCGTGCCGCCTCCGTTATTTTTGAGTGTGGCCATGGCATGGCGTACCTCTGGCTGGCTCTTAACACCGTGTGGGGTAGTAGTTCTTTGCGGTTTGGCACAACGGGTGACTGTGCTGGGGGGGTAGACGCACCTCGCTGGCTTCAGTCTTCTAAGGTGTTTTGTTTTTGCTCGGGTTCTCTAGAACGGGAGCGCTCCGATTGTGTTACGCCTTCGATGACGACGAGAAACACTAAGGGGTCTGAACATAGCTGCAATTGTAGCGGGCCAGCTCCAGCCCTCAACCGTTAACCCTGTTGTGGTTTGAACACAGATGTCGAAGCCACGCCTGCAGCTCTACATGCACGCGGTCTTCAGCTCTTCTGGAATATGACTGGAAACCGACTGAAACCCGACTAAAAATTGACTGGAAAGTGTCTGGACGCGTGCACACTCTGCCATGTTGATCCTGCCATGCTCATTCTGCTCTGATTGCGCAGATGTCAAAGCCATGCCTATAGCGCTGCATGTGCGCGGTCTTCAGCTCGCTGGATTACGACTGAAAACTAACTCAAAACTGACTAGAAACCGAGTGGAAACCAACTGGAAACTGACTGGACAAAGTGACTCAAAACTGCCCTACCAAAATTCTAACGTCGGATCCGCGCCATGGAATGCGGTCATAACGTCTGAGACGGTCCGGGATGCGCCTCAGGCGGTGGAGGGCGCCTGAGGCGGTTGGGGTGGCACCTGAGGCGGTTTGGATAACGCCTGAGGCGACGCCTGAGGCGATCAAGGGTGCGCCTCAGGCGGCGCCTCAGGCGGTCGGAGCGCCTGAGGCGCCGCCTGATCCGCGCCATGGAATGGGAAGCCTGAGGCGCCGCCTCAGGCATTGTGAATGTGGTAGGCCTGACTAGAAACCGAGTGGATACCGACTGGAAACTGACTAGAAGCCGAGTGGAAACCGACTGGACACGTGCAGTCTCTGTCGCGCTGATCCTGCCGTGCTCGTTCTGATTTCTGCGCAGGTGTCAGATCCGTGCCTGCAGCTCTACATGCGCGCATTCCACAGCTCACCGGGCGTCGCAAAGTGCGTCAGTTGGTCAGGGTTTAGGACTTAGGGCTCAGGGTAACCAGGTTGAGGTTTTAGGGTACGTGACTTAGGGTTCAGGGGACATGTGCGCATACCAGTGGTGTCATTAGCACCCCCACAGTCCCCGCTACGGGGCCAACTGCCCCGCTGCGGGGGCAGACCGGTACATTTGGGGGGAAACTATGGGGGCGAATTGCCTGAATTCAACTCCAGAAAGTGTGAAATTTGACGATTTTCACACTTTCCTGCATAAAACAAACACCTCCTGCGGGGACAGTTCGGCATGTTCCCTCCAGTATTGCGGGGGCAAACAGGACATCATTGGTTTCCTTAATGACACCACTGCCCTACCAAAATCCCAACGTCTGATCCGCGCCATGGAATGTGGTCATATCGCCTGAGACGGTCCAGGGTGCGCCTCAGGCGGTGGTGGGCGCCTGAGGCGGTAGGTGTGGCGCGTGCAGGCGGTTGGGATAACGCCTGAGGCCGCCTAAGGTGGTCGGAGCGCCTGAGGTGCCACCTGATCCGCGCCATGGAATGGGATGCCTGAGGCATCGCCTCAGGTGTTGTGCATGTGGTAGGGCTGGCGCACACCACAGGTCGCAGAGACGCGCAAAGTGCGTCACTGATTCCACTAGGGATCCGTTCAAACCCCGCTGATCTGGGCATTTTAGTAAGTAAAGCGATCATTATAAAGTCTGATGGGCAGAGTGCCTTGGCGGAAGTACTTGAGAGTCATTATAAAGTCTGATGGGCAGAGTGCCTTGGCGGACAGAGCAGGCGCTGTGATTGTGCGTCTGCCCACACGCCGTGCCTCGGGTGTACACACACACGATCTCTCACTCTCACACTCTCTCACTCCCGCGCACGCACACACACACACACACACACTCACGCACGCACGCATGCACAGACGCACGGACACACACACGCACGCACGCACACACGTTTTCAGACGCTGTATCCCCCTCCCACGGTTTTAAAGGTTTCACACGTATGCGCTTTTTAGGACCCCGGGGCGTGATTTAGGGCCTAGATTACACGTCTAGGGGGGCTCTACTAGGAGAGCCCGCAAGGCCACGCAGCGTGCCAGCTTACCAACGAGTCAAAAGAAGGAAGTTGCCCTCCTGCCTCCGCGCCACTGCACAAGCGCCAGCTAGCTAGGGATCAGGGGGGGAGATCTCGCGGTAGCACTACCCACACTCTTCTCTCCCGCGCATAGGTTTACCGACGTGGTGTACCAGCGATGCATGGGGAGCAACACTACAGAGATGCTGGGCAACTACTCTGGTTGCGCGCCTGGTGCGCCGCGTCCCGCCGCTGCCACAGCTGCTGATGCGGTCGCCGATGCTGGTGCTGCTGGTGGCCACCTGTCAGAGGCGGCGGCGGCGCAGCCCGGGGACCCCGCTTCCGCCGCGCGAGGGGCGCTGCCTGACGGCATCGAAGTCGGCCGCGGTGGGGACGCCGTGGTGCACGCGATTGCGCGCGGCAACGCCCGCGCTGCGCCTGCTGCGATCTTGTGCGCTGCGCTCATGCTTGCGCCTGCGGCCGTGTGGGTGCTGGCGGGCGGGCGAGCTGCCGTTCTGCCCCCGGGTCCCTCCCTGTGACCCCGATGGACTGCAGCAGAGGGGGCAGTGGCACATGCGCTCCACGCATCTTGTTCGCTGCACTCGCGCTCGCTCACGCGGCGGTGTGTAGGGTGTCTTTGTACTGTACTGCCTATGTACTGCAGTGCCTGTGTATGCGACTTCCTATGTACTACTACTGCTACTACTACTACTACTACTACTACTACTACTACTACTACTACTACTACTACTTCTAATATGTACTACTACTTACTTGACCTGTGATGGACTGTGGGAGGTCACATTCTGGTGACACACATGAACTGTGGGAGGTCACGCGTTGTTTCAAAGCGCCAGCAGGACTAGAGAGAGAGAGAGAGAGAGAGAGAGCAGGCACGGCATGACCAGAGCTCCTACCCTGGAGATTGGCTCCAACGGTGGGTTTAAGGATTGGTTGAGATTTGAGAGCGGTAGCAAGTTACTTTGCCCCCACTGCAGGTTGTGGTTGGTTTGTCGGTATATTGTGGGTGATGCACCCTGATGATGATGGATTGTACAGGCGTGGGTGATGCACCTTAAAGGCAGCCCTATCAACGCCCAAGGCGGCGCCTCAGGTTGCGTCTTGATCAGGTGGTTTAAACCATGAGAAATGTCTCATGCGCGCCGAGACCGCACGAGGCGCCCCCCCCCCACCCCGACCACCAGGCGTTGTTTTGACCGCCTTCACTTGAGCGTCTCAGAATTTGAGGCTGTGGCGGGGCCTATTGTGTATCATGTGGGTGTGTTTGGGTATATATGTTGTTGGTGGTGCGTGTATTTATGGTATTTGTGTTGTTGGTGGTACGTGTATTTCTGGTATTTGTGTTGTTGTTGGTACGTGCCCACTAACCTATCCCTCGACTGGCGGCAGATGCCTGCATGGCCCATGTACCTTAGCACGGGGGTTAGTAGGGGCTCCCGTTGTGTTATGCTTTCGATTGCAACAGCTGCATCGCAGTTACAGTCACAGTTACATCGGCTTTCCAGCAAAGACTACCTCTAGTCCTAGCACCACCACCTAGACCCAAGTCCAGTTCTGGCCCTAACAATTACTTGTCAGGGGCGGTAGCCACCAGCCGGCTGCCTGCCAACGTGTAGTCCTAGAGCAAGAAGGAGAGCTATTGTGCGACGCCTCCAAAATAGGTCCTAACTGCTTCCAGGGGATAGGGGGTCAAGTGGCGCTTGCCAATCTACTTGACCGCCGCATCGCAGTACCCTCTTCAATCCACCCTTCCATGGCATCTCCTTCCAAAACGTCAAGGGGGTTGTTGCTGCCTAGCAGGGACTCATCGTGTGTGTGTGGGGGGGGGGGGGGGGGGGGGGGAAGTCCCGCGCATAGCTGTACATGACGAGCCGGCAGTGCAGCGCCTTGATTTCATGGGGCAGCAAGGCGAGAGGTCGCATGAGCATGCACGGTTTCATTTGTGCCCCTGGGGCTGCCAAGTGCTGGCTGGTGAAGGATGGCTCGGGCATGTGCACACTTTTGGTGTCAGTGTCGGGCGCGCACGGCCAGCAGTGGGTGAGGTGTATTGGTTTTGATGGCCCAGCCCCTCCACTTGAAGCCACCAGCGTTGCAAACGTGAACAAAATCCGGGGGACCACAGGCATGCTGTTTCTGTCTCAGACTTCCAGTAGTGTTCGTTTGATTACAGTCACATGTGACCACCGACCGCGTGACCCAAGAATTTGATGATGAGAGTTTTACAATCTACTTCTGGCGGTCACACGTACGGTTCCAAAGCTCCAGTGGGACTTAGAGAAACAAGGCTCAAGGCCCACAAAAGGTCAAGCTACAAGTAGCCCACGGTAACGCCATCCACACTTGGTGGCGGGCGCCAAGCAAGCAGCACCACTGTGCAGGCTGCACACCCAGCCCCTCAAATGGCCAGAGGGCGGACCCAAGGTATAAAACCATGAAGGGACCAAAAAGCCCTCCCCCAGACCACCGGAAGCGGGGCTAGTAGCACACCCGCCGCAGCACTCTACTCAGCGACCACACCGCACCCGCCACCGCACGCGTGTGGCGCCACCTCCCCTTCAAAAACACCCCCAGAGGGAATGCCATCTAGCAAGCAGGTGCAGGCACCCGCTCGCCGTCAACGACGAGGCGCGCGCGGTGGAACTGCGCCCGCTTCCCCGCAACCTTGGCGGCGAGGAAAGCGGGCCACAGCGCCTGGTGCTGCGCCTCCTCGCGGTCACTGAGGACGTCGAAGACTGCAGTCGAGTCCACGCAGCGGCGCAGCTCGTGGCGCCAGCGCACGACAGTGTCGGCCACGGCGTCAGACGCCACGGTGAAGAGCACACGCAGCACACCGCCCCCGCGTGGCTCCACGCCGATGCCCCCGACGGCAGGCTTGGCGTTGAGGAGCGACGCGGACACGACGCCACCATCAGCCGGCTCCCGCCGGCCGGTGCCGCCGTAGAGGAAGCGCACGACATCCGTAGCCAGGCGGACGGGCAGGCTGGTGCCGTCCTCGGCAGCTGCAGCGATCCGCTCCTCCGCCGCCGCCGTCGCCTCCTCTTCATCCATCCGCCTGCCACCGCCTGCGAGGAACCAGTTGGCGCCGCGTGCCACCGGGATGGACAGCACGAAGCTGCGGCGCAGCGACGTGTCGCCCACACGCGCAGGCAGCCCCCCCCGGCGGGAGGGGCCGCGCGCAGATGCGGCACGCGTGGCGCCCGACGCAGGCCGCTCCGTCGCCGGCCCCCCCCCCGCCGACGCCACAGGGGCGGCAGCAGCAGCGGGCCGGGCAGGCTGAGCAGCCTCGGCAGCAGGCGCAGCGCGGGGCGCCACACTGTGGGCCGCATGGCCGGCCCGCGCGCGGGCGGGCTCTGCATGCGGCATCTGCATGGGCGCCCCAGGGACGCGGCTCACCAGGAGGCTCACCACATCCACCAGGGACGCAATCTGTTGCGCCTGCGCCTGCACCACAGCGAGCACCCCCGCAAGGGCACCGCTGTGGCCGGCGTCGGCAACCTGTGGCGCGCCCACCTGCGTCGGCGCATTCTGTGGCTGGGCGCGCGCCCTCGCCTCCCTGTCCAGCAGCCCCCCTACCAGGCGTCTGATGTCTGCCTGCCCCGCGCTGAGGGCGCGGAGGGCGTCTGTGGTGTCGGCCGAGGCCGAGATGTGGTTGCTGGCGTCGCCATGCAGGTGTTGCGCAGCCTCCGCGCATGTGGCTGCCCCCCGCGCCCCGTGGAGCGCCGAAAGCTGTGTCTGTGTCGCATCCACGCACGCGCGGTGGCGTGGCGGGGAGTCTGAGCCGGGGGAGCCGCTGCTCACCGGTGATTCTGTGGTGATGGCCGCGCGGGCGATGAGCGCGCCGGCGGCCGCACTGTGTTTGCGCGCCTTCGAGCGCGTCATGAGTCATGGGAGCAAGCCAAGAGTCATGGGAGCAAGCCAAGAAGACGGATAGGAAACTTGGGTTGCTAGCACCTAAAGTAATCTCACTTCACACTTAGAAAACTGGAGTTTCTGTTGAAGAGACTTTCCATCCACCTAGCGGTTCAATAGAAAACCACCAGCGACAGGGCGTGTGGAGCGACACTTTTTGTATGCTCGACCGCATACCCCCACCACCTCTGAACCGCATGCCGCCACGCCGCCGCACACAATAACACCGCCACGAGCATGAGCATGCCGCGCGTGCAGCCAGTGCGAGGCCCATGTTCTGGCGTGTCTGCGCGACTACAGGACTTCAGGACTTCAGGCAGTCCAACAGCGACAGTAATAGTCGCACCACCTCACGACTATTGCGTTCACGCCAACTAGTGCATCCTGCAATGTCGGTGTTTCGGAGTGTGAGTGTGGCGCCGGACAAGTGTGGAGTTGACGACATACAGCGCGTTTCAAGTCGACGAAACCCTCAATCATCGTAGATGATGATGATGATGCTCGCGGTGCTGGCCGCGCTAGGTTGGGCAAAGGTGAAATAGGCGACTATTTGCGCCGATCGGTGCCATGCCGGGATCAACGGACCGCACACCTTGCAACTCACGCAGGTCGTTGTCCCGCAGGGCATCTATGCCTCGCCCGCGGTGCCAGTGCCATTTGATCTGCCGAAGGCACCCCGTGGTGCTTGGCTGCCAGTCGTGCAAGGTGGGCAACCCCACGTGTACTGCTGTGTGCACGTGTAGTGCCTGTGCTGCATGCGCATCAGCATGGTGGCTGCTGGGTCGGGAAGACGGGCGGCCGAGGAAACATGCGCCTGAAGTGCAGCGTGCGTAGCCATGACCGAAACGGCCATCAGCCATCATCGCGAGCGCGTGCCCATGCGCCACCAGCGGGTGATGGACTGCAGTCTAAAGATGTGTGCCCGCACGTGTATGCATGGCATTCCCAACTGCGCAGTCACCAACGCCACCTACCAGCCAGGCTGCGACGTGCCGACGACGCAAGCGCCAAACTTCTCGGGTGGGTGCCCCTGGTTATGGGTTATGCGTGCCCCAGGTTATGTGAGGCACCCACCTGCTCGGTCGTGCTGTCGGTAGCTCTAGGATGCTCTTCAAATGCCACTCGCGCTGCCAGCTGCCCACCTGCCTCGCACACTCCTGATCCAGCATCCAGCAGCCTCAATCCCTCAGCTCAACAGCCCTGTACCCCTGCACGTCGCACGCCGCAGCCACGTAAATCGCGATGCCAGCCAGCACCGCCCTGCTCCTGAACCAGCAGCGGCTCTCAACACCAGCCCCAACCCACCCCTACCTTGCTGCACACTGCACCTCACTCAAACCTGCCCGCACGCCGCAGCCACGCAAATCGCGCTCCTCGCTGAGCAGATGGAGAGTACGCTCACGCCCGACTGCTGCCTGGTGGGTGGGTGGACGCGCAGTGCCTTCATTTCCTACTACTTTCTGGTTGGTTCACAGCACAGAGCATGCTATGCCAGCACAGGAGACTGGCCAGAGGTATGTTGGCGGACAAAAGGATGTGCTGTCACCCGACTGCTACCTGGTGGGTGGGTGGGTGGACGTGCAGTGACCTCATGTCCGACTGCGTCCTGGTTGGTTCACATCACAGAGCATGCTTGGCCAGCACAGGCATGCTTGGCCAGCGCAGGCCAGAGGTGCGTAGGCAGACGGAGGCTGCGCTGTCGCCCGGCTGCCGCCTGGTCTGTGGGTGGACTGTCTTACTGCTTCCTAGTTGGTTCACAGCACAGGGCATGCTTTGGCCAACACGGGCCAATGGCCAGAGGTGCGTTGGAAGACAAGAGGATGCCCAACTGTCGCCTGGTCGGTGGGAGGACTGTCTACCTGCTTTCTGGTTGGTTCACACCACAGGGCGTGATTCTCCAGCTCTGGCACATGCCAAGTGGTGTGTTTGCAGACGGAGGCTGTGCTGTCACCTGACTGCTGCCTGGGTGGGTGGGTGACTGGACGGGCTGGTGCAGTGCCCTCATGTCCTGCTTTCTGGTTGGTTCACAGCACAGAGCGTGATGTTCCAGCTCTGGCACATGCAAAGAGGTGTGTTTGAAGATGGAGGCTGCGCTGTCGCACCTGACTATGCAAAGAGGTGTGTTTGAAGATGGAGGCTGCGCTGTCGCACCTGACTGCTGCCTGGGTGGGTGGGTGACTGGACGGGCTGGTGCAGTGCCCTCGTGTGCGACTGCGCCCTAGTTGGTTCACAGCACAGAGCATGCTTTGCCAGCTCTGGCACTTGGTGC
>VFSX01000140.1:366745-415375 GCA_016618255.1 Chlamydomonas sp. UWO 241 | reverse complement strand
GCAGCCATGGGGGGCAGCCATCTTGACCAATGTCCAGCATGCATTGACGGGCGCCAGCTCCTCCGCCCGTCGATCAACTCGTCGAGATCGGTGCCGCATGGCGTCCTGCATGGGGGGAGGATAAGGGCCGTCTCCCAGCACGGGCCGCGGCAGCGCCGCGGCGACTCGCCAATCCATGGCAGCGCCGGGCAAGCCGCTCCTGAAGTGTTCCACCGAGGGGCAGTCTAGCAGGAGCCGGGCCAGTCGTACATGTCAAAAAACTTAAAAACGAATCACGCACCCTGCAGTGTGGGCATGATCAACCGCTGTCTCGGCGACATCTTCCTGGAGCTTGACTCCTCGTTTTCTGGCATCTCGTGCCCAATCAATGAGACGCAGTGGCAGGAGTTCGCACGGGCGCAGGTGCGGCCGTGTGTTGGGGCGCCGGTGCGTTGCTGTCTTTGAATGGGAGACAGGAGGTTACATTTACATAGGCTTTCCAGCAAAGACTACCTCTAGTCCTAGTACCACCGCCTAGACCCAAGTCCAGTTCTGGCCCTAACAATAACTTGTGAGGGGCGGTAGCCACCAGCCGGCTGCCTGCCAACGTGTAGAGAAAGGAGGACGGGGGGAGAAACAGAGAAACAAAGTCTGCGTGTGTGCTTGCCTGATGAATGAGACGCAGTTTCAGGAGTTTGCACGGGCACAGTTGCGGGCGTGTGTTGGGGCGCGGGTGCGTTGCCATCTTTGAGGGGGAGAACGGAGGATGGGGGGAGAAACTTTGAACAAAGTCTGCGTGTGTGCTTGCCTGATGAATGAGACGCAGTGTCAGGAGTTTGCAAGGGCACAGTTGCGGGCGTGTATTGGGGCGCAGGTGCATTGCCATCTTTGAAGGGGAGAACGGAGGATGGGGGGAGAAACTTTGAACACAGTCTGCGTGTGTGCTTGCCCAATCAATCAGAATCAGTGTCAGGAATTCGCACGGGCGCAGCTGCGGCGGTGTGTTGGGGCGCGTGTGCGTTTCCGTTTTTGAGGGGGATGATGGAGGATGGGGGGAGAAACAAAGCCTGCGTGTGGGCTTGCCTAATTAGTGCGTTAGTGAATGCGTGAGTGAGTGCGACACAGTGGCAGGAACTCGCACGGGCACAGGTGCGGTCGTGTGTTGGCGTTCGGGTGCGGCGCTGTCTTTGAAACGAGAAAGGAGGATGGGGGGAGAAAAAAAGGTATGCATGTGTGCTTGCCCAATCAATTAAACTCAGTGGCAGGAATTCGCACCGGCGCAGGTGCGGTCGTGTGCTGGGGCACAGGTGCGTTGCTTTCTTTAAGAGGGAGAAAGAAGAGGGGGGGGGCGAACGAAAACTCTGCGTGTGTGCTTGCCTAATCAGTAAGATGCTGGCGGGAATTCTCATGAGCGCAGGTGCGGCCTTTTGTTTGAGAGAAAGGACGTAGTGGGAGGGGGGGGGGGGGATTCTGCGTATGCGCTGACTGTCTAAGCGAGCCTGCTGCTGGCGCACGCACGGGCGGGGGTGCGGCGGTGTGTTTGAGGGAAAAGGAATTCGGGGGGGGGAGAGTGATTCTGCGTGTGCATTGACTGCCAAAGAGAGCATGTTGCTGGCGCACGCGCGGGCGCGGGTACGGCCGTTTGCTGGAGCAATATAACGAAAGCGGGGAAGGGCAGCATCTGCATGGGTGCATCGCGTGCTCAAGAGTGCGGGTTCGGCTGTTGGAGGCATGTAAATAAAGTCGGGGGACAGGGGGGGGGGAGTCTGCGTGTATGCGTTGACTGGTGCAGAGAGCCTGTTGATGGCGCACGCGCAGGCACGGGTGTGGCGGTGTGTTGGAGGGATATAGTACAAGTGTGGGTGCGCGTGTGTGTGTGTGGGGGGGGGGCAGCGTCTGCATGTGTGCGTCTCCTGCTCAAGACAGTGGGTGCGGCCGTTGGAGGGAAGTAATGAAAGCATGGGGGAGGGAGTCTGCGTGTGTGCGTTGTCTGGTCCAGATGGCCTGTTGCTGGTGCACGCGCGGGCGCGGGTGCGGCGGTGTGTTTGAGGGAGAAAGGAAGTCGGGGGGGGAGAGTGATTCTGAATATGCATTGACTGCCAAGGAGAGCCTGCTGCTGGTGCACGCGCGGGCGCAGGTGCGGCAGTTTGCTGGAGCGATATAACGAAAGAGGGGGAGGGCAGCATCTGCGTGGTTGCGTTACCTGATCAAGAGAGCGGAGACGGCCGTTGGAGGCATGTTGAGAAAGTCGGGGGCGGGGGGGGGAGAGAGTCTGCGTGTGTGTGTTGACTGGTCCAGAGAACCTGTTGCTTGCGCACGCGCGGGCGCAGATGCGGCGGTGTGTTTCAGGGAGAAAGGAAGTCGGGGGGGGGGGGAGAGTGATTCTGCGTATGCGTTGACTGCCTAAGACAGCCTGTTGCTCGCGCACGCGCGGGCGCAGGTGCGACGGTGTGTTTGAGGGATAAATAAAGTTGAGGGCGGGGAGTGATTCTGCGTCTGGTTGGCTGGGTCAGAGAGCCTGTTGCTGGACCACGTGCAGGCGCGGGTGCGGCGGTGTGTTCGAGGGAGAAAGGAAGTTGGGGGGGGAGAGTGATTCTGCGTGTGTGCGTTGACTGGTCCAGATATCCTGGTGATGGCGCACGCTCGTGCGCGGGTGTTGCAGTGGGTTTGCGGGAGTTAGGAAGTCGCAGGGGAGAGTGATTCTGTGTATGTGTTGTCTGCCTAAGAGAGCCTGTCGCTGGCGCACTCGCGGGCGCGGGTGCGGCGGTGTGTTTGAGAGAGAAAGAAAGTCTGGGGGCGAGGGGGAAGAGACTGCATGAATCCTCCATAAACCAGTTGGCGGGGAGCATGCCCCCCCCTCCCTCCGACTGCCTTGACTCCGTTTTCTGACGAGGGCACTCCCCTCCGCTGGGGTGGACGATGGTGGCGCGGGTTATAGGTTTACATGTACGCGCCCGGAGGACCCCGGGCGTGAGGTCTAGACGACACGTGTCTAGGGGAGCTTTACTAGTAGAGCCCGCAAGGCCACTTAGCCTGCCAGCCTACCAGCGCAGTGGTGGCGGCGCGCTGATGACTTCGCGGCCCGCCGTTGGCGCACATTGCGCCTAAGGAAAGATAGGCTAGCGCGCTGCATGGCCTTGCGGGCTCTCTTAGTAGAGCTTTCCCAGGCGTGTAGTCTGGGCCTTAAATCACGCCCCGGGGTCCTCCGGGCGCGAACGCGTAAAACCTGTAAAACCACTCAAGGAAGAAACCTCGCCTGCGCTCGCTGCGCTGAGATGTCAACGTGCTGTCCCTTCGGAGGGCCCTGCCCGCCCTGCACCAAACAACGCCGCTTGCACTGTGCACCCGCAGTGGGGTCTTGAACCACACGCGACCACGCATGCAAGTGCCGCCGGGGGCGGAAACCAAGCGTCGCCACCATGCAGTTGCAACAGTTCCCCGCAGCACAAGCACCACCACCACCACTAATACTAACAACAGGAACAGCAGCAACATCAAACACCAACAACACCAACGCTGCACTGTGCACCCGCAGTGGGGTCTCGAACCCAACGCAACCACGCAGGATGGGGGCACCTCCGGGAGCAGAAACGACGCCTCGCAACAGTAACTGCACCATCACCACCAGCACTACTACCAACAACAACAACAGCAATAGCAACAACATCAACACCGCCAACACCAGCACCGCACTGTGAACTTGCAGTGGGTACCTGAGGTCAACGCCTCCATGCAGAGCACAGGCCACTGGGGACGAAAACAAAAGCGTTGCAACATTCCAGCACCCGCGCCACCGCCACCACCACCACCACCACTGCTACCACCAGCACCAACACCAACAGCAACAGCAACAACACGAACACCGCCAACAAAAACACTGCACTGTGCACCCGCACTGGGGTCTCGAGCCCAACGCGACCACGCAGGAACTGGGAGCCTCCGGGGACAGAAACGAAGCCTCACAACAGTAACTCCACCACCACCCCCACCACTACCAGCGACACTAACACCAACAGCAACAGCAACAACACCGCCAACAAAAACACTGCACTGTGCACCCGCAGTGGGGTCTCGAGCCCAACGCGACCATGCAGGAAGTGGGTGCTGCCGAGGACGGAAACCAAACGTCGCCATCGCTCACCACCACCACCGCCACCGCCACCTCTACGCACAACACAACAGCAACAGCAACAACACCAACACCAACAACACCAGCACTGCACTGTGCACCCGCAGTGGGGTCTCGAACCCAACGCGACCACGCAGGAAGTGGGAGCCTCCGGAGACAGAAACGAAGCCTCGCAACAGAAGCTGCACCACCACCACCAGCACTACTACCAACAACACCAACAGCAACAGCAACAACATCAACACCGCCAACACCAGCACCGCACTGTGCACCCACAGTGGGGTCTTGAGCCCAACGCAACCATGCAGGAAGTGGGTGCCGCCGTGGACGGAAACCAAACGTCGCAACAGTCCAGCACCCTCACCACCATCGCCACCACCACCACTACTACCATCAACACCAACAGCAACAGCAACAACAGCAACACCGCCTACACCAGCACCGCACTGTGCACCCGCAGTGGGGTCTCGAGCCCAAAGCGACCACGCAGGAAGTGGATGCCGCTGCGGACGGAAACGAAACGTCGCAACAGTCCACCGCAGCAGCAGCGGCAGAGGCAGACGCAGCCCTCGGCAGCGAGGGGAAGCAGCTAGCCAATGGTGAGTGCCACAGAGACAGCCAGCCATAGTGGTACGTTATAGCCACAGGTTTTACAGGTTATACACACACGCGCCCCGGACCGGACCCCGGGGCGTGAGTTAAGGCCTCAACTACACGTCTAGGGGTGCTCTACTAGGAGGGCCTGCAAGGCCACGCAGCGCGCCAGCCTACCAGTCGCAATAGCCACAAAGATAGCCACTTGTAATGGTATGGGCCACAGAGATAGCCACAGTAGCAGTTACATCAACAGTAATATCGGCTTTCCAACAAAGACCCCTTCAACTGCCCGTCAACCCGTAGCAAGAACACCCTTAGACAAAAGTCCACTTCCGTAGCCCAAGCCCTGGCCTCTACCAATCACTTGTGAGGGGCAGTAGCCAACAACTCCGATCAACCATCCACATCAGTCATGAGCCACAGCTGTGCTGCGATCCCAACTCCTGATACGCGCAAGTCAAGCCGGTCGTTACGCCTTAGGCGGCGGTGGGCGCCTTGGGCGGTCGGGGTGGCACCAGAGGCGATGCAGAGCAAAGCCTGAAGCGGCGCCTCCGGCGGTCGGGGGTGCGCCTAAGGCGGTCTTGGAGCGCCTGTGGCGCCGCCTGATCCGTGCAAGTTAAGGCGGCGCCTCAGGTGACGCGCCTCAGGCGTTGGGTATGTGGCAGGGCGGCAGCAACCACGTGTGTGATCCAACGCTGCCCACTGCTCAGCGCCCGCTGTCCTCATCGCCGCTGCTGGAATTTCTGCGCTGCCACTCGACCTGCCATGTCCTCATCGCCGCTGCTGGAATTTCTGCGCTGCCACTAACCACCCAGCGAATTCGAATCACCCACCCAACCACCCAACGAATTTCAACCACCCACAAACTGAACCAACCAATAACCCACCCGTCTGCCCAACCTGCAGTCACAACGACGTCCCCACTGTGGACTCTCCCCGAGGGCATGCAAGGCATGGCGCCAGATGGGGGCGCTCTGATGGGCGACGGGTGCGACTTTTTGGGGAACTGTATCAACATGACGATGTCTCAGGTGAGTGCTCACAGCGATATGACGTGCCGCACGCTCAGGTGCACGGGTAGAACGTGCCAATGGATTGGCTGATTGGGAGGGGAGGGCGCAGGCCTATACGTGTGCATGGATGCAGCAGCAAGGGCAGCAGCAAGGGCAGCACAGCCTGGCTCCAGAGTAGGACGGACCAACATGCCACTGTCTCATGTGGGGGCTAACGCTTACAGCAACAAGACGTGCCGCACGCCCTGAGGCGCACGGGTAGAACGTGCCAATGGATTGGCTGATTGCGGGAGGGGGGGGGCGCAAGCCTATACGTGTGCATGGATGCAGCAGCAAGGGCAGCAGCAAGGGCAGCACAGCCTGGCTCCAGAGTAGGACGGACCAACATGCCACTGTCTCATGTGGGGGCTAACGCTTACAGCAACAAGACGTGCCGCACGCCCTGAGGCGCACGGGTAGAACGTGCCAATGGATTGGCTGATTGCGGGAGGGGGGGGGGCGCAAGCCTATACGTGTGCATGGATGCAGCAGCAAGGGCAGCAGCAAGGGCAGCACAGCCTGGCTCCAGAGTAGGACGGACCAACATGCCACTGTCTCATGTGGGGGCTAACGCTTACAGCAACAAGACGTGCCGCACGCCCTGAGGCGCACGGGTAGAACGTGCCAATGGATTGGCTGATTGCGGGAGGGGGGGGGCGCAAGCCTATACGTGCACATGGATGCAGCAGCAAGGGCAGCAGCAAGGTTAGCACAGCCTGGCTCCAGAGTGGGACTGCGTCAACATGCCACTGTCTCATGTGGGGGCTAACGCTAACAGCAACAAGACGTGCCGCACGCGCTCAGGCGCACGGGTAGAACGTGCCAATAGATTGGCTGATTGAGGGGGAGGGGGGGCGCAGGCCTATACGTGCACATGGATGCAGCAGCAAGGGCAGCACAGCCTGGCTCCAGAGTGGGACGGCACAACATGACAATGTCTCAGGTGGGGGCTAACGCTAACAGCAACAAAATGTGCCGCACGCGCTCAGGCGCACGGGGAGAACGTGCCAATGGATTGGCTGATTGCGGGGGGGGGGCGCAGGCCTATACGTGCACATGGATGCAGCAGCAAGGGCAGCACAGCCTGGCTCCAGAGTGGGACGGCACAACATGACAATGTCTCAGGTGGGGGCTAACGCTAACAGCAACAAAATGTGCCGCACGCGCTCAGGCGCACGGGGAGAACGTGCCAATTGATTGGCTGATTCGCAGGGGGGGGGGGGCAAGCCTATATGTACGCATGGATGCAGCAGCAAGGGCAGCAGCAAGGGCAGCCCAGCCTGGCTCCAGAGTGGGACTGCGTCAACATTACACTGTCTCAGGTGGGGGTTAACAGCAACGTGACGTGCCACACGCGCTCAGGTGCACGGGGAGAACGTGCCAATTGATTGGCTGATTGAGGGGGGGGGGGCGCAAGCCTATATGTAAGCATGGATGCAGCAGCAAGGGCGGAGACTTACAGGGATGGCGAAACGCCATCCCCGGGCTACAAGCCGCTCAGCTGCTTGTAGCTATCTCGGTGCCAGCAAACCCCTCCCCCCCCAGCCTTTGGCAGGGGGGGGGGTTGAAGGGGGGGTTGTAGCATATTCTCTCTATAGCAGCAGGGGCAGGGGCAGCCCAGCCTGGCTCCAGAGTGGAACTGCGTCAACTTGACACTGTTTCAGGTGGGGGCTGACAGCGACAACAGAGGGGTGCGCACACGCACCCCTACTCCCTTCCCAATGCCTGAGCTGGCGACTCGGGCGCCGCCTTGACTTGCACGGATTTAACGGCGACTCAGGCGCGCCGAGATCGACTCAGGCGCCTCGCCGACCGCCTGAGGCGTCCACCACCGCCTGAGGCGCACCCGCTGCCGCCTCAGGCGTGATGGCAGCCTTAACTCGTGAACCTCAGGGATTGTGGTAGGGAAGGCAGGGCTGTCCACTTGAAGCCCTGCTTGTGTGGTGTGTCCTTCTGCTGCCTGCCCCTCTCTCTCTCTCTCTTTCTCTCTTGCTGCCTGTCCCTCTCCCTCTCTCCCCCCTCTTTCTCCCTCTCTCCCTCTCTCTGTCTCTGCCTCTCTCTTCCTCGCTCATACACACACAAACACCATTGCTCTCTCCCACACACTTTCCACATACTTGCAGGGTGACAGCAGTGTACTACAAAGCCTGCAAGACTGAGCCCGTGATGCCGCTGGCCTTGCTTGCCCGATGTGTCCTTTCGCTGCCTCTCTCTTTCTTTCTCTCTCTTTCTCTCTCCCCCTCTCTTTGTTGCTCACACCCTCTGCCTCTCTCTCTCCTTCGTTCTCTCTCTCTCTTGCTCTGAAACATGTACATCATCACACAAACGTAGGGAGACAGCGAATACTACGAATCCTGCAAGTCAGAGCCTGTGACGCCATGGGCCGACTTCAACATGAGCCACGCCTTTGACATCGTGCTGGTGCTGGCGCGAGAGGCGTCGCAGGTGGGAAGCAACTGCGTTCTATGAGGTCAGCTCTTAGCCAGCCAGCACAAGAGGCGCTGCAGGTGCGTTCTATGGGGTCAGCTCTCGCAACCAGCGAGCATCACACGACCCAGTGATTTGCTTTTCATGATTTTTAGTTAATTATTCCACAGCCGGAGTTTGCTTTGACCGCGTTGACCGTTGGCCACCCGTTGACCGTTTGTCCTCATACACAGGACATTTGGAAGTTGTTGACGTGCTCTGTCGGGCAGGCTTGTCAGACTTACAATCCACTGCATGGGTTGAGCTGTGTGCAAGTTCAAAATACAGCCAGCATGCAGCCAAATGTCTGTGTAGGGCCAAAAATGAAATCACTGGCACGACCACGCGCTCCTGACTGGGGCATCGGAAGAGCCGCGAGGCGCTGCAGGTGCGGAACTTACTGCATCCAGGCGATGTTTGCACTGAGCATTATAGAATAGCTAGAGCGCTCATAGATACCTAGCTAGCTAGCTAGATAGATAGATCGATCGATAGATAGATAGCTCATAGATAGCTAGATGGCTCAACACGGTGCGTACGCACCCACCTTCGAGCTCCTGGTGGGGGGGCAATCGGTGGCAAGTAACAAGTAACACGAGGTTCCCGGCTAAGCAGGCTACTCTTCTACAAGAGATCACCCGCCGAACCTCCAGCCCATTCAAGGGTACTAGAGAAATGCCGGCTCCCGGTCGTTACACTACCGCTCCCGCCGGCTAAACTACCCCAAACAGCAGTCTCTGAGAGACATATCTGGCAAGGAGCATACCTAGGTATAGGAGAGGACCTTCCTCGGAGTCACAGTCGGTGAGGGGCGCCAATGTGATGTGCCTCTTTGTTAACGTGCTGTTGGTGGCATGCGAGGCGTCGCAGGTGTGCGGAATTCGAAACAATTTTCAAACCACTGATGCGGCCTCTGGTGTGACCTCTAATGCGGCCTCTAATGGAGCTTCCGAAGTGAAATCTGGTGTGCTCTGATGTGTTGGTGCTGGCACACGAGGCACCGCAGCTGTGCAGGCTTCGAATAGCCCCAAGACCACCGCCCCTCACACGTAATTCTTAGGGCCAGAACTGGACTTGGGTCTAGGCGGTGGTACTAGGACTAGAGGTAGTCTCTAGCCGATGTAACTGTAACTGTTACTGCAAGACCACTGGTGTGGACCCTGATGCGAACTCTTATGTGGCCTCGCATGTGACTTCTCACGTGCTCCAATCTGCCATGGTTTGTCCTAAAGTGCTGGTGCTAAGAATGATGGATGCTACAGTCAGGGACACCTCTAAAGGCGTATCAAACCGTGCTCGGCAAGTTGGGCCCGAGCACCTTGATGGCTGGCTGTTGGTGGTAGGGAACCCCAACTCTGCAAAAACATAGGGGCGCACCCCCAGGCCCCCTACCGTACGACAGCAGGCGCTTGTTGAAGTAGTCGTGCGCTTAAGGTGAAACAAAAATACGAGAGGCAAGTGCAACGCCAACCACCAATGGAGAGTTTCTCCCCATGGGGAGAAAGGCCACGACGTGCTGGTCCGTGACCTAAGTACCGCAGGTATGTGGAATTTGAAAAGCCACAAGTGGAGGACCTCGAACTCGAATTCAAACTTTTAGGCGAATAGACACAAGTGGAAGACCTCGAAATCAAACTTTATGTATGGAGTGGTGCAGGGCAGCCGCGCTTGGCGCCGCTCCAATGAGGCTCCGGTTGAATTCCGGACGTGGAGTTCATCAGCAAACCCCATGCGCTCTGATGTGCTCTGATGTGGCATCTGATGCTATGTTGTAGCCTTTTGCGTGGCCTCTGGTGCGGCCTCTAAAAGAGCCCCTGGTTGGCTCTGGCGTCCTCTGGTGTGTTCTGGTGTCTTCTGATGTGCTCTGGTTGGCCTGGGTTTGTCCATGTAAGGCCGCCAACATGGTCTTTGGCACCCTCCGCACTACAATGACGTATTTTTGCTACAGAGACCACATGATGATGACGAGTGCACACCTCCTGGGATGCTGGCTGAAGTTCCCCGTGAGGGTGTTTTTTGTTTTGGGCACTGCACCACCCAAGTCCCCCAAACACCACACCCTGTCATCAGGAGTGCCTCCGCACTGTGATGACGCACCTGTCCCTCTGCTACAGAGACGTCAGGATGAAGAGGACACCCCCTGGTGTTTTTACTGGTGTCCCTGCTGTGGTGCTCTCTGGTGGCGACTGTTGTTGTTTGGGGCGCTGAACCAATCAAACATCAACCCCCAAGCACCACCCCGTTCCCAGGATTCCCTCCGCACTGCAATGTCCTACCTGCCCCAGTGCTACGGAGGCCTCATGGGTGCCTGCTGTAGTGCCCTCTGGTGGCAATTGTTTCTGTTCTGGGCACTGAACCAATCAAGCATCAATCCTGTTCCCAGGATTCCCTCCGCACTGCAATAACCTGTCCCCCCCCTTGTGCAACGGGGACCTCATGGTGAAGAGCGCAACCCCGTCCCCCCTGGGTGCCTGGTGATTGCTTTGTTTGGGCACTGACTAACGCAAGCCCCCCCCCTCCCCGGCCAACACGACTCTCTCATCAGGAGTGCCTCCGCATCGGAATGACCTACCTGCCCCTGTGCTATGGCGACCTCATGATGAAGAGCGGGTGCTGCAGCCTGCAGTGTCGCGCGGCATTCCAGAGGGTGGGGTTCGTATGCGTGCATGCACGCGGAGGTGGTTGTGGTTGGAGTGATGCAAGAATCGGGTCAGGCATGTGTGCTCCCCCCTGATGGTAGCCAGCCTCGTTACTCAGCTCCCTCCATTCCACGCCGCGAGGGTGTGTACTGCAAACTGCAAACTGTGAACTGTACCCCCCCCCGTTTTCCCCCCCTCGCGGAAGACCTGGAAAACCTTGCCCACACTTCCTCTTCTCACCCGTTCCACTTCTCACCCTGTGGGTGTGTTCCCACTCGGACTCGTAGAAGTTTTCTAGAAAACTGTTTGGTCCTCTAGTTGCGCTAGAAGGGGCCCCCGAGCTGTCCCCTAGTCAATCTAGAAGAAGAATTATTGGCTTGTCACAGCGGACCTGCCACACTCTCTCTTCCACACTCTCTCTTCCACACTCTTCCCACACTTTTCATGCTCCCCACACAAACCAGGTCCCCATCAACTGCTACACACGCTACCTCCTCGCAATCTGTGCCAACCTGCCAGACCTGTCCAAGTACCTCTTCAACACAGCACTGCGGTGCACCGGGTATGAGATTTCGTGCCAGGTGAGGGTGTGATTCAGATTTGAATTCGTTTTCTCTTCATTTTACCGATGGTGGTGTCGTTGACAGGCAGCCGGCTGGTGCCAACCTGCCAGACCTGCCAAAGTACGTCTTCAACACAGCGCTGCGGTGCACTGGGTTTGAGATATCATGCCAGGTGGGGGTGCGACCCAGGCTTGAAATCGTTTTGTTTTCATCTTACAGTTGGTGGTGACATTGACAGGCAGCCGGCTGGTGGCTACCTGCCAGACTTGTCCAAGTACCTCTTCAACACTGCACTCCGGTGCACTGGGTATGAGATATCGTGCCACGTGGCGGTAACGATTCAAACTTGAATTCGAACGTGTTTTGAAATTAATGTAAACCAATTTACTCAGATATGTGCGCCCACTGCTGCACCAGGTGTGGAATATATCGCGCCAGGTGAAGTGCAATTCAGATTTGAATTCGAGTGGGTTTTAGATGAAAAAGTAACTCAAATAGATGTGCCAGCCGCTGTGCACACACGGTGCATACAAGCCGGGCATATCGTGCCAGGTTGGGTGAAGATTCAGATTTGAATTCGTTTTTTATTGTACCGTTGTTGGTGGCGTTGACAGGCAGCCGGCTGGTGGCTACCTGCCCGACCTGTCCAATTACCTCTTCAACACTGCGCTGTGGTGCCCTGGGTATAATACATCGTGCCATATCGGGGTGACGATTCAGACTTGAATTCGTTTCTGCATTTTTCCGTTGTTGGTGCCATTGGCAGGCAGCCGGCAGGTGGTGACCGCCTGTCACAGATAATCCTAAGGGCCAAAAATATATCGTTCCCTCTCTCCCCAACTCTCTTTCTTGCCTCTCTCTCTTCTAATCTTCCTCTCACACTCTTCTCTCCACACTGGGCCCCACCCTGCGCACGCACACAACCTGCACACACATACTCACACAAGCACACACCCACACACCCACACACACAATCCCGCAGGCATTCAACTCCACAAATGTGATGCTCGCCGGCTCCGGGGGGCTCGCAGCGCGCCGGGACATCCCGCTCGTGGCAACAGAGGAAGGCAAGTTTCTGCACTCGGGGCCTCTCGGGGCCAACTCATCACTACCTAGGAGGCACGTTTTTGCACGAAAAGGCGAGTTTTCTCCCTGGGAGCCTACTCGTCTGTGCTGGGACATCACCCTCGTGGCAACAGAGGAAGGCAAGTTTCTGCACTCGGGGCCTCTAGGGGCCAACTCATCACTACCTAGAAGGCACGTTTTTGCACAAAAAAATGAGTTTTTCCCCCTGGGAGCCACCGCATCTGCGCCGGGACATCACACTCGTGGCAACAAAGGAAGGCAAGTTTCTGCACTAGGCGGTTTGAATGCTTGCGGTTGGTACTATGAAAACGACAGCGTCTGCCGCATACACCATATGATGTGGCCAAACTTTGACCGTGCGCGCCCACGCACGCGCCCGCACGTTCATATGCACACAAACACACATGCAGATACACACACACGCACGCACGCACACACACATGCACGCACGCACACACACACGCACACACACACACGCACACACACACACACACACACACACGCACAAACACGAACCCGTTCTGTTGCTTTGTTCCCGTGCTGCTGTCATGCTCCATAGGCGACTGCCCCATCGAAACTGTGATGTGGCCCAACTTAAACCATGTCACTCACCAAAACACGAACGCAATCACCCTTCTGCTGCCGCGCTATGCTGTTCAGCAACGGCATCCTTACACCCTACAACCCCGTACAGGCGATTGCCCCATCGACACTGTTTTGTGGCCCGACTTCGACCACGTGACGCTTCTCAAAGAGGTGCTGGGTGTGCTACCAGACAGGTGCGTTGACACACACACACTCACACACACACACGCACACACACACACACACCACACACACGCACGCACGCGCACACACACACACACACACACACACACACGCACACACGCACACACACACACGCACACACACACACACACACATGCACACACACACACACACACATACTTACACACTCACACACACACACACAAATGCGGTACACTTGCAACGGTGTGGTATCAACACCACTTCTCATCTAGCAGCAACGCATCTGCGGGTGCGAGCTGCGGGGGAGCTTCAATGATTTTGTTGTCAGGATTTTCAATTAAGTTGTTTTCTGGGGCCATTTGACCCAGAGTGCCTAATCCGGCTGCAACCGCAAACAACAAACACACTGGGGAGCGTGTCTTGACCTCGCATCATCGCACCCAAAGGCAGCTCGTAACGGGCTCCGATGAGATTCACCTGCGCGTCTTTCGTCTCCCCCTGCTCCGCAGCAATGCGTTCGCAGGCGTGAGCTGCGGGGGATCATGCATCGACCACGTATCTAGGCACTTGAGGCCAGCGCATAACGGGCACCAATGAGAATCGCCTGCATGCCTTTTGTCTCCCCCCTGTCCGCAGCAATACGCGCAACTGCGGGGAGCACCACCACCGCACTGTTGCCGCTAGGGGCTCGCCCTGTGGCTCACATCTCGCACCTACACACTAAAATCCAGCTCGTTGGTGAGGGCACCGACTCGCATGCATGCCTTTTGACTCCTCTTTTTTCAGCAACGCATCTGCGCGTTCGAACTGCGGGGAGCATCAGCCCCCCGCATGAACCCATCTGGGTCTGCACCTCAGTGCCACATATCTCGTATTGTCAAACTCAAATCCAGCTCGTTAGTGAGGGCACCGACTTGCCTGCGTGCCTTTCGACTCCCCTGTTTGCAGCAACGCGTCTGCGCGGGCACACTGCGGGGAGCACCAGCACGCAGCACGAACCCATCTAGGTCTGCACCCCAGTGCCTCATGTCTCGTATCGTCACACTCAAATCCAGCTCATTAGTGAGAGCACCGACTCGCCTGCGTGCCTTTTGTCTCCTCTTTTTGCAGCAATGCGTCAGCACACGCAAACTGCGAGGAGCACCAGCATCGCACTGTCACCCCTACTAGGGGCTCGCCCCTGTGCCGCATATCTCGTAGCTACAATCTAAAATGTAACTCATTATTAAGGGTGCCGACTCGCAACCGATTCGCATGCGTGCGTTTTGACTCCCCCTGTTTGCAGCAATGCGTCTGCACTAGCAAACTGCGGGGAGCACCAGCACCGCACCGTCGCTCAGATCTACTCCGCGTGCTACGGCGACATGCGGTGAGGTCAATACTTTTGTTTACGGATTGTGTATGTGTTTGTCGCTGTGTGTGTGCGTCCAGACTACCAAAAGGATTGTGTATGTGTTTGTCGCTGTGTGTGTGCGTCCCTTCCTTCCTGACTGCCTGTCTGCGTCCAGAGTACTGTTGCTCAGAGGCGAATCGTCTGCCCCCACCTGCCTGCCCGCCTGCCTATTGTCAGGGTGAAAACTGTTTGCTGCTCACAGGCGTGCGTGACGACTGCCACAACTACCCAACTACCTGCCTGCCTGCCTGTTTTACTGCCTGCCTGACTAACTGTCTGTGTCCATACTACTGCTGCTCAGAGCCTGATCGTCTGACCCCACCTGCCTCCCTGTTGTCAGGGTGAAAAATGGCTCCGGCTCACAGGAATGCACGCTGGAATCACCTGCCTGCCTGTCTGCCTGACTGCTTGACTGAATGCCTGTCTGTATCCAGAGGTCTGCTGCTTAGAGGCTAATCGCCTGCCCCCACCTGCCTGCCTGCCTATCGTTAGGGTGAAGACTGGTTGCTGCTCACAAGAATGCGTGCCGAATGGCATAATTACCCAACTACCTGCCTGCCTGCCTGCCTGTTTTACTGCCTGCCTGCCTGACTGTCTGCGTCCAGAGAACTGCTGACCAGAGGCCAATCGCCTGTCCCCACCTGCCTGCCTGCCTGCCTATTGTCAGGGTGAAGACTGGCTGCTGCTCACAGGCGTGCGTGACGACTGACATAACGACCTAACTACCTGCCTGCTTGCCTGATTTACTGCCTGCCTAAATGCCTGTCTGTGTCCAGATAAATGCTACTCAGAGCCTGATCGTCTGACCCCACCTGCCTGCCTGCCTGCCTGCCTGTTGTCAGGGTGAAAACTGGCTGCTACTCACAGGCGTGCGTGCCGACTGCCATAACTACCCAACTGCCTGCCTGCCTGCCTGCCTGTTTTACTGCCTGACTGACTGAATGTCTGTGTCCATACTACTGCTGCTCAGAGCCTGATCGTCTGACCCCACCTGCCTGCCTGCCCACCTGTTGTCAGGGTGAAGACTGGCTGCTGCTCACAGGCGTGCGTGACGACTGCCATAACTACCCAACTACCTAACTACCTGCCTGCCTGTCTGCCTGCCTGATTTACGGCCTGTCTGTGTCCAGACTACTGCTGCTCAGAGCCGCATTGTCTGTCCCCTTTTCCCTCCTGCCTATTCTCAGGGTGAAGACTGGCTGCTGCTCACAGGCATGCGCGCTGTCAATGCGGAGCGTGAGTAAAGGATGGCGATGGGAGGAGATTTTAGTGTCAAACTGGGGCAGGTTATGTTACAAGTAGGGATACAACTTACTCGTTTTGGAGGCGAAACGAGGTCAGGACGGGGTGCAAAATTACCGATACGTTCTAGGGGTTGCTGTCGATCAAGTGCCTTTTTGTTTTCACAACCCGACCTCGCAGGTGGGGGTACCATTCAGTGGTGTCCTTAAGGAAACCGATAATATCCCGTTCGCCCCCGCAACATTGGAGGGAACATGCCTAAGTGCCCCCGCAGGAGGCGACTTTTTGCGGAAAAGTGTGAAGTTGCCGATTTTCATACTTTTCTGAGCGAAATTCCCGCTATTCACCCCCGCAGTTTCTCCCCAAATTTCCCGTGTTGCTCCCGCAGCGGGGGCTTCGGGGGCTGGGGGGGCGCTAAGGACACCACTGGTACCATTAACTGTGGTTTAAGGTCCTTCTAAGTTGTAGTGTGAGGTTCAAAGTGAAGTCGGGACGCGGGACGTGGTACTCATCAGTGATTTTGTTTTCGCCACTTGGTGCCATTTACGGCCATTTGGTCCACAAAACACTGAAGTCAAGGGTGCACTTTGGGGGCCATGGGGCGGGGCCATTAAGTGAGTGTGTGGCGCAGTGTGGGGCAGTACGGGGCTTTGGAGGCACCTCCACATCAGTGGTGTCCTTAAGGAAACTGAGAAAGTCCTGTTTGCCCCCGCAACATTGGAGGAAAAATGCCGAATTGCCCCCGCAGGAGGCATTTGTTTTGCGGAAAAGTGTGAAATCGCCGATTTCCACACTTGTCAAGGCGAAATTTTCCCCAATTCGCCCCCGCAGTCCCCCCCCCAATTTCCCCGCTTTGCCCCCACAGCGGAGGCTGTCGGGGCTGCAAGGGCGCTAAGGACATCCCTGCTCCACACTGCTTAACGTTTAGTCAGCGGTCAAGGCAGTCAACGGTACGTTGCTCCGCACGCAGGCTGGCCCCCCCAAAAGAACAAAAAACTGAAAACTGATTCACTGGCACTCATGGACCGTGCAACCCTGACTGTGGACATGTGTGCCGTCTGTGCCGTGCCGATTCTTGTGTGTGGACAGCTCTAGCGTGGAAACGGAAGGGCCAAGGGGTGCCCTGAACGCCAACAAAAAAAGTGCCGAGTATGTGTGTGAGCAGAAGTCCCAAGTGCCTGCAGCTCTTTGTGTGCGCCTTCTACAGATCTTCTGGAACCTGACTGGAACCTGACTGGAATCCGATTGGAAACTGAATTGAAACTGACTGAATAAGTGGACCCGTGACGCAGCCTTGCTAATCCTGTCGTGCTCATTCTGTTGCGTGTGTGCAGATGTCGGCGTCGTGCCTTGAGCTCTACATGACCGCGTTACAAAAGTCGAATGGAAACTGACTTGAACGTGACTGGAAACTGAAATGAAATTGACTGGAAACTGAATTGAAACTGACTGAATAAGTGGACCCGTGACGCAGCCTTGCTAATCCTGTCGTGCTCATTCTGTTGCGTGTGTGCAGATGTCGGCGTTGTGCCTTGAGCTCTTCATGACCGCGCTCCACAGGTCAAATGGAACCTGACTGGAAACAGACTGGAAACAGAAATGAAATTGACTGGAAACTGAATTGAAACTGACTGGATAAGTGGACCTGTGACGCTGCCGTGCTGATCCTGTCGCACACATTCTGATGCTTGTGCGCAGATGACGGCGTCGTGCCTTGAGCTCTACATGCGCGCGTTCCACAGCTGCCCGAGCGTTGCAAAGTACGTTAGTGCATTGGGGGTAAGGGTTGAGGGGGATTCTTGTGAAGTCTGACGGACGGGTTGCCCTGGCGTGATGATGTGTGCGTGTGTGTGTGTGTGTGTCTCTGTGGGCGCCCCACTCTCACCGTGGGCGCCCCACTCTCACTGTGGGAGTCATCGCCACCGCCTACGCAGTCATCGCCACCGCCTACGTCGACCCCCCTTCACCCATGCCGCCGCCGATTCTCGCCGCCTCTCCTCCTCCGTACGCCCCCTGTCGTCGGGCTGCCAATTCAGCAGCCAGTCGACGCATGCATCCAGGAACTCAGTCCATCCGCACTCTCTCGCACGCCCTCCACATGGCAAAAAACACGTGACGCCCTACCGCACAGATTTCCCTCCCCCCGCAGCTCTGCAGCTTCAGACAACGGAGCCCAGGTATCTCAGTGCCATCACCTCGACCGCCATGCGGCCCGAGCCAGCGCTCATATCTCAGTGCCATCACCTCAGCGCTTGAGCTACCGAGTTCCTCCAGCCGCCACCGTCCCGCCCACCGCCCACTGCCCAGTCGTTCATTCGACCCCACGCCCCACCTCAAGAGACCCACCGCTTATCCCACTGCCGCCCCGTCGACCTCCATACACCCACATGCTCGTCACATGGAGTTGCCCCTCCCCATGCGCCCCATGCGCGCACATGCACCCCATGCACCCCCCCCCCCATGCTACCAGAGCCTATGTATGCGCCATGTGGCCGGGCCACAGTGTGGCTCCCTCCTCTCTCCCCTCTCCTCCCTCCCTTCTCCTGTCTTCCACCCCTCCATCCCCGCTGCTCCCCACCCCATCTTGTTCTCCTGTCTTCCACCCCTCCATCCCCGCTCCCTCCCCCTCTCCCTCCGATTACTCTCCCGCTGCCTCCCTCCCACTACCTCCCACTTGCACGACTACCGCTGTTCGGACACGACTTCGCTCTGTGCCGGCGACGCCATCACCTTCTTCCGGCTCACGCCGGTGACTTTTGCGCCCACTCCGTCACGTTCTACGCCCTCCGCAAACATCCATCTCTTCAACTTCACACGCGACATCCCCGAGCGCCCCGAGTTCGCCGAGCGAGTCACCACCGAGTGGATCATCTTAGCATGACTTCCACAACTGTGGAAGTCCTTCTGCCGACACCTAGTTTAAACTCAGTCGAGGCGGATTGACGAACACAGCCGTCAATGACCCGCCACTGCCCCTTTCCCCAACTGCTTTACGAATGAGGTTTTTCACCCTCTTGCTGGCGCACGGTTGGTCTCCCGCCTTCAAACGGAATCTCCTCAATTGATGACTAGAAACAGCCTATCTAGGTCTGCCGTGCAGAGTTCTCTGCAACGATATCTCTCTCTGTGTGTGTGTGTGTGTGTGTGTGTGTGTGTGTGTGTGTGTGTGTGTCACGGAAGGGGCCCAGCGGGTCCACACACACTCTCTCTCTGCCTCACACTTTTTCTGTCTCTGTCTCTCTCTCTCTCTCTCTGTCTCTCTCATTATCTCTCTTTCTTACACACACATACACACGCACACACATGCACGCGCGCACGTACACCCGTATTCGAACGTTGTTCCCCCTCCCCCCTCCCACGCACAGGTATATGGACGCCATGTTCGAGCGGTGCATGGGAAGCAACATCGCACAGGTGCTGGGCAACAACATGGAAGGCACGCCTGCTACGCCTGCTGCCGCCGGCGCCGCCGGCGCCACTGCTGGTGATAACCTAACAGAGGCGGCAGCAGCGGCACGGCATGGCGCCCCAGCAGCTGCTGCAAGCGGTGCACACACTGCCGGTGGCAGCGTCTCTGGGAACGCCAGCAACGTGCGCGTGATCGCGGGCAGCAGCACTCGCGCTGCGCCTGCTGCGCTCCTCACTTGTGCTACGCTTGCGCTCGCGCCAGCGGTTGTGTGGCTGCTGTCGGGCGGATAATAAGGACCTTGTCACCCAGAGCAGGCGGCGGGAACACCACCGACGTGAGTTTGATCGAGGACGGCAGCAGTCGCACTGCGCCAGCTGCGCTCCCCTTTTGTTCTGCGCTTGCGCTCGCGCCCGCGGCCGTGTGGCTGCTCGCAGGGCCCCCTCTCCCAGAGCAGCCGGTTGGCGGTGGGGACACCAGTGGAGCGTGTTAAGGCAGGCGGCAGCACTCGCGCTTCGGCTGCGTGTGCTGCTGCAATTGTGCCTGCGGCCGTGTGGGTGCTGTCGGGCTGATGATCCCTGCATCAGGGCAGGCAGCAGGCGATGGGGGCACCAGTGGCGGAGCGTGTGATGGCGGGCGGCAGCACTCACGCAGCGCACGCTCCGCTCCTCCTCTGTGCTTCACTCGTGCTAGCGCCAGCGGCTGTGTGGTTGCTGGCGGGCGGATTACCCCTTCGTTAGAGCAGGCGGCAGGCGGTGGGGAAACCTGTGGCGGAGCGCGCGTAGTGGCGAGCGGCAGCACTCACACCCCACCCACTGCACTCGTGCGCGCTGCGTTTGCGCTCGTGCCAGCGGCCGTGGGTGCTGGCGGCTGTGGGTGCTGGCGGGCGTATGACCAGGGCCCCCTCTCCCAGAGCAGGCGGGTGGCGGTGGGGACACCAGTGGAGCGTGTGACGGCGGGCGGCAGCACTCACGCTGTGCCCGCGGCGCTCGTGCGCGCTGTGCTTGCGCTCGTGCCAGCGGCCGTGGGTGCTGGTGGCTGTGGGTGCTGGCGGGCGTATGGCCAGGGCCCCCTCTCCCAGAGCAAGCGGTTGGCGGTGGGGGCACCAGTGGAGCGTGTGATGGCGGGCGGCGGCACTCACGCTGTGCCCACGGCGCTCGTGTGCGCTGTGTGTGCACTCGCACCCGAGGCCGTGTGGCTGCTGGCGGGCGTATTACTCCCCCTTCATTAAAGCAGGCGGTGGGGGCACCAGTGGCGGAGCTTGTGATGGCGGGCGGCAGCAGTTGTGCTACGCCCGCTGCGCTCATGTGTGCTGCTGCACTCGCGCCTGCGGCCGCCTAGTTGATGGCAGGGACTTTCATCAGATTTTCATACATGTTATATATATATGTTATCATCCTACAGCACATGATTGAGAGGCGCAGCCATGAGCGAAAACCGCTGTATACTGCCTTCATCGACTTCAGAAAGGCATACGACTGCGTGCATCGGCAGCTCATGTGGGAGTGCCTCAAGAGCCTGGGGGTGGGGGGGGCGTTTTTAGCAGCCCTGACATCACTGTACGATGGGGCTGGCATGTGCGTGCGCATAGACGGCACGGTGGGACCAGGCTTCACCACACGCCAGGGGGTCATGCAGGGCGACCCAATGTCGCCGCTTTTGTTTGGGCTGTTTATCGACTCACTAGAAGGGGAGCTTGACGCACAGATGCCAGAGGTCGGGGTCCCCCTAGGGACAGGAGCAAACAGGCGGCTCCTACGGTTACTCTTGTATGCAGATGACCTCGTGCTCATGGCAGAGACGCCGGAGGCGCTCCAGCGCTTGCTAGATGCACTTCACGTTTTTTGCAGGACGCACGCTCTCACTGTCAATGTCCGCAAATCTGAGGGGGTGGTGTTTAACGACCAGTACTGCCCGGTCACGAGCGCCAGGGGAAGGGTGACCCTGAAGTACGCTGGTATGGACCTGCCCATGAATCACGAGTTTAAATATCTGGGCATGCTTTTTGGGAGCCGTCGGGCAATAGGCGCGGGGCTGGAGCAGAGGCAGGGGGCGGGCCAGCGTGCACGCTTCGCCCTAGCGCGCAGATACGATGCCATGGGCCTCCACAACGTGGGAGTAAAGGCGCACCTGTTCAACGCACTGGTGCGACCTGTAATTAACTACGGGTGCGAGATCTGGGGCCCAGGGTTGATGGCGGGGGCGGGCATGGGGGTACAGGGGATCTTCTCGGGGGCAGCCGACAAGTGGGGGTTGGCTGGAGGGGACGGGGGCCCCCCCAAGGCGGCGCGCCGCAAGTGGCGCGCCATGGAAGCCCTGCACTTGCAATCTGTGCGCGAGGCCCTCCGTATTCGCAGGTGTGGGCAACAGCTATCGCTGCTGGCGACGGAGGTGGGCTGGCGACCGCTGTCGACCGACTGGCTGCGGCAGGCGGCGCGCTTCTGGGCGAAAGCGCTACGGCGGCCGGATGGCGATCTGCTGAAGGCGGCAATGCGGGAGAGCTGGGAGCTAGCGGCGGGTGGCGTGCGAGAGAGCTGGGTGGCACAGCTGAGCGAGTGCCTCAGCACAGTGGGGCACACGCTGGTGTGGGGCCAGGAGGCGGGGGGCATCGCCCGCCTGCTAGAGACAGCAGCGGCGGGTTGGCTGGCATCAGAGACCAGCACACCAGAGCTGCCAGAGGACGCCAACCAGCTCAGCGTCGTCCGCTCAGTGCCTGACTCATGGTCACACCGCTTCAAGATGCTTACTTACTTGCGGTGGATGGCAGACGACTGTGGCGGCGCACCAATGCTCTGGACGGGGCTGAACAGCGCCGCCCAGATCACGACACTCGCACGCTTTAGAATGGGGCTGCATGAACTGCAGATAGAGAAGGGGCGCCACACGGCGCAGGCAGAGCCACGCAGCCAGAGGCTCTGTCGCCTTTGTGGCATGCGGGAGGATGAGGCACACGTGATTTTTGAGTGTCCAGCGTATACGGAGACACGCGTACAGTTCCACACCCTTTTCCTGAGCGTCCCTGGGGACGATAAAGGCTTGGATGCGAAGATGCGGGCGTTTATGAACCCCAGCCCGGGGCTACTTTACCCTTGTTTTTGGCGTGACATGGCCAACTTTCTGGTCTCGTGCCTTGATATACGTAACACAAGCCTGGAGATGGTAGAGGATCGGGAGGAATAATTGACCTGAAGCGAACGATGTTTTGAATTAGGAGTCAATGAGGCAGCCACGATAGTGGCGGGGACCCAAGCGTGGGTTCCCGAGGAGCTGCGGTGGACTGTGCCGTTTGCAGTGCACCGCAGCTGGCGCACCTGAGAAATGCCCACGCTGGGTCTCACACGTGAAAGCTGCCTCAAAGATGACGACCTCAAAACGGAGTATGCAGAAGGAACATATTTATCCGCTATAACCGGGGAGCAAGCTTGCTCTCTAACCTATTACCAAATCCCACACTGTTGGTCACTACTGACCGCCTTTTCCAGCCCCTTTTTAGGTAGTTAGGCTTAGGGATGTGCCCCTCACCGAGTCCTTCTGTGCCTCCCCCCTTCAGCAGGGGGGGGGCCTGCGACACGTCCAATGTCGTGCTCGGTGCAACAACAAGGGGTCAGCTTCTGCTCAGAGCCGGGTTAAGGGTAACAGGTTGAGAATCCTGTGAATGCTGGTTGAAATCCCAGTTAGAAAACCCCTTAACACGTCAGAGGTTGCGGCCCGGCTGGATTTCCTTTTCGGCCACGTCTTGGCCTTTCTCCCCACGGGGGGATGTCTCTTTTGGCGATTGTCGACGAACCTGCCTTGCGTTTCCGTTTCCCAACATGTGCTCACCGACTTCAACAAGCGTTTGCTGCCGCTGCGGTAGGGGATCTAGGGGTGCGCCCACGCTCTTTACAGAGTTGGGGTTCCCTACCACCAACAGCCAGCCATCTCAGTAAGGTGCTCGGGCCATACGCGCCGAGCACGGTCTTATACGCCTTTAGAGGTGTCCCTGACTGTAACATCCATCATCATCAGATATATGTATCAGAGGTTTTCTCCACCGAGATGACGGTGGTTGCAGGAATTTATTGAGATGTGCGTGCGGTACCTAGCTACGCATCGCCAGTGGGGATGTTGTGTGTGTTTTGTTGTGGGTGTATTGCGAGTGTATTTTGTGGTGAGTGTTTTTCGTTGCTCATAAATATTGGTTGCCTATTTTCCTATGCCTCGGCGGCTGGCGGCAGATGCCATCCGCATTGTTTTTCTTGTTTCTTTTACGTTGTGTTTTATAGCGGGCTGTGTTGTGTTATGATTTCGACGGCGACTACTGCATTACAGCACCCACCATGCCCCTGGCGTTGGTGCTTCCTCCTCCCCTTTTGGGGCATGGTGGGAGGGGGTAGGGTTTGGGGCAGGGTTTGGGGGGTCCACACAATCTCTGGATCCAAGATTCAGCTGTTCTCGCTCAACGCGTAAAACTCATGCGCCAGCACACAGCCCCTTGATAAGCGCACAGAAAAAAGTGGCGCGAGGCAGGGTTTCGTTTGTTTCGTCCCTGCTCCCAGGCGGCAACCTGTCAGTTCTTGTACCATGCGCACGACTGGCGTCAGCGCAAGGCCGGCTGCGGGTGAGAGGTGCTTGTTTCGGTCGGGTCAGCCCCACGTCGGCCCCTCGGCCCCATTTGCCACGCGCACCTCTCAAACATCAACTGCGTACCTTGGCTTGCAGTCATGCTGTCGACAGGGCGTGTGAAGCATCATGTTTTATATCGACCTCGACCGCGCCAACTGACACAGGTTGGTGTGTTCACTTCGACCAAGGCCTGTCCCGTGAGTGTACGTGTGCATGGACGCATGCATGGGGGGCAGGGAGGGACACGCGTGTCGACACGGGGCAGGGTTGCGCTTGCATGCATGCACAGATCCCATGCGCCGCACCACACAGCAAGCTTCCATGCGCCCCCCCCCCATCAGCTCCCCACTCGGCCCCACACCCGCGTGTGCGCGCCTCCTGTGCTTCACAGGTTCCACGCCTGATGGCGGCGTCACATGCGCACGCAGCCGGCCCAAGCGGCCGGCAAAGCGGTCGGGAGAGCAACAGCGACCAGCAGGCGCAGCACGCCGGCTGCACGCTCGTCTCGCATATGCAGTGCGCGGCGTGCATGGTGGAGACGCCGGCGACCGCGGCGCAGCAGGTGTGTGTGCATGCATTGGCGTCCGCGCTGCATTCACGCCGTGGCGAGCGTGGCGCATCTGCGCGACTTCCCTCGCTCGGTGCGTTTACCTAGCTTCCATGCAGTGCCTGACGCCGGCGTGTGTGTGCCGCGCCATGCACGCATCGCAGGGCATCCATGGGGCCACCGCCTGGTACGAGTGGCAGCCGGTGCACGCGGCTGTGAGTCAGGTGAGAGGAAGAGCGGCAGATGAGACCCTACCAGGCCTTGGGCACTTCAGGCGCTTGGTGCTTTTGCCAGGCCTCAGTTACATTAGGCGTGCATCGGTCTGGTAGGAGGGAGGCGAGAGGCAAGGTTCGTGGAGATGCGGATGACACCGCGCACCCCACCCGGCCCCACCCCATCAGGCGCTCCATGGCGTCGTCACCCTGAGCGGGCGGCCACTCCGTCCCATCTCACTCGATCCCAATTCGACCCACCCTGTCCCGCCTCTTGTTCTGCAGGCGCTCCACGGCGTCGTGCACCTGAACGGGTGGCCGTGCAGCCGCGGCAGCCTTCGCGTCGCGGTTCACGCGTCGCGTGCGACTGCAACATCAACACCTCTCCCCGCTCTCCACCATTCTTCCGCAGGCGCTCCATGGCATTCACCCTGAGCGGGCGGCCACTCTGTCCCATCTCACTCCGTCCCAATTCGACCCACCCCGTCCCACCTCTTCTTCTGCAGGCGCTTCACGGTGTCGTCCACCTGCACGGTCGGCCTTGCAGACGCGACAACCTTCCTGTTTTGGTACACCCGTCGCGCGCGACTGTAACATCAACACCTCTCCACACTCTCCAATGATCTTCCGCAGGCGCTCCACGGCGTCGTCCACCTCAACGGTCGGCCTTGCAGCCGCGGCGAGCAGGCAGCGGATGCAGCGCTGATTTCGGCGATGCTGTGGAGCTGCAGCGACGATGGATGCAGCACCGAGGTCGGTTTAGGCAGTGGCCCAGTGATTTCCTTTTCGGCTCTCCACAGCCAGTTGGCTGTATTCCGGCTGTACTTTGACCTTGAATACAGCTCGACCCCTACAGCGGATTGTTAGTCTGACAAGACCGCCAGACAGAGCTCGTCCAGAGCTTTCAAGTGAGTGATGCATGAGGACAAACGGTCAACGGGAAGTCAACGGTCAACGCGGTCAACGCGAAATCCGGCTGTGGAAGAATTCATTAAAATCTTTGAAAATACAATCACTGCAGTGGCCCTTCGGGTCCTTCGGGCGGGCTGGGAGACGCCATCACCAGGCCGATCGGCTAGCTCAAAGACCACGAAGCGGAAAGCCCGATCAGTTTGGCGCGCCCTTCGGGCGCCTGACGGCAGGACCTGCGGGCCTGCACACTTTTTCGATGGCCCGAAGTACCCCTGTTCAAACCTTCGGGTTTCCGCCCTCAAAGCCCCTGTTTTTTCGTTTCCCGATAGGAAAGGAAATCCCTGGTGGGCACTCATCTGGCGGGTATGTAAAATTGCACGGTCGGCGTGATGGCATGGGGATGCGGCCCGATTTCGGCTGTGGTGGGTATCGGTGGAGTGGGTTATGAAATGTAAACTGGGGCCCCAAGATTGTGCGCACAGACACGCGAGCACGTGCACACACACAAAGGCACGCACACGCACACACACACACACACACATGCACTCATACGCCCATGCCACACACACACACACACACACACACACACAGACACACACGCCCTCCCACACACCACAGGCCTCGCACCCCGCCCCCGCCCCCGCCCCCGCCGCCGCGAGCTACCTTGGACGTGGCGGTGAGGATGCGACCGGGGGGCAGCGCAGCGACGACACGCGCGGCTTGCCCGGCCACTCCTCCTCCTCCACGCCCTCACCTCCCTCTCCATCCTCCTCTGCTTCCCCCTCCTCCTCTGCATCGGCCTCCTCCTCTCCCCGCACTGCCTCTCCCTCCCCGGCCGCGTTGTCGTCAGGCTGCGTCCACCCTAACGCGCTGCTCGCACCGCTCGTCGTGCTGCTCTTCGCGTGCGCCGCGGTCGCGGCGTGGCCAGCTATGCCAGGCAAGTCACCTCTGGGCCCAGGCCCAGTCCCCTCGTTTGTAGGGATTCTTGTATAGCGTGTTCGGCCTGCGTGCGTGCGTGCGTGCGTGGAGCATCGACCGCTCGTCGTGTTACTTCTCTCATGCGCCGCAGTCGCTGCCGCGGCGTGGCCCGCCATGTCAGGCAAGTCACCTCTGGGCCCAAGCCCAGTCACCTCGTATGTAGGGATTCGTCTATAGCGTGTTTGGCCTGCGTGCGTGCGTGCGTGAGTCCGCGAAGCATCGACCGCAGTCGTGCTGATTCTCGCGTGCGCCGCGGTCGCGGCTGCGGCGTGGCCCGCCATGCCAGGCAAGAGCTCCGTATTATGCAGGGGGGGCCTGTAGGAAGCCAGCCGCCTAGTACGTTGGCATGTGGTCTGCGTGCATGCGTGCTGCTCACACCACTGTTCGCGCTGCTTGCGTGCGCCGCAGTCGCGGCTGCTGCGTGGCCTGCCACGCCAGGCATGTTTCTTTTCTGCGTTGTCTTACACCGGCCCGTCACCCCGCAAGTTGCAAGTAACAAGTAACAAGTAACACGGGGTTTCCAGCTAAGCAGGCTACTCTTCTACTAGAGACACCCGCTGATACTCCAGCACACTTAAGTACTAGAGTACCGCCAGCTCCCGGCCGATAGACTACCGCTCCCGCCGGCTAGACTACCCCAAACAGCGGTCTCTGAGAGACATATCTGGCAAGGAGCATATAGGAGAGGACCTTCCTCAGGATCACAGTAGTGGCCTTGTGGCCAGTCAAGCCGGCAGAGCCGACTAGCGCTGACCGGAACGGTCCCCGCCTGGCAGTGCACGGCTGTCCAGCTCTCGTTTGCATGGGGCTCAGCCGGCGCCCCATGCCTCAAGCAAGTTGCAAGTTGCACTAGGTCTAAATTCAAGGCTCGCCCTGGACCGTTCCGCCAGTGCTCTCGAGAATCAGGACCAGAACCACTCTGTAGGGGGTCGCCTAAAGCGCGTGTTGTGTATGCGCATGTGTGCGTGCATGCGTGTGTGCATCATTGATTCGATCTGATTTGCCCCCACCACCACCACCACCACCACCACCACAACAACACACACACACACACAAACACACACACACACACACACACACACACACCAAAGGCGTCCGACGGACTGTCATATGGACCACACACACACGCACACACGAACACAGGTGTCATGATTCGCCTCCCTTCCCTGGGCCGCGCCCTAGCACGCTGCGCGGCCACTGCAACAAGCGCTCTCGTTGCGGGCGGGACTGTCGCGGCAGCGGCGGGTCTATTCGTGACGCTCGCTGCCGGTGCGTGTGTGTGTGTGTGTGTGTGTGAGTGTGAGTGTGCGTGTTGTGTGTGTGTGTGTGTTTGTGTGTGTGTGTGAGTGTGAGTGTGCGTGTTGTGGGTGTGTGCGTGTTGTGTGTGCGTGCGGGTGGCAGTAGCAGCCACGGCGACAAGCGCTTTCGTCGCTGGCGGGACTGTCGCAGCAGCGGCGGGGCTGTTGGTGACATTCGCTGCAGCTGCGTGTCTGCGTGTCTGTGTGTGTGTGTGTGTGCGTGTGTGTGTTTGTGTGTGTGCGTCGTGTCTGTGTGTGTGTGGAGTTGTGTGTGTGTGTGTGTGTGTGTGTGTGTGTGTGTGCGTGCAGGTCGCAATAGCGGCCACTGCAACAAGCGCTCTCGTTGCAGGCGGGACTGTTGCAGGCGGGTACATTCGCGACGCTCGCTGCCGGTGCGTGCGTGCGTGTGTGTGTGTGTGTCTGGGTGGGTGTGGGTTTGTCGTGTGTGCGTGCGGGTGGGGCTGGTGGCAGTAGCGGCCACGGCGGCAAGCGCTCTTGTCGCGGGCGGCACTGTGATGGCAGCCGTGGGTCTGTTTGTGACGCTCGCTGCAGGTGTCTGTGTGCGTGTGTGTGTGTGTGTGTGTGTTTGGTAAATGTGACGCAGTGTTTTTTGCCATGTAGAGTGCGTGCGAGAGAGTGCGGATAAACTGAGTTCCTGGATGCATGCGTCGACTGGCTGCTGAATTGGCAGCCCGACGACAGGGGGCGTACGGAGGAGGAGGGGCGGCGAGAATCGGCGGTGGCATGGGTGAAGGGGGGTTGACGTAGGCGGCGGCGATGACTGCGCGAGTCCAGTGGGGCGCCCACAGAGTGGGGCGCCCACACATGCTCACACACACACACACACACACACACACACACTCGCAGGCAGCGCCGCGCTCGTCGCAGCTTGCACCAACGCAGGCTGTGATTCGTGGCGGGAGGGGACGCGCGCGCACACGCCCCCCCCCCCCCACACACACATACAGGCAGCGCCGCGCTCGTCGCAGCCTGCACTAACGCCGCGATGCGCTTTGTGGCGGGAGGGGACGCGCGCCGCGCAGACGCCATGCTGGCAGCGGCGAAACTTCGCAAGGGTGGGTTGGGTAAACGTGGGAAGCGGGGGTGCCAGGGGGTGTATTGCCAGGGGCAGTGGTCCCTGTGAAGGATTTTAGTAATTTGTTCTTTGCCGGCTCCAGCAACTTTGACCGCTCATACCAGGCACAATACACAGCGGATATTCATGCAGCATATGCCATTGTGCTGCTCTCGGCGAGAGCTTTCCAAAGCATCGCTCCACGCCCTCACCCACTAAGTGAGGGGTGGTTTCTGGGAAATGGGAAATCCGGCTCGGAGCGGTATACGGCTCGCAGGGGAATCACTGGCCAGGGGGTGCTTCAGGTTGCGACGTACTGGGGTGCTTGGATGGCACGCGCAGAGCCGACGCTGCTGGCAAAACGAGGAAAATGTAGGTCAGACCAAGAGGGGGGGGGGGGGGGGCTTTTTTCATATTTTGGGTTTCTGGATGGGACATGCGCAGAGCTGACGCCATGTTGGCAGCAGAAAAACTGCGCGAGAATGGGTTCGGGGGGGGGGGGGACTTTGCCCCTTGAGGGTTGTTTGACTCGACTGAGCTCGCACCTGGACTCTGGGCTCTGGGCGCGCACCTGGGCTCTGGGCGTGCCCAGACGCCATGCTTGTTGAGATGAGGCTCATCAGCCTCATCTCAACAATGCTGCGGCAGCGGCGAAACTGCGTATGGGTGGGTTTGGACCCAGGGGGGGGGGGGGAATTCGATGTGTCACATATTTTAGGGTGCTTGGTTGGGACGCGCGCCAAGCTGGCGCCATGCTGGCAGTGGAGAAACTGCGCAAGGGTAGGTGTGGACCAGGAGAGGAGAGTGGGGGGGGGTACTTTTGCCCCTAGAGTGGTTTTCGACTCAACTGGGCCTGCACCTGTACCCTGGGCTCTGGGCACGCACCTGGACCCTGGGCTCGCACAGACGCCATGCTGGCAGCAGCAAAACTCACCTGGACCCTGGGCTCGCACAGACGCCATGCTGGCAGCAGCAAAACTGCGCAAGGGTGTTCGACTCAACTGGGCCCGCACCTGGACTCTGGGATCGCGTAGACGCCATGCTGGCAGCGGCGAAGTTGCGCAAGGGTAGGTGTGGACCAGGGGGGGGGGGGGGGTACTTGCCCTTGATGGGTATTTTTCGACTCGACTGGGCCTGCACCTGGACCCTGGGCTCTGGGCCCGCACAGGCGCCTTGCAGCGGCGAAACCGCACAAGGGGAGGTTTGGAACAAAAGGGGGGGGGGAGGCAAGGGTGTGTGTATCACATGGTGACTTGTTTGGGTGCTTGGATGGGACTCTGGGCTTGCGCAGGCGCCTTGCAGCGGCGCCGTCCTGCTCTCTGCCGGCGAGTTCGTCGGCTCACTAACACTGCGCTTGCACACCCACACTCGCAACGCAGCGAGCGTACGCACCCGCTCACATTCGCGTGCGCGCACACACACACACACACACACACAGACACGCGCGTGCGCACACACTGACGCACACACCGCAGTGTCCACCCCCACCGTTGCCCCCGGCATCCCCCCCCACCCTCGGCGCCATCCTGATCTCTGCCGGGGAGTTTGTCGGCTCAATGCACTCACTCATACGCCCACACTCACCACACACGCTCACATGCCCCCCCCCCCAGTTGCAGCATCCCCCAACGTCGCCCCCACCATCGCCCCGGCACCCCCCCCACCACCATCGGCGCCATCCTGATCTCTGCCGGGGAGTTCGTCGACTCAGTGAAAGAACTCACCCACCCACCTTACTCACATGTGTTTACACACACGCACACACACACACACACACACATGCACACACGCACGCACACACACACACACGCTGCAGTGTCCACCCCGACTGCCGCCCCCGGCACCCTCTCACCCACCCTCGGCGCCATCCTGATCTCTGCCGGCGTGTTCGTCGGGTCACCCACTCATACGCTCGCATACAACACACCGCTCACATGCCCCCCGCCCCCCCACTCATACGCTCGCATACAACACACCGCTCACATGCCCCCCGCCCCCCCCCAGGTGCAGCATCCCCCACCGTCGCCCCCGCCGTCGCCCCGGCATCCCCGCCCCCACCCTCGGCGCCATCCTGATCTCTGCCGGCGTGTTCGTCGGGTCACCCACTCATACGCTCGCATACAGCACACCGCTCACATGCGCCCCCGGCATCCCCCCCACCCTCGGCGCCATCCTGCTCTCTGCTGGCGAGTTCGTCGGCTCAGTGCAAGAGCTGACGACGCCGCGCCCACTGGGGGGATCGCCGCGCGCGCTGCTGGCGCAGGCGCGCAGGGGGGAGCAGGAGCGCGCGTGCGAGGTGTTTCAGGTGTGGCGTGTGTGTGTGGAGGGGGTGTGTGGGTGTGGGTGTGGGTGTGGGTGTGGGTGTGTCCTCATAGCGGCGAGTGGTCGCCCGCTATTGAGAGAAGCCCTTATGCAGATCACTGGAACGACATCGCCGTTATCTATGTAACGATCTGGAATGAAATGTGTGTGTGTGGTGGGAAGGGGGGGGTGCAGCGAGTCATGTATGGGGGGTGGGCGCTGCTGCAGAGGGGGCAGCAGCGACGACTCCCCGGCCACTGGGGGGCTCACCGCGCGCGCTGCTGGCGCAGGCGCGCAGGGGGGAGCAGCAGTGTTTGTGCGAAGCGTTTCAGGTGTGTGCGTGTGTGTGTGTGCGTGTGTGTGGAGGGGGGGGGGGCAGCGAGTCATATATGGGGGAGCGCTGCTGCAGAGGGGGCAGCAGCGTCGACCCCCCGGCCGCTGGGGGGGTCGCCGCGCGCGCTGCTGGCGCAGGAGTGCAGGGGGGGGCAGGAGCGTGCGTGCGAGGCGTTTCAGGTGTGGGCGTGTGCGTATGTGTGCGTGTGCGTGTGCGTGTGCGTGTGCGTGTGCGTGTGCATGTGCATGTGCGTGGAGAGGGGGGGGGGGGCAGCGAGTCATATATGGGGGAGCGCTGCTGCAGAGGGGGCAGCAGCGACGACCCCCCGGCCGCTGGGGGGCTCGCCGTGCGCGCTGCTGGCGCAGGCGCGCAGGGGGAAGCTGCAGTATTCGTGCGAGGCGTTTCAGGTGTATATGTGTGTGTGTAATCAGGGGGGGGGGTCATATGTGGGGGGGGCGGTGCTCGCGCACGCGCGCAGAGGGGGCGGCAACGATGACGCCGGGGCGTTTAAGGTGTTTGGTAGGAGTGTGGGGAGGTGAAGATTAGGGGGTGAAGATAAGAGGGTGGAAGTGTGGCTGGGTGTGGGGGGGGGGCGCTGCTGGCGCAAGCGCGCAGGGGGGGGCAGCGTTCGTGCGAGGGAGCAGCGTTTGTGCGACGCGTTTCAGGTGTGTGTGTGTGTGTGTGTGTAATCAGGGGGGAGGGGGGGGGCCTTCTTTGAAGAGGGGGGTGCGCTGCTGGCGAGCGCACGCAGAGGGGAGCAGCAGCACTCGGCGTTTCAGGTGCGGCTTTGGGGGGGCAGTGATTCGTACACTTAGGAAAGGGGAGGGAGGGGGGAGGCACAGCTGGCGCACGTGCGCAGCAAGCGGCAGCAGCACGCGTGCGTGGCATTCCGAAATGGCGCTGGTTGGGGAAGGAGGGCACGGCCGCGGCAGGTGGCTGCTGCAGTCGACAGCTGCTAAGCAGCTGCCAACCTCGAACCTTGAACCCTTACTAGAACCCTGCCGTGCCTGCGCCCCCGCAGACCGTCATCGTCGAAGTGGGCCTCGGCACGCGGCAGGTGCGGGCGAACCTGCCTTCACAATTAACTATAATCAGCACCCCACCGCGCCTGCGCTATGCATGCATTCGCCCATCGTTGCGGTGGGGCACGGCACGGCACAGCACCCTCTCGAACGCAACCCATGCCTTGCGCCACGCAGACCGGCGAGGTGGGGCTCGGCCCGCAGCAGCTGCCAAGCACCTGCCTTCAACCTAGTACCCTAATCAGCACCCCGCCGCGCCTGCGCCATGCATGCGGTTGCCCAACGTTGCCGTGGGGCACGTTACGGCACAGCACCCTATTCAACGCAACCCATGCCTGCGCCCCCGCAGACCGTCGTCGGGGAGGTGGGGCTCGGCTCGCGGAAGCTGCGGGCGGAAGCTGCCGAGACCCTAGCTGCGCTGCTGCCGCCAGGCGCCGCCGCTGCTCTGATGGCCGAGTGCGCGGCTGTGCGCGTGGCCGCGTGCGCAGCCCTCGATGCACGGCACGCTGCCGCGGGTTGGCCGCGCCCGCCGCTGCAGCAGGTGGCGGAGAGTGAGGACCGCGGGTTGGCCGCGCCCGCCGCTGCAGCAGGTGGCGGAGAGTGAGGAGGGGGCGGGAGGAGGTGGGCGTACAGCAGCAGCAGCAGCAGCAGATGGCTGTGGTGGAGGAGCAGCACCTGCAGCACGCGGTGGCGAGCGACGCTGAGCGGCGGCTGCAGGAGGAGGAGCACATGTACATGCAGCAGCCGCAGGAGCCTTGCTGGTCATGATGGATGCCGTGGGTGCGCGTGCTGTGGCTGGGGATGCAGTAGCAGCAGCAGGAGGAGGAGCACATGTGGATGCAGCAGCCGCAGGAATTCTGCTGAGCCCTGCTGGCCATGATTGATGCCGCGGCTGCGTGTTGTGGCGAGCGACGGCGAGCAACGGCTGCAGGAGGAGGGGCACATGTACATGCAGCAGCCGCAGGATCCCTGTTGATCATGATGGATGCCGCGGCTGCCTTCTGTGGCTGGGGCGGAGCGTTGCGAGGGGCAGCAGCAGCACAGGAGCAGCAACACTGCTAATTGGTGCCCGCCGCGGCTGCTGCCTACCCTGCCATCTGCCCGAGCTGGCGCCACGCGAGACGCGCTGCTGCTTGGTTGGGGCCACATGCCGACGCCCACCTTCCCTGGGCTGCTTGGTTTTGGCCGCATGCCAATGCCCGCCGACTGTGCCATCTGCCCCAGTTGGCGCCACGCGAGACAAGAGGCTGCTTTGTTTGGGTCGCATGCCGATGCCCGCCGACTGTGCCATCTGCCCCAGTTGAGGCCACGCGAGTCAAGAGGCTGCTTGGTTTGGGTCGCATGCCGATACCCGTCGACTGTGCCATCTGCCCCAGTTGGCGCCACGCGCGACGAGGGGCTGCCTGCCGCAGTGCGGGGATGCATGCCGGTGCCCACCTACTCTGGCCCGGTTGAGGCCACACGAAACGAGAGGCTGTCTACCCTGCTTGATCACAAGGCGATGACGATGACGATGCCTGCCTACCCTTCTGTCTCCCCCAGTTTCATCCACGCGGGACGAGGGTTTGCGTCTACTCTCGTTTGGGCCACATCATGTGGCACGATGCTGATGCCACCTACTCTGGTATCTGCAAAACGAGAGGCTGGCGCTCGTTGACAACAAGACGATGACGATGCCTGCCTATCCTTCTGTCTCCCCCAGTTTCATCCACGCGGGACGAGGGTTTGCGTCTACTCTCATTTGGGCCACATCATGTGGCATGATGCCGATGCCACCTACTCTGGTATCTGCAAAACGAGAGGCTGACGCTCGTTGACAATAAGACGATGACGATGACGATGCCTGCCTTCCCCTCTGTCTGCCCCATTTGGCGCCACGCGTCCCCAGTTGGCGCCATGCGGGACGCGGGTTCACCTCTACTCTGGTTTGGGCCACACGACGATGCCTTTTTACTCTGATATCTGCCCCAGTTGGGGCCACATGACGCAAGGGACAAGACACGAGCATGCACAACATGGCACCAGAGAGCTGGGCCAATAGCAGGGGGTGGGAGAGGGTAGAGGGGGAGAGGAGGGGGAAGGGGAGCCAAACGGCAGCAGCCGGGCCGATATTTTTACTCGGTATGCCATGCACACACACACAACACACGCAAAAGTAAAGAGATCCCTCACTGAGAGGAGGGGAATGGCGAGAAGGGAGTGGCGAGGGGAAGGGGAGAGAGGGAGTGTGAAGAGTCCAAACCACACACAGCACCCATTTCGGTTATGCATTGGTACCCTTGGAAGGTACGACGGGGGACTCTTTTCTGTTTCTGTCGAGTTGTTCAGCCGCCCTTTTTTGTGGAAGCGTGTACTGCAATCCCTGTACACTGCACACATTTTTCCCACACAGTACCTTGTCACACGCGCACGCACGCACTGTCCACGTTGTAAGAGAGCTTCCCCAGGCCCCCCTCACATTGCTAGCAGTGCACCACAACGTGCATGCGACAGATGGCTGAGCGTCAAATGCTGTCAGGAAGCCCGAAATTTCTTCTGGACACGCACACCGCGTGTTGACCAGGCACATCCACATCTTCGGCGATGACGCGGGGGGCGTGGGAGGGGTTGGGGGGCAGAAAGCAACTGGGTGCATTCATCAAGTCTCGGGCGCAAGCTTGCCCCCCCGGCGATAGGATGGCGCTTCTTAAACATCATATCAAAAAGGGGTTGCGAGCAAGAACGCAGCAACTGCTGATGAGTCAGGCTCCTGGGGCCAGTCATCGGTGTGAGGCGTACATACGCACCGTTTCACTGACCGAACATAATTACGGGGCACTTCGCGACGGCGTGCGCCTGTAAGCTCCGTTACATTACGGGAGGTCACATTTACCTCACCAGGGGGGTGGGGCCCGTAGCTGCCCCCCGCTTCCCACATTTACCTCACCAGGGGGGTGGGGCCCGTAGCTGCCCCCAGTCCAGGAGTGCAAGTCAACGCGACCGTAGGTGTGGGGTCTGGAAAAAGCCTGATCCCCCCTCCCTCGACCCTCCCTTGTTACTCCAGAGGCTGAATTGGCATGTTGCAGGCACGTTGTGGTCATCGCCGGGCGTTGGAGGGCCGTTCCGCTCTTTCACACTTTCTGAGGGAGTCACACGGGGCGAGTTCACCAAACGGCGACAGAAGCAGGACCAGACGCCAAATCCCGGGGCGCGTCTCTATGCAGGAGCCAGGTGTTAGCACGGGCGTGGGTAAAACGCCACACCTGTCAGTCGCTTAGTAACGCACGTCAGTCGTAGCCCGTCAGTCGCTTAGTAACCCGTTGGCTGTCAACTCGATTCTGTCGTTGGTGATTGAGGTGCTGCTGCTGCTGCTGTGCACGTCGTCTGAAGAAGTGCCCCGCCGTCTGTGGAAGTTCATGTCCCGCTGTTTGTCTCCCCGCCGCCTCTGCACCACGGCCGTGGCAGCTCTTTGAGCGATCAACAAGAGACATCTCGGTCGGCAGAGATCCGTGAGTCAGAGTAGAGGGAGGAGGAACAGGTGCTCGTAGTAGATGTGGCATCGCGACGCAGACTCTTCATGCCAGCCTGCACGCAGCTGCGTCTGCAGACCCACCACAGGCCGAAGCTGAGACATAAAGGCAGAGGCGCAGAGCCTGCTCTCAGTTTGCAGCCCCCATGAACCTCGCGTGCCTGCCATGCGCCATCCATGCACCCTCCACCGCAGTCCCCTCACGCGCCGCCGCAGGCAGAGCCAACAATGACACGGTGGCTCGCTGTCGCCTTCCTTCTGCTGGGGGCCTATGCTGAAGCTGGTGCCAGCCATTCTTATGACAAGCCCGTTCCGGTCCACTGGCGGTCGGTGTACAAGCGTGTGATGGAGCGCTATGTGCGCGTGGCCGCGTTTCCTCCCGGTGGGTGTGTGCACCAGTTCACTTGTCCTGGTCGCTCTCTCTCTAGGTAGTGGCCACTCCATGACCTGGGACTGCACACGAGTGTCTCCAGCGACCAGCAGCACAGTAAGCACAGCCTGCTCGTAGTCATGCACACACACACACGCACACACACACACACACACACACACACACACACACACACATCCTTCCCGTATATTGCTGCAGGTGTCGTGGACATGGTGACAAATCTGCATCTCCATCCGCTCCACAGTGCGTTCACAGAAATTCACGAGTCACTTGGCTCTCTGGACGCCCCCACCGACCTTTGTGTTTACTGCGACCCGACCTGGCCGCCCGCCGCCCGCCACTGCGTGGTGCTTAATTATGTGCCAAAGGCGCGGCGTGGTAGGAACAGTCGTCCGTCTGACAGCGAGTGTGTTGTGCAGCTGCGCGAGGCGGCGCGAGGTGCGACGCCCACCGTCGTGCTGCCCGACTTCACGTTTCCCTGGATGGGGATGTTCGGTCACGAGGTTGACTACTGCTTCCAGATGATGGCCGCATGGATGCGGGTGTACCGCCTGCGCGACTTCCAAGGCCTCGACCTGCTGCACGGCGTCATGTTTTTCGGCTCCAGGGAGCTGTACGAAAACCTCGGCTTTGACGACGTGCGGTCAACGATACTCCCAGACCCGATGAGCACAGAGCAAGCAATCAGCTTGATGCTCATGCCTCGCATCAGCCGGCTGTCTGGGGAGCCAGACGCTGTGCCGTACCACTACTACAACATGAGGTACAAGTCTGGGTTCGGCCACACACCAGACAACGATGTCCACCGCGACCCAAGCGGGTTTGCGTCCCTCGGCTGGATGACCGGGTGGCCTGACGTGACGCTGCCCTCCAGCTCTGATGGTGACTGGCAGCCGGACCACGAAGAGTTCCCACTCTACCCAGACGACTTCAACCTCGCCACAGACCTCATTGCCAGGAACCTCGGCCTAGGGAGTCTTCACCCGTCGTACACGCAGCCGGTGGCAACAATCGTGGTCCGGCACGATGTCCTCACGCGGCGCTTCAGCAACCTGGCGTGCATCATCCGCGTCCTGCAACAGCACGACTTCGAGGTGCAGGTCCTCGACTTTCGAGAGTTGACGAGCTTGAAGGAGGCCGTGCGCATGCTGCGGAGGTCCCACCTGATGTTGGGCGCGCACGGCTCCAACATGGACCAGCTGATTCACATGTGCCACGGCACAGTCGTCATCGAGGTGCTCCCGTACGGCTGGTCGACGATCGAGTTCTCGATGCTTTCCATGGTGAAGCGCATCACGCTCCTCCATGTTCAGGTCACCAGGCCCGACCACGTGGGCGTGTGCAATGTCAATCGGACCGACGACGTCTTCCGAAACTACGCGATGGAGGTGGACCCAGGCGCCCTGCACGACACGCTGCTAGTGGCAAGGCGCGTGCTCAGCGGCACGCGGCTCTTCCACTCTGGCTGCCACCACCACGACGACGATGCTAACCTGGTGCAGCGCGCGTGTTTTGAGGAGCTGGCCATGTGGGACGAGTCGTCGCCAGAGTGCAGTGATGTGCAGGGGCACGCACAGCACGTGCTGAGCAGGGTGGGGAGGGGGTAGAGCGCTGTAATGGCACCCAATGTCTGTTGTGGAGTGAGCTCGCCTGCCCGCAGCAACACGAGGGACGTTCGAGACATTTTTTGCACCATTTTCCACAATGTGCAAGAACGAAGCTCCTGCGGGAAATTTACTTTTTTATGGACCATTTCCACAGGGCTGGGGGAGGTTGGGCGTTTGATGGAGGTTGAGGTGGAGTCGTGGCCCGCTTTCCTCACCGCCAAGGCTGCGGGGACGCGGGTGCAGGTCGACCAGCAGGTTGACGGTGAGCGGGTGGCTGCCCCTGTTTGCTGAGTTGCACCCTCCTCCAGGAGGGTTGTTGAAGGGGAGGTGGCGCCACAAGCGCGCGGTGGCGGGTGCAGTGCGGTCGCTGGGTCGAGTGCTGCGGCGAGTGTGCTACCAGCCCCGCTTCCAGGGGTTGGGGGAGGTTTTTTTGGTCCCTTCATGGTTTTATGATGATGATGGATGTTACAGTCAGGGACACCTCTAAAGGCGTATAAGACCGTGCTCGGCGCGTATGGCCCGAGCACCTTACTTTATACATTGAGACAGCCTTCCGGCCATAGGAGGGGTTGGGTGTGGAGCCTGCTCTGTGGTGCTGCTTGCTTGATGCCCGCCACTACGTGGTTGGCGCTACTGTGGGCTACTTATGTAGTTTGACCTTTTGGTGGGCACGTGCCTAGCAAGTACCGCTGTAGCTTTGGTAGGCACGTGCCTAGCAAGTAGCTTTGGAACCGAACGTGTGACCGCCGGCAGTGGATTGCGAAACAACTTCATCATCATCGTTTCGGATGCCCCCGCGAAGTCTATAAACTCGGAGAAGTCGTCGGAAATCGAACCGCGGGGGTTGAGGCGTCAACTTCAACACGAGAAGAAAGCAAGAAAAAGACACCATCACAATCAAACGATTGTAGCTTTGCGACAGGGACTCGAATTGTGCAGCAAACTGGGTCTGGAAGGGCCAACGGTACCTCCCTGCATTCTCCGTGCATTACCAAACACTCTGCCACCAATCCAAGGACAAGGTAGTGGTCCCCGTGGGGGATGGTAGCAGTGCAGGCCTGGAAGCAAAACAGAAGGGCAGGGGGGGGGAGGGGGCGGGGTCGCAAGTGAGCCCGTCAATGACCGGCAGTGCAGGTCGACGCCCCGCCACGTGCGCCGCACATAGCATGCACCAGTTGTGTTTTTAGCGCCCCGCAGCCCCTGCAGCCCCCCCCCACTGCGGGGGCAAAACGGGGAAATTTGGGGGAGACTGCAGGGGCAACTCGCGGGAATTCCGCTCTGATTGCGAAACTTAGGGATTTCACAATTTTCCGCAAAAGTGTGGGGAGGGGACTTGGTGTGCAGCGACAGCATCCCCTGATACTGTGCGTCACTGCTGCTCGTGCCTGAGCTGGCCTAATTTTTTCAGGTGTCATTTTCAGAACCACAGCAACAAGGCTGAGACCTCCCGCGACCAAGGAACACCCCAGAAGCGCGTGAAACGATCTGTGGCACCACGCGGTGCACACGGGCCATGGTGCACGTCAGGTGGCGGTCCTGGCCGAGGGCTTGGTAATGCGTTGGCACCATCAGACCCTGAGCAGGCAGTGTCCACTGCGCTGTGGCTGTCACAAATGCACAGAATACATAAGGTTTCCGTTTCCCAACATGCGCTCACCTACTTCAACAAGCACGTTACGCGGCTCAACGGCAGCATCTCCAAGCTGCTTACTGGTAAACCCGCTCTATGACCCGCGCACGCACCCGCGTGCTCGGCAGCATGAGTGCACGTACGCACCCCATATATGCCATCTCCTAATTGCGCCGCCCTCCTTCCGCGGTCGCACCCTGGCCAGGAAAACCAACCTGGGCATGTACGGCTCCAACGAGGACGCTGCGCGCGTGTACGACTTTGCCCTGCTGTCCCTATTTCGACACCGAGCGGGCGACAAACTCTGGCGTGGGCGCGTACCTGGGGACCAACGGAGAGCTGCTGCCGGTGGAGGCTGCGCTGCGAGGGCTGTTGCGCGACGAGCGCCGGTTCGTGCGCGCCGCGCTCGCGACCGAGCCCGATGCGCACAAGGGTGTGGGCGAGGGTGGGTCCGACAGCGGCAACGACAGTGACGGCAACACCGACGGTGGCAGCGGCGGCAGCGGGGGCGACGTGCGACCTGGCACCACTGCTGTGGTCAGCGCGCAGCCACCTGCGAGCAGGCACGGGCTGACGAGCGGTGGCGTGCCGAGCAGGGGACATCCGGGTCACGCAGCAGTCGGCAGATGCACACCAGCGGCCCCAGCAGGCGGCGCTGCAGCAGCAGCACTCGGCGTCACCTCCTCCGCCGCTGCTGCCGCCGCCAGCACCGCGGGCACACGAGGCACCATCGCCGGCAGAGGGCCCTCCACCTGAGTACAGCACCAAGGTCGCTGCGCTCGCGTACCTTACCGAGCTCAAGGTGGCGCTCGATGAGGGCGCCCTGCCGCTGCACGTGTACCAGGTGCAGCACGCACAGACCATGGCCGACCTGTGCATGGAGTAGACGGTAGACAGCTGCAGGCATGCAACGATGGAGTCGCCCGACTCCTGGCGCCTAGTCCGACTAGGGAGGTCTCCCGACATCAGCTGCAGAGTAGCTTCTCCCTCGGGTCAGAGCGCCCACAGCAGAGTAGCAAAGACTAGCCTCCTCAGTCGTGTTAAGTTTGTTGTTCGTTGTGAGTGCTGCACGGCCTGCATCTGGCCTGTTTCAAATGCCCGACTGCTCTGCAAACGCGACGTGACAGCCCCTCCCACACAGGGGGGACAGGACAGGGTGTGCAACAGGCACCTCGGTCCTTGGTCCCCATTGTTGTGCTCCTTTTGTTGCGGTCTTCCACCCGCGAGTTTCAGTCGTGTTGTGGTGTTGCGGTCAGTTCGTGCGTCGTTCGTCGCAGTTGTTGCTCGGCGAGACCCCGGCAGGGTAGCGCCCTGCGCGAATAGCAGGCAGGCAGCACACGGGCCAGTCAGCTCGGCTGCTCAGACGCGCGGCGCTGTGACGCGCCCTGCGGTGGCGCGTCACGTGCATGGGCATGGGAAAGAAACACCCCCCTGCAGCAGGGTTAGTGGCATGTCTGGCCGTGCTGGTGCTAGCAGGCCTGTCGACGCACGTGCGCGGCAACAGCAAACAGAGTGTCACGCTGCGCTCTCTGCTGGCTGAGAACGCGTGGTACTCTTACCGGTGGGTGTGGGTTAGCATGCCCATGCTCGAAGGCACGGCGCGCATGCGACCTCCAAGCGCCCTCAGCAACCCCGCTCGAAGGCACGGCGCGCATGCGACCTCCAAGCGCCCTCAGCAACCCCCCCCCTGGTGCGGCCAACCCCTTCCCCGCTGCCCTGCGCGCGCCTCCCCACCGCCCCTCCCCACCGCGCAGCCTCACCTTCCCCGGCCCTGGTCCCATCTGCAAGCCTTGCCAGCGTGCCCTCGGCAGCTCGTGCGCGCCGTGCATGGTGAGGCACTGCACATGCGCTGCGCTTCGCATGTGTGTGCGCTGCGTGCGGTGCCCGCCTGGGGCTCGCACGCATCCCCGACCCCCCAACTCCCGACGCACCCTCCACCCCACACTGCGCTGCACTGCACCCTTCACTGCGCACTTGCATGGGCTCGCGCCAATCTTGGCGTGGTTTTACACTTTTTTTACACGTACGCGCCCGGAGGACACCTGGGCGTGAGTTAAGGCCTAGACTACGCGTCTAAAGGGGCTCTACTAGGAGAGCCCGCAAGGCCACGCAGCGCGCCAGTCTACATATCTAGGCGCGCGCCACATGACCATCCTTCCCCGTGACGCACACACACACACACACACACACAAGCACACACACGCACACACACACACACACACTCCCCCGCGCCGCGCAGACAGAGGACTCTGCCGGAAAAGATGACACCATCTGCATGCTGCCGGAGTTTTTCGGAGGCAACCTGCTTGACAACTCGCTGTGCGGGTGGGTGGCAGGTGTCGATGGGTCCTACAGCCGCCATACTGATGATCATCTATTTGACAGTCGGTTTGGCACCAGTAACGATGTATTTGGAGGTTTTCTATTTAACCGCTAGGTGGACAGAAAACTGGAGTTTCTGTTGAAGAGACTTTGCAAGTGTGAGGTGAGATTACTGAAGGTGCTAGCACCCCAAGTTTCCTATCCGTCTTCTTGGGTCGCTAGCACCGCTCCCTTTTGCGGCTTCCTGTTCCTTTCAGCCTTTTGGAACCCACCAACCCACCCACCCTGATGAATAGTGGTGTCCCACTGACTTTTGAGTTAGAGCGAGTTAGGGAGAGTGGTGCTTAGCTGCAGAGTCCGGCCACTCGACATTGGTCGTGGGTGGTGACTGCCATGCCTTACGGCGGGTCACCATCTGCGGCCGATGGAGGTCTGGCTCTGCCCCGAGCCGTGACCTCCGTGGTCACGCGTGACTGTACTCAAACAAACACTACTGAAAGTCTGAGACAGAAAATACCTGTTGTCAGCGCTAGCGCCCAAAACCTAAACTCAGTTTCAGGCTGAAAATGGATGGCTACCTGGCAGGGGTGAGACTAAACCCCAACGTGCGCACACACCCTGGATGCTAAGCGACACTATAGGAAGTGATGTACACAACCTGTGTATGCGCTAGGCCTGACACCCGACTGAAAATGGCGGAGTACCTGGAGTAGGAAGTAATCCGCTGCGCTGCGAGGGCAACCCTCCCACAGCGTGCACATTTTACCCTTGTGTGTGTGTGTGTGTGTGTGTGTGTGTGTATGTGTGTGTGTGCGTGCATGTGCGCGCGTGCGCAGCACATGCACATGTGCGTGCATGTCCGCGTGTGGAAGCTGCAGCACACCCACTCACCGTAACTCAGCCGCCTGCCCCCCACACATCCCCACAATCCTCCTCAATGCAGGTTCTGGGTCGTCCCCTCTAACATCGGCTACAGTGCCATCGTGGCGCCAGGGTATGGCGTTATTGGAGAGCTGATGCCGTACATGAGGCAGGACGGCACGTGAGTGTGGCGTGGGCGTGGGCGTGGGCGTGTGTGTGTCTGTTGTGTGTGTATGGTGGGGACGTGTGTGTGTGTTTGTGTGCGTGTGTGTGTGTGTTTGTGTGTGTGTGTGTGAGTGCGTGCGGATGCGCGATAGGATAGCTGCAGTTGTAAATGGGGCACGACGTTAGTGTGAACAGCCGATCCACACGTGCCCTGGAAGATGCCGTGTTTGAATCCCTGACAGAATAAAACAGACTGGCTGCATTTTCCTGCACTGCCAAAAAGCACGCACTCTTACACACACACACACACACACACACACACACACACACACACACGCGCGCGCACACACACTGCCCCGCAAATAGGTGGATCGGCACAATCCGCCTCAACTGCCCCTGGATGATCAAGCTGTCAGCGTCTGAGAGTATCAACGTTGCCGTGTCGGCAAACGGCGTCCCGGCGTCCCCGTGGTCGTTTTCGCACGGCGGCGGTGCTGGGACCAGCTACAGGTGTGTGTGTGCATGCGTGTGTGTGTGTGTGTGTGTGTGTGTGTGTGTGTGTGTTTGTGTGTGTGTGTGTGTGCATGTGTGTGTGATGGTTTTTGCACTGATGATGATGGCGGATGTTGCAGTCAGGGACACCTCCAAAGGCGTGTACGACCGTGCTCGGCGCGTAGGGCCTGAGCACCTTGATGGGATGGCTGGCGGTTGGTGGGAGGGCACAAGCTGTTCCACTGATTCAAAGTAAGGCAAGACAAAGAGCCGGCGATGTGGCAGGAGTGTGACACTGCGCCACGCCCGCAGTGTCTCGTTGCTCGTGCAATGGGACACCCAGGCTCGAGATTGGAACATTGTTGGAGCGCTGTTGAGCTATGCCGTCCATGCGAGGACGCGCTAGCGCTGCTGCTGATAGCCAGTCTCGGCTGGGTGATGAACACTGCCTCCTCCTGCTAGCCAGAAAGACACAGCGCAGCTCAGCAGACTGTAATCCAGTCCGCCGGTGCCCCCCACACTTCTCCCCGCCCACAGAGTGCAAGGAAGGAAGGAAAGCACAGCTTATTACAGACTGTCACCACGTCTTGACTCCATGTCTCCCTCACTTCCTCTCCCACACTTCCCCTCCGCAGGACCTGCCATTCCGTGTCCATCCCACAGACATCCTTTTGCAACCCGGCCTAAACCCTCAACCCAAAACCCCAAACCCTGTATAAATCCGGCCTAAACCCTTGACCCTAAACCCTAAAGCCCCTAAACCCGGCCTAAACCCTAAACCCGTAACACCCTAAACCCTTAACCCCCTAAACCCTATACGCTTAACCCTAAACCCTTAACCCTAACCTTGCACCCTAAACCCTTAACCCTGAACCCTTAACCCAACCTTGCAACCTAAACCCTAATCATTTAACCCTTGACACCAACCAGGACCTGCCATTCCGTGTCCATCCCAATGACATCCTTCTGCAACCCGGCCGTCGGCGTCATCAGCATGTCAGTCACATTTGTGGCTCAGACAATGTCTGCGATCGATGCCGACACGTGCGCACTGGACAATTCCGGCACGGCAAACATCGTGGTGTGTGTGGGTGAATGAGGGTTTTGATGACTTTGGGTGTGTTCCCACTCACAACCTAGACGTGTGTGGATCAGACAATGTCTGTGATTGATGCCGACACGTGCGCACTGGACAATTCCGGAACGGCAAACATCATGGTGGGTGTGGGTGAGTGAGGATTTGGATGACTTTGGGTGTTTTCCCACTCACGACGTAGACGTGTGTGGCTCAGACAATGTCTGCGCTCGAGGCCGACACGTGCGCACTGGACAATTCCGGAACGGCAAACATCGTGGTGGGTGTGGGTGGATGAGGTTTTGATGACTTTGGGTGTGTTCCCACTCACGACCTAGACGTGTGTAGCTTAAACATAGTCTGCGATGGATGCCGACACGAACACACTGGACCATTCCGGCACGGCAAACACCATGGTGGGGGTGGGTGGATGAGTTTTTGATGACTTTGGGTGTGTTCCCACTCACAACCTAGACGTGTGTGGCTCAGACAATGTCTGCGATCGATGCGGACACGTGCGCACTGGACAATTCCGGCACGGCAAAGATCGTGGTGGGTGTGGGTGGATGAGGTTTTGATGACTTTGGGTGTGTTCCCACTCACGACCTAGACGTGTGTAGCTTAAACATAGTCTGCGATGTATGCCGACACGAACACACTGGACAATTCCGGCACGGCAAACACCATGGTGGGGGTGGGTGGATGAGGTTTTGATGACTTTGGGTGTGTTCCCACTCACGACCTAGACGTGTGTGGCTCAGACAATGTCTGCGATCGATGCCGACACGTACGCACTGGACAATTCCGGCACGGCAAACATCGTGGTGGGCTTTTTGGTGGCCCTCGTGCCTGCTCTCTTAAGTCACGCTGGAGCTTTGAAACCGAACGTGTGACCGCCAGCAGTGGATTGTAAAACAACTTCATCATAGTAGGGGGTGGCTGAGTTTTTGATGACTTTGGGTGTGTTCCCACTCGCGACCTAGACGTGTGTGGCTCAGACAATGTCTGCGATCGACGCCGACACGTGCGCACTGGACAATTCCGGCACGGCAAACATCGTGGTGGGTGTGGGTGGGCCTCGTGCCTGCTCTCTTAAGTCACGCTGGAGCTTTGGAACCGAACGTGTGACCGCCGGCAGTGGATTGTAAAACAACTTCATCATAGTGGGGGTGGGTGGATGAGTTTTTGATGACATTGGGTGTGTTCCCACTCGCGACCTAGACGTGTGTGGCTCAGACAATGTCTGCGATCGATGCCGACACGTGCGCACTGAACAATTCCGGCACGGCAAACATCATGGTGGGTGTGGGTGGGCCTCGTGCCTGCTCTCTTAAGTCACGCTGGAGCTTTGGATCCGAACGTGTGACCGCCGGCAGTGGATTGTAAAACAACTTCATCACAGTGGGGGTGGGTGGATGAGGTTTTGATGACTTTGGGTGTGTTCCCACTCACGACCTAGACGTGTGTGGCTCAGACAATGTCTACGATCGATGCCGACACGTAAGCACTGGACAATTCCGGCACGGCAAACATCGTGGTGGGTGTGGGTGGATGAGGTTTTGATAACTTTGGGTGTGTTCCCACTCACGACCTAGACGTGTGTGGCTCAGACAATGTCTGCGATCGATGCCGACACGTAAGCACTGGACAATGCCGGCACGGCAAACATCGTGGTGGGTGTGGGTGGATGAGGTTTTGATGACTTTGGGTGTGTTCCCACTCACGACCTAGACGTGTGTAGCTTAAACATAGTCTGCGATGGATGCCGACACGAACACACTGGACCATTCCGGCACGGCAAACACCATGGTGGGGGTGGGTGGATGAGTTTTTGATGACTTTGGGTGTGTTCCCACTCACAACCTAGACGTGTGTGGCTCAGACAATGTCTGCGATCGATGCGGACACGTGCGCACTGGACAATTCCGGCACGGCAAAGATCGTGGTGGGTGTGGGTGGATGAGGTTTTGATGACTTTGGGTGTGTTCCCACTCACGACCTAGACGTGTGTAGCTTAAACATAGTCTGCGATGTATGCCGACACGAACACACTGGACAATTCCGGCACGGCAAACACCATGGTGGGGGTGGGTGGATGAGGTTTTGATGACTTTGGGTGTGTTCCCACTCACGACCTAGACGTGTGTGGCTCAGACAATGTCTGCGATCGATGCCGACACGTACGCACTGGACAATTCCGGCACGGCAAACATCGTGGTGGGCTTTTTGGTGGCCCTCGTGCCTGCTCTCTTAAGTCACGCTGGAGCTTTGAAACCGAACGTGTGACCGCCGGCAGTGGATTGTAAAACAACTTCATCATAGTGGGGGTGGGTGGCTGAGTTTTTGATGACTTTGGGTGTGTTCCCACTCGCGACCTAGACGTGTGTGGCTCAGACAATGTCTGCGATCGACGCCGACACGTGCGCACTGGACAATTCCGGCACGGCAAACATCGTGGTGGGTGTGGGTGGGCCTCGTGCCTGCTCTCTTAAGTCACGCTGGAGCTTTGGAACCGAACGTGTGACCGCCGGCAGTGGATTGTAAAACAACTTCATCATAGTGGGGGTGGGTGGATGAGTTTTTGATGACTTTGGGTGTGTTCCCACTCGCGACCTAGACGTGTGTGGCTCAGACAATGTCTGCGATCGATGCCGACACGTAAGCACTGGACAATTCCGGCACGGCAAACATCGTGGTGGGTGTGGGTGGATGAGGTTTTGATAACTTTGGGTGTGTTCCCACTCACGACCTAGACGTGTGTGGCTCAGACAATGTCTGCGATCGATGCCGACACGTAAGCACTGGACAATGCCGGCACGGCAAACATCGTGGTGGGTGTGGGTGGATGAGGTTTTGATGACTTTGGGTGTGTTCCCACTCACGACCTAGACGTGTGTGGCTCAGACAATGTCTACGATCGATGCCGACACGTAAGCACTGGACAATTCCGGCACGGCAAACATCGTGGTGGGTGTGGGTGGATGAGGTTTTGATAACTTTGGGTGTGTTCCCACTCACGACCTAGACGTGTGTGGCTCAGACAATGTCTGCGATTGATGCCGACACGTGCACATTGGAGGATCCTGGCACGGCAAACACCATGTTGGGAGGGGGTAGATGAGTTTTTGATGACTTTGGGTGTGTTCCCACTCACGACCTAGACGTGAGTGGCTCAGACAATGTCTGCGATCGATGCCGACACGTGCGCACTGGACGATAATCATCATCTCCCAAAACTGGGCCGCGCGACCCGTATGGGGTTAAATTCTATAATTAACAGCTGCAAGCCTCTGTGTATCCTCTTCCAGCCCTCCTACGCCCCACAACCCTGAGTTCAACAGTGCCCCCCCCCCCAGACACGCTCTCCACCGCGCGCGCCTGTGATCGCTTTGTGGGCAATGTTGAGATGTGGCTAATAAAGCAGCAGCGAGGCCTGTGAGGCATCCTAGCGCCAGGATGCCTCACAGGCCTCACTGCTGCTTTATCAGCCACATCTCAACAAGCCCACAGTTACAGTTACATCGGCTTTGCAGCAAAGACTACCCCTATTTCTAGTACCACCGCCTAGACCCAAGTCTAGTTCTGGCCCTAAACATTACTTGTGAGGGGCGGTAGCCACCAGCCGGCTGCCTGCCAACACATGAACTCAACCCTTAACCCCAAACCTTAAACCTCAAACCTGAAACCCGAAACCTGAAACCTGAAACCTTAAACCTTAAACTAAACCCTGAACACCCTAAACCCGTAACACCACTCGACTGACTTGACCCGGCCCCTGACACGCTTCCCACCCCACACTTCATCTCCCCACCTCTCACCTCACACCTCACCTCTTCTCACCTCACCCCATACCTCATCCACGCTCCCTCGCACACTCTCAAACACACGCACACACACACACACACACACACACACACACACACACACACACACACACACACCACACACACACACACACACACACACACACACACACACACACACACACACACA